>JARHVA010001698.1:2817500-3062500 GCA_037957365.1 Torreya grandis
GTTTTTTTTTGTAATTATTAGGGTTTTTCTTATCGATCTAACCCATGAAAATAAAATTTTGGAAAACATCATGCCATTATGGGAGGACTCCAATTTAGTTTAAATCCCCCCTTAGTTTTTAATAATCTAAAGCTTAGGGGTGGTTTGAGTACATCTAGGGAAAGGGGGTCATGTAGTTATAGACTATAAGATGTTTTAAATATGTATGAGTTATCTTTTGGAGTGGTAGTGGTGAATAATAATTTTGGGTAAATATATCACAATTTCCACTTGAGATTTTATCTCAAATAGATCTTTTATGAAAATTTTGTGTGGATTAATTATTAAGGAAAAGGGGCTTTTGAAATTAGAATCTATGGGCTTGTGTAGACACATAAATTAACATTTAAGATAAAACATTGCACTTATGAATGTATACACACAATATTTTTAAAATTTATTAATTACTAATGATTTATCTCTTGCATGAACACATCGAGTCTTAATATATTTGAGTGCATGCCTTAAATTATGCACTAAAAAAAGGGTGAGCAAACCATTGGTGTTTCAAAAGATTGTTGTTCTCAATACCACCACTTGAAACCAACACAAACCTTACACATTAATCCAATATATTCACCACAAAAAATAGACCCTACCTAAGATAAAACCTCTTTTTGACATTTAATAAACAAACTTGGCTTAGGTTGACCTTGTACTTAAAATATAAGCATGTTACAGGATTATATCAGCCTTGACTGACCTAGTCTAGGACCCAACTACTTTATTCATTAAATCATAGGGTAAATTTGTCTAAATTTTTAATTTAAAACTTTGGAAGAGTTTAGGATTAGATATGTCTATATAAACACATCCTTTTCATAATTTTAGAGAGATGGATTAAATCATTTATTTATGCATTTTCTTATCCACCATTCTACTTGAGGATCATTGGTTAGGGTTTTATACTAAACTTGTAGATAATAATATTATCTTATGAGAGAATTATTTTTTATTCATAGGATAATTTATGTATCCTATAGATGACCTACCTTTGTCATCCTTATAAACCATAAACAACCTCTTGCGAAACACCTTGGCCAAGGAAGAGATTAAGGCTTGATAGGTTCATCTTCAAAGGTAAGTATTCCTAACTCTTTCTCCTCTTTATTAAGTAGATATATTTTCATTTTTGAGCTTATGAATATGTTTATCTCTCCATTCAGTAGGAATACCTCTACATTTACTTGGGTATAGTTATTCTTTGCATGTTTACTTTTATGTTTATTACCACCATTTTATGCCACATGCTTTGGTGAGCAATAGATTAGTTTTAATTTACTTTTACATTTACTTTAATAATAAAACATATGACATAGCTATGCTTATTGTGTGGTATTACTTGACTAGAGGCTTTAGTACCCTCTCTAGTGATATTGTGTGGTAAGAGACCTCTTAGTTAGGTATAGAAGATCCATATTGGTCATGACCCTGATTATTGAAATGTACCAAAAAGTGGAAGGGCTAGTTTGATTTATCTTATCCAAACTAAGATTGATTTGTAGATAAGATTCACTTTCCCTTATATACATTCTGGTGAACCCAACATGAAACTATCCCTTGTAGGTTTTCCTTTCACACTTTCAATTATTATCATTTATTATATATTTTCATTTTTATAGTAATAGATCAAATATAACAACTCAATATAACATTTTGTGCATAGGTTTAACACACATTCACTATGATTGATTTTATATTTCTCTATGTAGGTCATCTTCAACCATAGGTAACTAGATCAATCAGCTCAACTCAGTTCACTTCTTTACATACATGTTTTTAGACTTATTCAACCCAGTCAACTCTATTAGTAGGCTCAAAATAATTATCTAAACAACATGGTATAAAAATTAAAAAATTAACATCTTCAAAATTATCAAGTTCATTCTTACCATCTTAGTCCTTTTTGTTCTTCATTTATAGTCCTATTTTTCATAGTTTTTAGTCTATAAAAATATAACCCTATAGTAAACTAGGTAAATTAGATTGACATGGTTTTGTAGCTTGATTTCCTTCCTAGAAGAATCGATAGATTCATTCTACTATGTTCTTCTAGCTCTTGCTTTAATAGATAGAATTTTCCCAGTCAATTTTGTTTTATATTATTTACATACTTGGTCATCTAAATTGACCCTATACTCTTAGTTTAAAGGAGTTAACTTATCCTATTATTAATTAATTAACATTTTCATTTTATTACTTACTTTTTTAAATTAGCACACATAGACTAAATAGGATTTTTTAATTTATCAATTTAGTCATACTATTTTTTATTTTTCACATACTTAAAAACCATATAACATGAAAAGGCATTAAACAAATTCTACCCAAGGTCTAATTATTTGGATTTAATCACCAAGGGATAAGTTAGCTTAGTTTTTTAGCTGAGTATAAATACATTGTTGATGGTATATATTGGAAAATCACCTGACACCCTTATCATTATAGGATTATGAAGTGATGGGGTAGGATCCAATACCAAACCATTACCATCACCAATACATATCCCTTTTAGCCTTAACTACCTAAAAACATGCTTAGATTGCCTTTATAGTTCCTTATTATAGCCATCTCTTCTCACAATTATTTCTAAAATTATTATAATTTAAAATATTTAGGAATGACCACATAAACTAGCATCATTATTTTTTTTCTTATTCTCTAATGATTTTATGTTGTATTACAAAACTTGTATCAACCAACATTATTTCAAGGTTTGTGTTGTGTGCCACATCTAGATTGACTGGATTGATACAGTTGTTTGTGTTTTTATTTCAATTATTTTTCATAATAACACTAGATCATCTATATTCATAATTTTCAAAACTTGTCTCTACCTTCAAACCATAGTCAATTTACTTGACGGTGTCTCTTATAGTCTTTGTTTTCTCATATAACATAGTCATTATGTTCTACCCAATCTCTTACAAACCACTTGTTTTGTTTCCTTTAAACACATAATCAACCTATTTAACTGTGTGTAATTTAGACTACTTTTCTATTCCCTTTTAACACATATTTGACCTATCCAACTATGTGTCTTTCATACTCTTTTATTTTTTCCATTCTTAGCACATAGTTTACCATTTCAACTGTCCCTTTTGTAGCCTATTTTTTCTACTATCCTACAAGACAATACCGACTAGTTTGACCCTATATCCTACTAGTTAACCTTCATTTTTACCAAGTTTTTAGTTTCCCTCATTCATTATGAATTTATTTATTGAGAATAATACATTATTGAATCAATCAAACATCATGACTTTTACTAATCCCAATAGGTTTCCTTAGACACATCTTTTGTCACCCACCATGGATCAAAATAATGTCAATGTTGCCACCTGCACTACCAACTATGGGACTCCTACCCATTATTATTCAACACTTAACCATTTATTTTCATTAAAATATGAAAATGGTGTTAAATATATAGGATGTACATTCTCTTTTTCATCAGTAAAAACACTTAACATAGAGGAAAATATCCTATAACCATCTATAATCTCATGATGGGACCTTATATAGGATAAACCCATTCACCTTCCCCTAGCTTTTCCCAAGGATTTTAGGGAATCCCTTTCTTTTCATCCCAATATGTATCTTCTATAATGTCTCCTTCCCACATAATGGCATCATCTTCTATGTCTCCCTAAACCTCCATGCCAAGTTTAACTTCCAGTGGGCTTCTTCAAAACACCCACATCATTAACCAAGCTACCAATGTTTCCTTTGATACCAATTCTTATTTTGTTACCAATTTTACTCATTCCACTAGTGTGTCACATTATACTACCTCATCTCACACTCATAGTACATCCCAAGTGCCTACTACGTCACATAGTATTAATGCATCACATGCTACATTCACTAGCTAAAATACTACTCAAACTAATCAAATTCTCTTATAAATGCTTAACCAAATTCATAATTTTAAAACCAATAATGCAAATTGGATGATGAAAATTCAAAATAATCTCATACATCTCCAAAACCAACCTCACTAGGTTATATGGGGGTGAAAATCGTAATTCCCCTCATCCCCACCAAACCTTAGGGATTCCCATGGTAACTTAATACCACAACCTCCACTTATTAATAAAACCATCAATAATTTACAAAATTAACCTCGAGTAACTAAAATTTCTAAAATTTACATAGGTGGTATCACCCCCACCATCACTTATAAAAGATTTACCAATCCTACCTTGAATCTAAAATCATTTGACAACCTTTATTAAGATTGGGTTAAGTTTAATATTTTCACTTTCACCAAACTCTTGGATAAAACACTATAAGGAGATGCTTTATATTGGTACAATAAATTAAAAAGCCAACTCTATCACTATCCTAAAATACTTGATCAACTCACTGGTCCAATAATTAAAAATTAATGATCTTTCTAAAAATAACTTAGCCCATTTTATATATTACAAAAATTTCAAAACTAGAACAACACAAGTCTTCATCAAAGGATGGAAAAACTTGTCTAACAAATGTGAGCATAATATGTTGGATGACAAACTCTTCCACATATTTATAAATGATCTACACAATAAATTATATTATTGCATTAGGACAATCTCTCCAAAAACTTTGAAAGAAGCTCTTGACATGCACCAATTTGAACCACCTCAACCTATAACATGCACTTGCATATTCATAAAAAATAAAAACCATAATTCAAATTATTATGGTGTTATTGACACTTATGAAATCATACATACCATCCAAGCTATTTATCAAAACAACACCATTGAACATGTTTCTCCCTCTAATAATAATTTTAAACCTACTCCCACATTTACTCTAAACAACCACACTAATGTGAACAAACCATTATCCCTAGAAAAAATTGAAAAAAATCTTCTAAGACTTCTACCATGAGATCTTGACCCCACTTGTCCTATGAAATCATGGTATGATCCAAGCAAGATATATTGGTTTCATGCAAGTTGGGGCAATTCTCATGAGATTTGTATACAATTAATAAATATTGCTATGGATTTTACTCTTGCTCCTAACTTTGACCATGATTCCCTTATATGAAAAAGTAAATAAGATTATGCCATAGCTCTTAATGATCATGAAATTCAAAATAATGACCAAGCTTTAAGCCAATCTAATAATCATTTAGTTATCTACAAGGATCCCCTTCCTAACCACCAATACAATATTCAATAACCTACGCCTACTACTAACAACATTGAAATCCTTATAGACCTTAAAATTAATTACAAAAATGTGGTTAATATGAATAATATGAGATGAGTAATTGATTTTATTGACTCAAATCCAACATCTACACCTCATACCTTTCAACCATTCTATGTCATTCAATATATTTCCCCATCCCATCTCATATAATTTGGGTAAGAGGAACCAATGCCCATACAAGAACCACTTCCAACTACACAAATTGATAATACCTATCATATCATTGATATAAACTCTACTCTTCCCCCAACTTCCATACCACAAGACAATATACCTCATACTTACAATAATATTTCTTATACCTAACCACAATAAATACCTCAACCAACCATCACATCACCTAAAGTCACTCAACCCACTTACAACCAACCTAAACTAACCATACCCTATATACACAAGTTTAAAAGTACCTCCAATCCTCCTTTCCAAGAGATATTACAACACTATGTGCCCATATCTAACAATCCTTTCATAGATTATGATGAATGGAATCCTATTGTAGAACTTTCCCATCTCCCATCTCAAATCCCCTTGTTATAGCTAATGATAAATTCTCCCTAACATTACAATTTCCTAATGTAATTATTGTTTAAAATGAGCATCCTTCATCCTCCTCTTATAGGTCAAGAATCTACCTTATCTATATACAAAGATAGTATACTTCAATAATGATAAGAGATGTCCATCCATGTTGATGAAATACTAGACACTTCCCTCTCACTTAAGTTCCCTATTTATTTTATGATTCCTAAATAGATATAACTTGGTGTGTGTGGCCCTCCTTTATTCATTAGCATGTAAATATATGATATCTAAGTTGAGTGTGATTTAATTGATGAATGTTTAGGTAGTATTATTGCTTCACTTGAATTTATTAAAACCCTTAAATATTCCAAATATAACTTCAAATCTACATGTAGTACATGCCATGGCTATGATAAAAGGTAAATTCCTCCTCTAGGTTATGTTTGGGTTACCATTACCATTTCTATTATTATGATCTTTGTGAAATTTATGATCTTTAAATTTACACTTTATTATAATATCTTACTTAGTCAACCTTGGACGCATCGTATGAGAGTAGTCACCCTATCCACATGCTAATATGCCAAATTTAATCAAAATTAAGTTATCTAAAAGGTTTAAGGGGAAATAAATCATTAAAATTTTGAATAATTCTAAGAATGTGGTGTCTTTAAAATACCCACCCTTAAACCTTTACCTAGTGTTCCATTCTGAGAATCTTAACACTTCAACTATCCAGTTAGCTCCACTCAAGGTTATAATCATCATCCCAAACTAATTGTTAATATTCCACCTAATATCCTAGACTCCAATGATGATGAGATGGATGAGATAATACTAACTATCAGAACTTTTTATCTTTCCCCTGACATCATCACCTAACTTTCTCCTCTTCAACCTTGATCATGTCAACTACCTTTCGATGACATACCAATTACCTTAACCAAAACTTGACATTCCATTTACCATGCTTCTTTTAACATCAAAATAATTCATACATGTATCATCAAATTGAATACACCTAACTATGATTATGGTTATTCTTTAGATGACCCATTTTTAGATGGATTTGTCTAGGCTAAAAATGTTGAAGTTCTAAGATATCATTCTTCTTTATTTCAATCTTTTTTTTCTTCTATCATTCCTTATTTTACAGTACCTAATATTAGTTTTTTTACTACTATTCATATGGTAGAGATGAAGAACTCAAATGGTACACCACTAGTCACAATAAAGCCTCTTAGTTTTATGCTCATAGATGATGCCATAACAAGACCTTATTATTTTTATAGATATCATTAGTTTGCTTCCTCCAGATATGTTATCTATTATTATTAGAACCTTTGTACAACCATACTTACATATGGATGAGCCTAGTTCAATTTTTGATCCCACCCCCTTTCCTTGGTGATGGTATTCTTCCCTTACCATATCTTGATCCCTTACCAACATAATGGGTAGATCAACCTTATTCAATATTCACAGAGTTGCTAGTCATTAGACCAAATATAAAAATATCTCTAGGATTTCACTTCCACCCCTTTAGCTAATATACCCTTGCAGTCTACTAATATATGTATTTGTTGCTTTCAAGTAACAAATAACCATTCTTCTACCCACAATCAAAATATTAGGTAGTACATCAACACATTCTACCTAGTCACTACTCAGCCTAAAGACAAGACTATACCTCCTCTCAAGCTAATTATAAGGTTTACCCATAAATAAGGGGAGGTATATTATCTTTAGAACCAGTGTGATACACATCACACCTATTGATTTTGAGTGCTCTAGTAACATCTTCATGATTTCCCATAGTTGACACTAACACTAATTTTTCCTCCTGATACATCTCACCCATACAAGAAGGCTCCTCCTTATTCACCAATTACATCTATCCCTTCTTGATCTACAAATATCATTCCCATAAATACATCTAGTCCTTTCCTTGAGTATCCCACACAAGAGATACCACATGAGAATTACTATTCTTATACACCTACCTTTTTAGTTAAGATGATACGAAAGGAAGTCTTTACAAAAATTTCAATATTGGTGAGACTATATCTAGCATCAAAATTCATCTACATATAGATGTTTTGTATGTTATGGATAACATTTGTGATGAAATATACCAATATTTATGAACAAAACATGGTGTTCTTTCACATTATTCTATTTTATGATTTAGATTATGATCTATTTATATATCTTATATCTTTGACTATGATGTTGAGTATGGTCATTAATGTCTTAGGTTGTCATTTATGTAAATAATAACATGAATTACTAGTGAATTAATGATAAATAATTTGTGTTTGATAGCTTGGAGAGTATATGGCATATGTGTAGGTTAATGAGGATAAAGAAGAGGTTGTGAGGCATCTATAAATGTCTGGGTGAAGTTTTGGTGTGTCATTTGATCATTTAGAGAGAAAAAATCATCTTAAAGATTAAGAGAAGACATATCATCACTAAATTTCATGAAGATATGAATAATCTATAAATTTTGTGCATTTATTGTAGGTACTTAAAAATTCAAACTTGGTAAAAGTTTTTTATGGAAATATTATCTATAGTGCCAAGAAGGTACCCTAAAAATTTGGTATATTAAAGTATTTTATAGATCAATTTATAAAATTCAAAATTTTCTCTAGTATAATATGACATGCAAAATACCATCAATTTTAAACCTTAATAAATAGTTGTTGAAATTAAAAAATATGAATGTTGGATTTTAGATGACTATGTGTGTGCATTAGACCAATGAGTAAAGAAGTGATTTTACAAGGTAGGATATTGGTCATATAAAGTTGGTGTAAAAGTAAGAGTTTGATTAGAATCAATTAATATTATCCTCCAAGTGGTGGTATGTCCTAATTTTTTGTAAAACTACATTTATTATAGGTCAAATTCAAAGGTTCTAACTATGGTAAAAACCAGACAAATCGGTGGTCAAAGAAATGAATATTGAAACCAAAATATTGAGAATTTTATAATGGTAAAAAGTTAAAAAATTTATTATAATCCTTAATTAACAACATAAAAGTGTAATTTATTCATTAAATTCTATACAAGTGAACTTATTTCTTGTCAAATTTGACTATGATTTTGTAGATTCTAGAAGAATAGAGTGAGATTTTTGAAGAAGTATTTTTGAGTGTTTCAATCCTAATATAAGGTTCATGATGGATTTTATGATGAACATAAGGCCATAAAGTTTCTATCCACATATTTATTTTCCTTTGAAAATTTTATACAGATGTTACAAGTTGCATTCTTCATGACTATGTTTTGAGGTAGAATGACAGCTCCATGTATGCAAGTTGAAGTGAAGTATTTGAGTCTTTATGAAAAGAATAATTATATAAAATTAAAATTAAAATATTTTTTAGACATAAATTAAATATTAATACTTTATATAATGTGTAAATATAGTTTAATAAGGTGAAACATGAAATCCAAAATGGCCTATCTGGTTGTGTATGCACTATGTAAGAGAGGCTTAACAAATTAGTCTATAAGACCAAAGGTTGAAATCATAAAAAATGATATATATTTTGGATGATAATATATATTTATTATATCATCTATTAATTTGAATTATAATTCATGAAATTTCCCTTTAAAATGCTAAAGACAATGTTCTTTATGATTATGTTTTTGGTACTACTGATAGTTTTCTGTGTGTCAATGAAAATGATGTTTTTGAGTCATTTTGAATTGAGTAGAAGGATACAATGAAAATTTATGTGTTATAAATATATCACTATTTTATTTTAACATGTTTTTATTCACTATAAACTCATATGAAGGTATTAAAATTCAAAGGATTTTGACTGTATTTTTGGACCATGTGTGCAATTCTAAGTGAGCTTGTAAAGTTGATCAGTTTTTGGTATTTTGACCTATTTTTTGATGTATAATGGACATTGTGATGATAAATGGTTAATTAAGTCTCTATAAATATTATTTTTTCATATTTATATGTGTAAAAAATTTTTTTTTCTTTGAAATAGACTTTCAGGAAGCGAGAAGGGCTAATGGCAAGTAGACCTAAAGGCATGGTTCAAGGGGTGATTTAGAATAAAAGGTGGTATGGAATTATATAGAAGTTATAAAAGGTATATTTTATTTAATTTTAAATAAATTCATGAATTTTATAATCTCATTTTTTTCTAATGTGGCTAAGTGAAACATGTTGCTTAAGATACACATAATTGCATTAGGTCTCCTTTAGGCCTAACGGTGATTTTGGCCTTTAAGGGGTATGAAAGACCTATGTGATAATTTTTACAACTATAAAATGTGATATATTACTTATTTCAATGGTTATATATGTATGTAAATTTTATTTTCTGACAAATATGGGTTAGATTAATAATCTTAAATAAATGCAACGCAAAATAGGCCTATTTGAGCTAGTTGATAAAATGAGAATAGAAGTGAATAAGAGGGTGTGTGTGAGAAATAATATTATTTTAATCATGTTTAAAACATTAAAATAACATCATATGCTCATTAATTATAAGTAAAGATCAAAGTTTTACTTGAGATCAAGGGTTCTAGACCTAATATGAGAAAATAAGGGCTACTTAACAATAAAGAGTGAAAGTGAGTAAAGTGGCATCTTGAGGATAATAGGTAAGTAATATAGACCATAAAATTTAGTATATTATAAATCATGTATATCTAACAAAGTTTTTTTTATGTATATGACAAGGTCAAGTTGACCTAATGAGCCTAGTGAGAGGCATATTGAGTGAATGAGTATAGAAGGCTCTTTGAGAGGGGTAGAAGGTCAAGGAGAGATGAATATGTTGATTGGATATTGAGATACCATAATATATACATAAGATGTTTTTTATAGTTGTATGACAAAGAGTTAAATCTAGATATAAAAGATAGAGAGCTAAAAAAGAGTTTATCATTAGTTTAGAGAGCAATAAGGTATCTTGAGGTGATCAAGCTTGTCTTGGATGGGTTGGTGCTTAGTCAAGAAGGGAGTTGGATCTATCTTTAAGGTTATATATTACATAATTTTCCTTGAATTAGATGGCTTGGCACCAAGTAACTTAGGGGGTTAGATCATCCTTGCAATTTGGATCTTTCTAAAGGACTAATTGGTTTGGTGCCTAGCTAGTGAGGGTTTGGGACCTCACTAAATGTTATTTCATTGACTATAGGATAGTAGTCCAAGTGGTGTCACAGTGATTTTTATTCTCCATGAGGTTTTCCCACATATATCTTATGTTCAAGTATTGATATATTACTTCTTACTTATGTGATTATTCTTCTATACACTACTATATATCTATGCTAGTTTGATTATTTAAAGAATGATGAATGGAATTGAATGAAATGATTTAAAATTAATTTACCCCATCCCCTAGTGGTTATACTTACAACATATGAGTAAAGCATGCTTTCACTTATATATTTTTCATGAAATATTATATTATGTTTTATGTTTTTTATATGGTTTCATTCTCTTCTTATTTTTCTAATGACTTCTTATCATTATTTTCATGAATGCAAAAATTATGTTTATGATTTCACTTCTTTCATGGATTCCTTTATTTTATCTATCATTATTTCTTATTATATTTTAAACTCAAATAAAGATAACTATTATTTTGACTTGGTTATACAAACCTAATTCCCTTAATATATTATCTCTACAATATGATCAACTAGGAAATAAGACTTCTCATTGTACTACTATTATACACTAATATATTTGGATCTCCTTTCTTCCCTTATTTTCCATTCACATACTAAGAATACATATGGTTAAAACTTGAGATTACATATTGTTTCATAGGTAAGCCTAAGTTGTTTAGTCCATCATATCTCTGGTTACTTAGCCTCCTTTAACCAGAGTCTAAATCTCATTCATGTGTATCAATTATGTTGGTTATTCTAAATCCATATGGAGGAATCAAAAAATCCTTAAAAAGGTTAAAATACAAATCATTTAAACAAAAGGTAATGATTAAAAAGGCAACATACAATCCAAAAGTCTAATCCTGCCAAAGACATGATTTATTATCTTTAGAAAATCTCATATTTCTAATCAAAACTCAAACTCCATAGTTTTCCTCATGATAGATTTGATGTTCATTGGGTTAAAGTACACTAGTAATTTGGGATATGAGAATAGAAATATATATAAGTTCTACCTACTTTCTCACATAAGTACCCAATCTTCATAGTAGACTAACAACTCTGTAAGAGGTTTTAAGGAATGGGGAACATGTTGTGGGAATGTACGTCCATTTTACTTTCCTTGTTTATATAACCTTCATGAGTTTATCTTAGTATCTCACTTATTTTACTATATAGTTTTTTGTTTATTGTGGTCAGATATATTTTATATTTTTATGGTCACTAGACTCTTAGTGTCTTTCCTTCTTACCTAGTATCCATCATTTTTACTAAGGTTTTCTCATAAATGCCTTTGTCATGCTTTTTGAATTATTTATTTCATTAAAAAAATCCTAATATTTCCCCTTAAGGAATATTTTTTTGTTAACTAATCATACCCTTAGGGTTTATTTTTTTGAGTTACAATGTAACACCATGGATATGACTAGGCTCTCATAAATTAGTACCATGAAACATTTCCTTATTTTTTCCCTTATTATGATTCAACTCATTGGTTTTCACCTTATACATTGTAGTGTAAGGCCATGGAGAGGAACAAAATTTTCTCATAAATTACCACATTATAAATATTCCCACCCTTATCTCCAAGTCATTAGTGTTCCATTTTTGAGTTTCAATATAAGACCTTGGATATGACTAGGCCCTCCTCATAGAATATTCCAATAACTAGTTCATATTATAACCAAGTCATAATAAAATAACATGTTTTAAATTTGAGATAATTTATGTTACATTATGATTTAAGAATCATTTACATACTTCCCATCTTTATTTAGTATGTTTTGTGTTTACTTCATAAACACTTCACTTTATCTTCTTATTTTTTGATTGCATGTATGTTTACAACCATTTTATTAAATTTATCATACTTCCCATCTTGATCTAGTATGATTAATTTGATTTATACTTACATTTTTTTTTCTTTTCATACTCCCATCTTTATCTAGTCTTATCACTTAACTTTATTGTTCATTTTTTTATACCATTCGTTTTCACATAGTTTCTACTTTATTACAAATTTTCATACTTCCCAACTTGATATAGTATGAATTTTTTTAATACTTGGTTCAATATTTTTACATGGTTTGAAAACATTTTATTACCTTTTAATTTACCATTTCAGTTTCTTATATTTATTAATCTTTATATTTTACACATTTACTGTTGTGATATAGTGTGCATTACATTTTATGATTATTTATACTTTTCCAAATCATTTTGATTTTATTTTTAACCATGTGTGTGTATCACATAATGTTAGAAAATAAAACATACATCAAATATTTCCCATAACATATAAAAATAAATTAAAATACATGTGATCAAAAATAAATATATCCATACATCCATCCATAAACAAGTATAAATCATAGACCAAGAAATATCCATACCGATATATATATACCATAAGTTTTATACAATAAAAATACAAAATATAACATCTACAATTCTAAGCTTGTGATTCATAATGTTTATCATTTGGTCAATCCATGCTAACCATGGATGCTTGTGACTAACCCTTATTAATGGTGCATTGTAATGAGGTAGTCTAAGATCTTAAGGCATCAATCTAACCCTATATATTGGTCACTTGGGCCTACACACATCAAAGTGATACAATGGTCACCATATGAGTGGCTTGCTCTTATGCCAATGCTTTCTAGGCTTCAGTCTCTCCCTATCCTACTTATTTATGTGGTTGTGAGCCATCTCCTCATGCCTAAAGCTATAAAGAATCCTCCCCCATGAATCTAAACTAGCTTTTTATAGTAGATTTTCATTTTTTATTTAATTTAAATTAACTTACTAAAAACTCAATGAAAATTAGGGTTTATGGTTGTGTACCACTTGAATGTAGTAAATGAGGAAACTTCTTTTTGACTTGGAAGAATAACCTATACATAAGGAGAAAACTTGGACAAAATGGATTACTAGATAGATAGGTGAGCTGCCTTGTTAGGAGCCAATCCCAAGAAGTTATGAACTTCCTCAAGTGGATGTCAGCTCACTATTTTCATAATAAAGTGGGTAATATTGATAAATAAAATATAGATCATGTTAAAGATATTTAACAAGATAAATAGATGTAGATGGTCAAGATAAATAGATATAGATATTTTGATTTAAGATCAATTCATGTTGTTACAATAATCTTAGATTTTAAAATAGAATGCAAGGATTGATGCCAATCTTATAGAATTGGTGTTGATTCAGATGAATCAATGTTGATTCTATTAAAACTACATAATGTTATAAATAGAAACCTAAAGGATGGTTGAGGATAATATTAGTGGTATTTAGGAGGATTTATGATGGTGTAGGGCATTCTAAAAAAAGGAAGAAAGGAAATAAATAGAATATAAGATTAAATAAAATAAATAAAGCAAAAAAATTGCCTTGAAAATGATTTGGATTGGTGATAGTGGATGGAGGATAAACTGATTCTTTGCCTCTTGGTGGATATCTAAAATTATAGAATGCAATTCTTATCACTAGCATGGGGTCACATAAGCATTTATAATTTGCCTAAGATAAATTTTAGAAGCCTTTTATGATCAAAATGCATGGTCCTTAAACCAAATGTGGTCTACATATTTAAGGAACAATGCCAATCAGGAGAATCAATGCCGATCATAGGGGAATCATCATTGATTCTCCCTTTTTAGGCTTAGGTGATATTTGATTATTTTCAACCATGTGTTAAGCTCGATAAATGTAACCTAAAGTTTTTTACATGGTTTTTGGATTTCAAGGGAGGTTGTTAAGGATATTGTTTATTTTATTATAATGGATTTTGTTAATATATTTAGGATTATGGGTAGTTAAAATAATTACAATGATAATAAGTAAAATTAATTACCATAGTTGAATATGGTAGTATATACATAAAATAAACATTTTAAGTTTACATTTATATATGGACATTTACTTTCTTATACTTTAAGTTATATTTTATGTATATACTTTTAGGATGTTTGATAGGGGTTTCAAACCTCTAGGAGTTATGATTAAAAATATAAGATTTGGAGGATTCTACCACATTTCAAACTTAACCTATTTCAAGATTTTAGGATACTAGACTTAGTCTATTTCAATATTTTACAATACCATACTCAGCCCTAATGGACATATCATAAGAGACTTATGGTGCATAATTCTAATGTATACATTTGCCCCTTTTTGTTGAGTGGTGTGTAACAACTAGCCATGAGACAACCCTAGGTATGTAAGTAGGTATTCATTCTCAAACTAAGAGATGACATAGGATAACGAGATGGTGATGGGTTTAAAATGATATAGATAGTAGGAGAGGATGAGGCTCTAAGGGATAAAAGTGAATGAAAATGAGATGGATTTTGAATGAGCAATTGGTTTGCACATAAAAGGATAGAGGTATCACATATAGAAATACCCCAAGGCTAAAATTGATTACCACCATTATGAACAAGTGGGTTTAAACAAAGGATAACAGGAAACAAATGATAAGGAGGTCTAACCAAAGCATTCATTGTGCTAAGAGTTAGGGAACTACATATAGACATATTGTCACAAGGTGAAACATGATATTTTAAGATCCATTGGGGATTTCCCCTTAAATAGGGTGATCTAGGATAGGTTATGGCACCAATAGGGTTATCATCCACTAGCCTAAGGTACCATGTGTAAAACAACATAATTGTAATGGTTGTAATCTACTTAGCTTAGGTAAAAGACTATCTATTGTGAAGTATGCAAGTAAATGTAAAACAAAGGATCAATGCTAATCATAGGGGATCAATGTTAATCATTGTTGGGGATATAAATATTATAGTCCATTGGGTTAAATATTGATTAGATCTAATGAATTTGGATGGTTTACATTGGATGGATGGGTGGTGCTTATGGATTTACTATTTAATAAATGAGAAAAAGACTAACTGAGGTGGACTTCAACTCCTTAATTTGTTGGGATTATGGTGAGGTATGAACTCCTTTATGATTTATGCAATATTTAATCCCTATCTAATGCTAATAAATGCATGTGTGGTTATTAATCAACCAAGCTTAGGATTATTAAAAATGAGAAATGATATGAAGATGGGCAAATATGGATATAGGATTATGATATCTCCTTAGGTCAAAGGATAAGTATTAACAAAATAATGACATAGGACCAAGTAAGGCCAACCCATGTTTACTTTTTATGCAAACTGATAATTGTGGGAATTCTACTAAATTTTTTAAATCTGATTGATCCAAGAAACCTTCTTGGGATATTATTTAACTTTTGATTTTATATTTTTGTGAGCATGCTTGATAAGTTTTGGATAAGATAGGAAAGTTGATCAATGTGAGAAGCTTTCTTTATTTTTTATTTTTTATCTTTTTATATCCATCCTTCAAGGGATTGGTCTATATACATTTATGAATAGTTATCCTTTAAGGGAGTAGTATTTACTTTCATGCTTTTATGAATAGTTATCCTTTAAGGGAATATTTTATGATTTTACCCATTGCTTGATATTTATCCTAGATTTCTAATTTGATTTAAGGAAAACATAGATTGACTTTGAGTTGGTCTATGTCATGTTATCAAGGATAAAGCTATGATATAAGGTGATATTATGATCCTTATTATGGGAAATAATTATTTGGGGAGTCCTACATATAGGTAGAGCATATCTAGTAGAAAAATGATATGAGTAGAGCTAAGGTGGTCACATTTAAGGTCATGAAGAAAGTGTTATTAGATGACCACATAATTCTATATCATTATAAGTTATATGTGTGGAGTTATGCATATATAATTAATAAGAGGACTAATTTTATTTGTGGATAACCAAAAAATATTAACGATAAACAAAGTACAAATGCAAAGCATTAGGAGACTAATTTATAGTTTTCCTTCAAGGGATACCAAATAGTATGACCAAAATCCATATGGTCCAAGTCAATTAGGAGAGAATTTTCCTTGATTAATCTTTTCTCATACTATGGCATGTTAATATTATGAGAAGGATTAATATATCCCATGTACATTAAATGGGTACAGAGGTGAGAAGGACCTAAGAGAGGTAACCTTTCTAAAGGCGGGGTGATAATAATTTTGTTGATTAGGATGGCCATATAGTTGAGGATTTATATGGGAATCAAGTGTTGATAATAAATACTCCCCCAATGAGAGTTTCTTAAAACAATGTGGTTCTAGCCTTCATATGTATATTTGAGGTGTCGATGCAATGTAGAGGCATGAGCTCTCATGATGGGTGTGTTAGTCTTGGTTAGATTTTAAGTTTTAAGAACTTGTGTTTATGATAGTGTAGCTATATTGATGGTGTTTATTTGTATGAATAGTTTGCCTATTGAGGTTAGAAAATAATTTTGGGTTTGCTTTGATAACTCTTGTGAAGAGATAAAAGGAATGAGCTATGTTTCCTAGTCAGACATGGCATCAAGGTAAAATTTCTCTTTTAATAGGTTATCATCCTTAAAAATATCTCAAACTATGGTTTTAAATGCATTATAATTTTCAATATCATGGCCAAGAGTCATATGATAAGTTCACACCTTATCTTCTCTATACTATGGAGCTTTTTTAGTGTGGGGATTAAAAGGTTTGAGGGGTGGTAAATAAATGAGGGATGCTTGAAAATTTTGGCTAAAAATGGTAATGTATGACCCTCATAGTTGGTTTGGTTTTAGCTTATAATCCTTTTGGGGTATGAATTATTGAGTTGATTTTGATTTAGCATTTGTCATCTAGATAGGCTTATTAGGAGGTGTTTTCTCTATGTCTTTAAGTGAAATATTTTAGTGTTTAGAGGTAGAGGATTTGGTCAAAGGTATTTTTGTCACCAAGAGAGGAGGATACTTTTGGATAGTCCCTTTAGAGGGTGACTCAATAATCATGATAGACTATTTTGTTGAAGGGTGAGGTCCTAAAATAGATGGCTTGCTTTGGATTAGAGACATTATTGATTTTACCTCTTAAATGTTATTATATGTGATATAAATATTACT
Source organism: Torreya grandis (assembly GCA_037957365.1). Classification (NCBI taxonomy): domain Eukaryota; kingdom Viridiplantae; phylum Streptophyta; class Pinopsida; order Cupressales; family Taxaceae; genus Torreya; species Torreya grandis. Next base: position 2,835,447 of record JARHVA010001698.1, read on the forward strand.
GTAACTTGATTTAATAGTGCAATGGTAAAGCACCCCAAATAGGGGAAAAATAAGGTGTCAGGGAATAGAAAGAGTGAAAGTGTAAACGGGAAAGGCAAAATCAAGCTCCCTAGTGCTAAAAAGCAGAATGTAGAAGAAGATACGGAACGGGAGAGAATTGAAAAACCCAAGGAGGAAAACTTGGAGGAAGAAGAAGGAACTAAAAGATGGGATACAAACTCTAATGAGGATGAAGAATGTTCTGAGAAGAATGAAAAAGATGATGTCAACACAGAGGAGGATTCTGCAAACAAAACTATAGATACGGAGGAAAACCAGAAAGTGTCAGAGGATGAATTTGTCCAGGATGACCCTATTGAGGACCCAAATTCAAAGAATGAAAAGGAAACTTCAGGTTAGGATGATAATCAAGATATGGATATGGAAATATAAACTGGATTTAAAGAGTGGGAACAAAAGAGTCGAGAGGATATCTTTGAAGAAGCCAGGAATAGTCCCAATAAAAATTCTGAGGAATGGAGAGGGAAAAAATAGAATGATGAAACACACACACCTATGGCTTGGGTTAATTGTAAAGTAGAGGCATCATCCCAATTTGATTCTTGGACGTGTAGGGAGATTATGGATCTCAAGAGGAAAGTGGAAACTATGGAAGATACCCTAAAAGCTGTATGGAACAAAATAAACAATATGGAAAATTAGATAAGGGAGATCCCAATCAAACTCAAAGCCTATGAAAATATCCTCCGAGAACTTATTAAGGACAACAAAACAAAAATGGAGGAAGTTACATCCAATATTTGTGCTACTGCTGTCAATATAGGTAAAAGAGCTAATGAGGAGACCAAAGCCCTTGAGGGACCCATCAAATGGATGAGACAAAGTTCTAGAAAGAAGGTTACACAAAAAGGAGCTATGCTGGCGGCAACCACTGCCCAGGATACTGTTATGAAAGGAAAAGAAACTATGAAAATGATATTGGAACTAGATGAATAATGTAGTTCTTCTTATTGGTTTAGTAACTGGTCCTGTTCTTTGTTTTCTTTTTGTTATCCTTTGCCTTTGGTGAAACTAGATCTCTGTTACATCTGGGTTTTGATCAGAAGTCTTTCTGGTGGTTTTGGGTCCATTAAAAACCTATTTTTGCTACTTCCTTGTAGAAGTTTTTAGGCTTTGTCTGTGGTCTTGGATGTTCTTTCTTTCTTTCATTGTAACAGGGTTTTGGGGCCCCTTCAAAACCTGCTTTTACCTCAATCTAAAACTTGATTTAATGTTTTTATCTTTTGATGGTAATGGGAGTTCTAATCTAATTGGTAGGTGTTGGAGAGATTAATCTTTCACAATAATAAGGCATTTATTTGTATATATATTTTTATCTTCTATTTTTGGAGTGTATTTGTGAATATATTTAGAATATTCCTCCTTTGGGGGATATTATGTAATGATATTAGCATGACTAGAATGGGTGATGGGGATGGTTTCAATTGGATCAAATTGTTTTGCCTCCAAGGTATTTCCTATAGGGAGGTTTGGTATTTCAAGGGATGAGTTAAGAAACATAATAACGTTTTGTGGTAGAAGTTAGTCATTTATAGTATTTATCATGTGAGTTCCCTATTATTAGGGATCTTTAGTGTGTGTTAATATGGAGTTAGATGAGGAGGGATGATTGGGAAATGGCTATCTAGATATTTCTAATGAATGATTCAAGGGAAAATTGGGGTTATTTAATTGAATTCTCCTTCTATCGATAAGATTTTGGACTAGAATTTTGAAGTAGTGGCATATATTGACATCATGACCTATTACATGATGATAGACACAAAATTAATTTTCTCTAAACCAACTTGGTTTAGGATAGGATTCATCAATAAGACCAATCAAAGGAAATTGCATGGGTGATCTTTTATGATAGAGGCCTTCAAAATTTTATCAATGATGGAAGCATAAGATTTCCCTTAAGGTGTATACTTTCTAGTGGTAAATCACATGGGTTATCTTCTAGGTTGTGTCTAGGAAGAGGAATTACTAGACTGGTTGGGTGTTGATGGAGGGAAACATTTAGAACTCTAACATTCATAGTGCCTTTTAGCTTGATGTTGTTGAATTCCTTAAAGGGTTTTTATTTATCATTTTAGTTTCACAATATAACTTCACCTTGATCAAGGGCTTGAATTTCTAGTTTTTGAGCCATAACAAAGGCTTCATCGAAAGTTTCAAAGGATTGGATTTGGAGTGTAGATGAGATATGCCTAGAGAATGACTTAGAAAATAATTCAATAAGTTTTAGTTAGGGAAGAGAAAAGGATAATTTATTGACAATGTTATGTCATTGGGAAACAAATTTGATAATGGATTCATCTTCAAATTATTAGATATCATATAAGTCATTGATGGTTATTTTCCGTATGATGCTTATCAAAAATCGATCTAGGAAAATATAAGATAATTAACTAAAGGAAAATATAGATTGTTGAGGGATAGAACTATACCAATCCAAAGTTGGTCTAGCTAATGATATTGTAAAAGTTATTAAAAAGAGGGAATCATCATGAAATATGAGGTAACATGTATGTATAAATTCCCTAATGTATTTCTAGGGATTTTCCTTGTTTTGGAATTTAGTAAATTTAGGTTGTTTCTACTATGTAAGATATGGTTAGATGGGGACTATTGGGTTTATAGACTCATTGTAGATTTTTTCATAAGAGGGTATACCTTTATTTCATATGGTGGATGATTTTATATGGGGAATTTTATACATGATGATGCAAAGTATGTCTAGTTGTGTATTGTGTAGGGAAAGACCACTTAGGATGTTAGGAGGGGTGTAATTATGTTAAAGGTGTTATTGAGGAGGTAATTACATGGGAATTATTGAGATAGGTGGTAACTAATGGTCATTTAGTTGATTGATGGAGTTGAGGTAACATAGGAGGATATTGGGAGGGTATGGATTACTAATAAGATGGATTGAAAGATGATACATATTGATGTGGGTAGGTATTTTTTGAGATGATTTTAGTTGTGTTATTAGATGTTGAGTACTAGTAGCCACATGTTTATGGATTGGTGGTAGTGTTGTAGGTATAGAAAATACTAGGTTTTGTAATGGGGTTGTAGGTGGTATATGAGACATAGGTTGGGAAGTAATAGTGTTATGGATTTGAATGGTATTTGTGGAACTATTTGATATTTTTGGATGTGGTTGTTTTGTTCCAACATTAGTGGTGGAAATAAGAAGAATACTAGTTGTCAATGGTGGTATTGTGTTGGTGTTATTTGTTGCATGAGGACTAGTTAGTGGTGGTGGTGTTTAAGGGCCCATGGTTGAAACCATAGCCACCAAGTGTCTATCAGATCCTTCTAAGGGTGATATATGTCTAAATAGATCATATTTAGAAATGGGATAAATAGGGATATGTTTTTCTTGCAATGTAAGAGAGGGGTTAAGGGCTATTGGGTTGTTATATAAAATGCTAGCAAACCCAAGGTCTCCTTATGAAAATAATTATGGAGGACTAGCCCTGATGGGTTCAAGAGATGTAGGGGGATTGGTGAATATTAAATTTATGAATATGAATTCCAAGAAAAATAAAAACATAAAACATAACACAAATAAGGATAATATTTTTTTGATTTATCTTGATTTAGTGAAAAATAAAAGAACACACACTACAAGATGTACCTAAAGATATTTAAATTTAAAAGTGTAATAATAAAATAAGGTTACCTAAGGTCTTAATAAATGGAAATATAGATATGGTTTTAGGTTTGTTTAGGCTCAAAAATATCTCTATACGAAAATCAATACATGGCCTCGTATTGGGACCTACCTCCTCACTTCACATACTATAGCATAAGGGTATCAGCTGCTTAACTAGTATATATATGATAACCATATATTATACTCAGTTATCATACTAATTTGGTTCTCCCCTTGGTGGTGAAATCCAAGTAGGATAGTTGGGATAAAGGTTACCACTATGTGATGAAATCCCAGTCAATTTCCTTATGTCAATGTTAGATGAATTGATTGTGTAAGTGGTTTGGTATGTGTGTGAAGATAAGTGATTTATATAATAAATCAACCCACCAAGATTACTATATGAATTATATAATCAAGCAAGGAATGGATGCAATTGTTTTTAAAACCTTTAAAAAGAGAGTAACTTTTTTAGATTCTTCTTTTGAATGAAGATAATAATCAAGAGAAAAGGAGATGAATGAATAAATTCAGAATGAAATGTAATAAGAAAAATGAGACCTTAAGATTACCACTAGGTATGCCAAAATATTATATTAATTTTTCATTATTTAAATTAAATTACTAAAAACTCAATGAAAATTAGGATTTGTGATGAAAACCTAGAGATACAAAGATGGTTGTGCACTGCTTGAATCTAGCGAATGAGGGAACTTATTTTTAGCTTGGAATAATAACCTGTACACAAGGAGATAACTTGGACAAAATGGATAAATATATAGATAGGTGAGATACCTAATTAGGAACTAGTCCTAGGAAGTTATGAAATTCCTCAAGTGGATGTCAGAGCACTATTTTCATAATTAAATGGGTAATACTAATAAATTAAATATAGATCATGCTAAAGATATTTGAAAAGATAAATGTATATAGATTATTTAAGATATATGGATAAGATAAAAAATATAAATAGATGCATATGGTCAAGATAAATAGATATATATCTTTTAATTTAAGATTAATTCATGTTGTTAAAACAAGCTCAGACTTTAAAATAGAATGCAGGGATCGGTGCCAATCCTATAGAATCGATGTTGATTCAGATGAATTGGTGTTGATTCTATTAATACTACATAATTTTATAAACAAAAACCTAAAGGATAGTTAAGGATATAATTTTATTATCTTTACATTTATATATGGACATTTACTTTCTTATATTTTAAGTTATATTTTATGTATACACTTTTAGGATGTTTGAAAGGGGTTTTAGACCTCTAGGAGCTACAATGCAAAATATAGCTTTTGGAGAATTCTACCACATTTTAAACTTAACCTATTTCAAGATACTAGACTTAGTCTATTTCACAATTTTAGGATACCACACTTTGTCTATTTCAAGATTTTAGGATACTATACTTAGTCATAATGCACATGTCATAAGATACTTATGGTACATAATTTTAGTGTCTACATAACTAGTATAAGTTAGGGTAGATGGTACCACATCATCAACCAAAGTGTATGGCTCATAATGTGACAACACCCAGTCTAAAATATCATAGTTTGTAGCCACAATCATTACTCCCCATCTAATATACTCTAGTGTAGTACTTTTAAAAAAACAAATATACATCATATCTCATGTATATATATCTTAAACCATCTATCTATCACTAAATACATAAATGAAAATACAAATAGTAATATCTATCAAAAATATAATAATTTAAAACATTTAACACCAACACTAGTATTATTGACCATGGTTTCCCTATCCACTCACTCTCCAAATACATCTTATATTAGTTTTATTTGTACAAGTGAGAAACTAGGAGTCACCTCCTGATCCCTTTTTGATCCCCTCTTTCATGGCCTCTCTATTGACTAGTTATGTCTGTAGTCACCATAGGATCACCCTATGTTATTATTCACACCTGTGTCCCCTCTTATCAACATTACATCTATATTTGATGAACTCAAGGTGATCATTTTCATACATATTATGGATTTATTCCCAAATAAATACCCATATCATCTACATCCATAACATTCTCAGTACCAGACCTCATTGTCTCCTATTTTTCATGCCCTATCCATGATCTCTCCTATCAAGACCTAATCATATGTATCTCATTTATCACCCTGACACCTCCTCTCCTTCTCATATATTTATCATGTTATGCCTAATACATAGGCATTACTATATGGGTCTCTAGATTTGGTAGGCCAAGGTTGTCCAGTATGTGAGATACTAGTTTTAGTTTCACCCATGAAGTGTAGTGTCCTGTGATTCTAACATAGCCAAAATGGTATCAAGAATCACCCAACTTGGACATATGGAAAAAATGTTAGTGTAAGGCTACCACACTATCTACCTTCATGTAATAGTATATAAATCTAAGACATAGGGAATGACATGCACTATATGATCCTGCCTCCATCTAACAACTCAAGGTAACCTATCATCGACCACATAAGGAAACCCATCAAATCGATACATAAGTAATCTCTCATATATCCATGCACTAATTAAAATGATGGGTCCCATCATATTTTTCCCCTAGGTTAACATCCAATGCATATCATTTATTATCTATACCCAAATGATAGACCCAAGATCATATAATGCACCCTAATTCAGGATGGACTGACATAAGGTTATCATGTATAGTGGTACCTTTCTATCTAACTTGTGACACATCACACATGATGTCATAATTCATATCAAGGACCTCCATATATTTTTAATGGTTGAGATATATAAATAAACAAAAATCATACATAAACTAAGATAAATCCTCTTTGAACCTATTACCAGATGGGCTTGGGCTCACTTCTCATCCTCCATCTCTAGTGCATCACATATGACAAGATTATTGATAATATGAATTTTAATTAAGGCATGGACATCCTCCAAGGTGATTCTTTCCTCTAGGGTATCCCCATCCACATCTCATTAGAAAGTGTTTGTCATTCACTCCCATGTTCCTAGGAACATGATGACTAGATTAACACTAAGTGGGATCCTCCTCATCTCTATGATGCTTCTAAATCCCAAAGTAACCAACACAACTTGATAATCATCTACCAGTTGCTCCAACAAATTGGTATCTAGGATGTTCCATTAGGAACCAAAATATTCATTGCCTCTATAAAATATCAAAAAATATTTAATGTATTGGATCTTAATGTCATAATAATAAAATATAGTCCTAAATATTCTCAAAATATTAAAAATTAACTACTTCATTAGCATATTTTTCTTATTTATCCCTTTTCCTACACAATCGTCCCTTTTGATACTAAACTAGCCCTATCACCTTTTTACCATATTAAATAGGCCATTTGTTACATAATTAACCCATTCTTATAGACACAATCAGCCTTTTTATTATTAAATCATCCCTTTCTTATCATTTGAATACTATATTGGCCCTCTACCATGTATTTGGTCTTATTTAATAGATTGTATCAACCACCCATTATGTACTGCATTAACTAGTAGGTATTATGTCAGCCATATCTCCTTTTCTAACTAGATCAAATATCTATTACATAGTTGGCCACTCCCAGCAATACTAAATTTTCCCTCTATTATGTAGTTGGAAACCTTTAATTATCCTACCTTTTCAAACTAAGTCTATAGGGCCAATTTTTTTCTTAGTTTACAGTGAATTTTCAACCATTTACCATAATTTCCTTAGGCATTTATTAGTCTAATTATTTCCTACCTTGTACCTTATTCTACCCCTAGTTTACCTTAAAATTCCTAGGGTCATTTTCAGTATTTGATTTTTATCGAACATCTATTTTTCTATATCTAGATTAATTTTAATTAAAATTATCAAAAAATTGAAATTAATGCATCACTACCCTAAGAAACAATGGTTGTAGCTTGTAGGCATCCTTCATGTCTTAACTATCATCTCCTCACCATGGTCACTCTTTGGGCTCAATTGGGTCCCTTAGATCAATATTTCTTAGAATGGTAAAAATAAAAAATGAATTAATTTTTACCCTATTTATATTTAGTATTCAAAATTATTTACATGTCAATTATTTATAACCAAATTCCATTTCCACCCATAGCTTTGTTTCTACTAGCTCTTTTTATAAATGGAAAGATGTTCTAAAATCCTCACATCATAGAGAATTCTTCCACATCTTACATGTATATTTTGTAAAAATTTCTATTTTTTACTTATTTTATAGGTTTTCCTAATGTTCCTTACATTTGACACCTTTACATTTCTCTCACTTCCTCTTCTACAACACTTAGGTAATTAATGGTATGTAATTTTCAATTTTATTCTTTCATTTATCTTATTTTCTTCTTACTACAATTTACTTAGCTTAGCATTGTGTATTGTTGTGTTCTTTTCTTGAAGGGCCATCCCATGTTGAAACTATATGACACATGATGATATTCAAGTGTGGAATATGTATACACACAATATTTTTTAACTTTATTAATTGCTGATTCTTTCTCTCTTATAGGAACCTATTGATTCTCAATATTTCTAAATGCACACCTTAAACTATGCACTAGGAAAGGGGTGGGTAGACCATTGGTGCTTTACAATATTATTATTATTCCATATACCACCACATGAAACTAAAACAAACCTATCCTTTACATGTACCTAATATTTTACACCTCCCTTACACACTCCTCCAAGTAATTCACTACCTCAAACAACCCCTACCTAAGACAACCTTTTTTTCACATTTACCAAACAAAATCAGCCTAGGTTAACCCTATACTTAAAATATAAGCACATTATAGGATTAGGTCAGCCTCAAATGACCTATTTGAGACCTAAGTAATTTATTTATTAAATAATAAGGTCAATTAGGCTAAATCTATTGGCTAAAACATAAGAATAGGTTAGGGTTATATCTAGTTATATAAACATATCCTTTTTTCCATTTTAGAGAGAGAGATAGAGTTAATCATTTATTTATGCATCAACTTATCCACCATTCTACTCAAGGATCCATTACTTAGTGATTTATACTACACTTAGAGATAAAAATATTGCCTTGTAGGATAAGTCTTTTGGATGTATAGGAGAAGTCATGTAACCTAGAGCTGAAATATCTTTGTTATCCTTACAAACCATAATAACCTCTTGTGAAACACCTTGGCTAAGGGAAAGATTGAGGCTCAATAAGTTTTTATTAAAAGGTAAGTATTTCAAAATATTGTTCCTCTTTATTAAGTAGATAGATTTACATTTTTTATCTTATGAATATGTTTTTCTCTCCATGCATTAGGAATACCTCTATATTGACTTGAGTAGATTTATTCTTTGCATGTTTACTTTTATGTTTATTACCCCCATTTTATGCCACATGCTTTGGTAAGCACTAGAATAGTTTTAATTTACTTTTTCATTTAATTTGATAAGAAAAAGTAGTATATAACTAGTGTTATTACTTAACTAGAGGCTTTGGAACCCTCTATAGTGATATTATGTGAAAAGAGACCCTTTAGTTAGGTCTAGTGTATCCATATTGGTCATGACCATGATTATCTAAATTTACCAACAATCAAAAGTGCTAGTGTGATTTATATTCTTTGAAATATGATTGATTTATAGACTAGCTTCACTTTCCCTTATATATAGTGACCACCCTTTTTACACACTTAGATAATGACCTATTCTAGGGCATTTTGACCATTTTACTTCACTATCCACATAAATGACCCTAAAAAATAAATGACCCTAAAATATATCTATCCAAACTCTTAAGAATCTTAATCTCTCTCTTAGATTGACCCACGATTCCATTTTAACTTTTTTTACTCTTATGATAATAGTTTCCTATATGGATAGTAGTGTTCCCTATTATTATTTAGTTCTGCTAGCAGTGCCTTCCCATAAAAAAATATCTAATTTCAAAAATTCAAATTCATGAAAAGGGTTGTCCCACAATTTTGGAAAGACCCATCTCAAATAATTCCAAAAATACCACTATAAAGACACATTTAAAAACAAATTGCACACCAGAGGGCTTCCACACTAAAAATCACTAGAATTCTAATTACACATTGAGAGTAAATTCCCTATTTCTCCCAATTTTGATTAAATACATCCCTAGTATCCCTCAGATAAAGTCTAAATACACTTATAAGGTCACAATCTATAGTTGGAGAACTTATTCACACCAAGATTGCACCAGTATTTCACATACAATATCATATCTTGCGAGAAATACATATAGTTTGATCCCTCTTCAGAGTATTCATATGTAAGTAAAACTCAACATAGAGGGTGTTGAGTTCAAACATAACTTCAAATGTTAAACCTTTTTAATTATGTTATTACACTCATCTTCCTATGTCATTATGATAGGGTTTTGAGTGAAGAAAGTGTTACATAGTGGTCTCTACATCAAATAAGAATCTCCTAGATAGTCTATAGAAAACATAGGCAAAGCCAAACGTAACCCATAAGTTTTATATCTTTATTACCTACTAGACAAGGTTGACCTATTTGGATAGTAGTGACCCCCACTATTGTCTAGTTTCAACAACATTGTCTAGGATCCCTACCAACTCTTATTCCAAACCTAAACTCAGATAACAAAACCTCTTTATTTCTCTTAGATCTAGAAATAGTTTGCATCTCAATTTTATAACTAAGTTTATATTTTTATTTTTACATTCCATATTTAATATATTTCCATATTTAGTAACTTCAAAATCATTGTGTCCTTTATTACATATTTGTAGCTTTCTAATTTTGTAGAATAGTTTATCTAACTAGTGTCTGGCATTCTCATGGTTCCCTAATTTGATAAAACAACTAGAAACTTGGACATTGTTATTGTTTTTTAGTACAAGGAAGGAGGCAATATAAAACATAAGTTATTACCTTTATAGTTATCAAATATATATTGAATAATTATAATTTTTTTAATATAAATATTTATAACCTTCTTACCTTACTATCTCACATGTATTTGAAAGATATGTATTTTGTTGGGGTGATGAAACCAATTATGGTCTTGTGGGTGGTTTTTAACATTATCCTCCTTATTGTTGGGGTTACTTGTTATAGTTTTTAATGTTTTTGGGAAATAAAATTACATGGTAAGTTTATTACATCCCTACATACATACATACATACATACATATATACATACATACATACATATATATATATATATTTATATATACATACATACATACATAAATGTATATATATATACATGTATATATATATATGTGTGTGTGTATATATACACACATGTATATATATATTTATGTGTGTGTATGTATATATATGTATATGTGTGTGTGTGTGTATGTATGTATATGTATATATATGTATGTATATGTATATATGTATATATATATACATACACATATATATACACACACACACACACATTTATATATATATAAATACATACATACATGTATGTATGTGTGTGTGTATATACACACATATACATATACATATACATATATATATATATACATACAAACATATATATATATATACATATATATATATATATATATACATATATATACATACATATATATATATATATATATATAGACACACACACACACACACACACACACACACACACACACACACACACACACACACACACACAAATACATGTACACACATATATAATGATGTGAAATAGACCCTTGAACTCACTATAATTTATGACTTATGGAAAACAAAATTATGATTTTTTTTCACTAAAATTATTAATCATCCTTTTACTTCTGACTTGAACTTTGACTATGGTTTTGTATAAGGATGATAATGAGTTATAAATTATTTAGTTACCAACAAATACTTCATCTAGCTTATTATGATGAAAGTGTTGGTAGCTATTACAATCAAATATTGATCTCTTTCATGAATGGGAGTACCTCTCACTCTTGTATGAAGACAATAAGTCTAAAATATTATAATTAAAAATCTTAATGAAAAATTCTAAATTTACTTCAAAACTGAGATTGTTTTCAGTGGGAAACATTATGTATCTCTCTCATGATCTTTATGGTAAATTATAACAAGGCAGCCATGAATGAGGGAATTCATAATGTTGAGAACCCCAAAGCTCACCTGGTAGACTTATTTGACACAAAGACCATTGGCAAAGGAAAATGTAAACAATTCCAATGTAGCGGGTGCCAAAAAGACAAACAAATTAAAATTATTGTTTCAAATTGATTCTAATCTCAAAAGGGTGAAAAGTTGTTGGGAGGATGTATCAAGTAATCTAGACATGGATTAAGATCTGATTTCTTATTTTGATGTATTTTTGTTTATCTTTAGTTTTTTTTAGGCTATGTTTTGTCTATTTTAAGGCCTATTTTGTCCCTAGTCTTTCTTTTGGTATTTGGTAGACTTCTAGTTCTCTTTTGTTTGTAATTTTACTAGGGTTTAGGGACCCTAGTTCAAAAAAATACCACATTTAACCTTAATAAAAAAATATATCATTATCATGCTCTCTTAAATAAAACTTATTAACAAGGAAATCTTAACCTAATTGTTGGGTTTTTTATCAACTATGTTTTTCCTTATGTTATGTTTGTAATAAGTTAGAATTGGTTCACAAAAATTAGTTGGATCTCATAACCACCTATGAAATCTTTATAAAGGTTTATCCTTCCTTGTAAACATTAATATGAAATAATATAGTTACATTTTGTGTAAAATACTTTGTTTGAGATGTAAATTCCACTTGCTCCCGAGGCCAATAGTGGTATCAAAGCCACATATGGAGGATTGAAGACATTATTATAATAACTAGAGTTAAATAAGGAGAGAGAGAAAAAGATATGAAGAAAATAAAATTATGATTTTATGGCTTGATACACCTTCTACAAGAAATTTATATGCTCCAAGAATAATTTTAGACAATTTCAAAGTGATGAATTAGCAAAATCAAGGCCCTAATCAATGTTTTGTTGTTTACTATGTTTAATTGAATGGCCTATTTGAAGCATAAAATTCATTTTTTACATATAAAACTTACTCGAATATCCATTTTAAGAGAGTTTTGATTTAATTATTTTCACCATTCTTTAGTTTGACCCATTGAATCACTATTCTAAGTGCATTTTAAACCCTCATTTGGTTTGTAGGCCTTCATATGTGTAAATGGCATCCCATATAAAAAATGTTAATATCTATGTTTTTGTTTTATCCTACCAAGCTTGAATCCCTTCAAAAATCTTTAAAATCAAACCTATGTCTATAATTATATGGAATTGATATCATTTTTTGACCTTATTGTGATCAATAATAGCATCTGAAGTAGTAGTGAGGTGTAACAATAGGATAATGGCATGAAATTAGTGTTTGAAAAGATTTAATACTTGTATTTTATTTAATAAATAAAAAAGTTATCTTTATGTGAGCCCCACCTCAGAGAAATAAATCAAAGTGCATATTTTACATGCAATAAAAATCCAAGTAAAAATATTTCACATGCATGTATTATTTTTTTATTTTCTTTCAACTCAACAAAATAAGGGATAAATAGAACATTTTACCTTTATATTTTCAAGTTAATTGAAGAATATTTGGTTGATAAATATTTGTAAAGACATTATCTAATTAAAAATTCAAGATTTCAAACCTCTAAAGTAGTTTTTTTCTCAAATTTCCTTTTGGTCGCATTCAAGATTGAGTACCGAGTACTGTAGCATTTTTACAACAAATCACTAGTTTTTGTGATGGTGCTTGTGAGACTAGTTGATTTATAGGTTTATTTTTTACTTTTTAGATACATTGGAATGGTTAATTATATGATTTAAATATTATTTTTATGATAAATATATTAAACATGATGTATAAATGTGTATTTATAGCGGAAACCTGCACCTGCAACATGAAAATTTGTACAACATCACCTCTTTCTTGTGTTGTAAAACATATCATCCTTTATAGGTCCATCAAGATCCTTTTGATTAACAAAATGTAAGTTTCACACTATAGGTTAGAGGATTTTTTTGAGGCTGGAGGACTATTACCCTTCTCTAGTTAGTTATTCACTTAGAGTTTGGGTCAAACATTTAAATGAAAATTTTCGTAGTAGTAGTGTGCTTATTTTGATTTTTTTCTTTATTTTTCTTCACTTCTTTGATATTCATGATGAGGAGTATAAAAATTATTTTTTATTTGATTTTTTCTTCAAGGGATTCTCACCTCTTACATGATCAGGGGGGAGGATATTGCATGGCCTTTGATAAATAATCTATGATTGTATGAGTTGATATCACCTTCAGTGTTGAGTAAAGGTCATCATCATTTTTGAGACATCAAGGAGATGTGCCTTACATAGTACTAAATATTCAATTGGATGAATTTCTATGTGAGAACTTATGTGGATTGATGTAGTTGAACAAGACTTGATTATGTTCTACTATAGTGTGGTACAATGATCATAGGGGATGAATAGGTTGTAATCATGTTCATTACCCTTGATGCCATAACTCCAAGGGTGGGCTTCTATATAGAGTAGTATTAGTTTTGGTCAGTATTAGGATGTACAGTGTGTGAGTTATAGGTGCATTAGATAAATTTGATGTCTTCAAAATCATAACTTTAGATCATATTCTATAAATAGGGTTTGTTGGGGTTTTTCATCCACAATAATTTTTGTTTCATTTTGTTATTTTGTTAATATTTTCTTAATGTTTTGTTAGTAATAAGTGAGAGTTGGTTCACAGGAATTATTTGGATCATGTAACCACCCATGAAAACTTTAGAAATATTTTACATTCATTGTAAATAATAATATTAATTAATATAGTTACATTTTATGTAAAATACTTTATTTGAGATGTAAATTCCACCTATTCCCATGTTCAAATGTAAATTACATATATTATTTGGGCCAAAACTAATTATATATTATCATATTTATTGGATGTTAAACCAAGGATTCCTAAATTTCAACTTGATCTTAAGTGAATTATCTATATTGATGATAATAATCAAATGGTTTATTATTATTTTATATATATGAGATACATGGTGTATGCACAAGCTAGGATGAATTATAATTATCTTCTTTCTCTTAATAGGCTAGGAATAAAATAAGGATAATCAAATAGAGCTTGCGATACTTGGATGATTAGGTAAGGATACAATGAATTATATACATATAGTAGAGGGTTACCTATAATTTGAGTGTCGAGAGGAAAGGTTACAAAGCCTAAGCCTATGACATAAGGATAAAACTCTCATTAGATGTCAACAAAGGTAAATGGTTATAAGCTACTATTGTAGAGAAGGGGTTCAATTCATTATTTAAGGAGTCAGGTACTTATTTAGTTGTCCAAGTTAGTTTTAAACTCATTATAATTAGGTGCAAACATGCTATGTTCTCGTAGTGATCAAAATGCATCACTTGACTATGCTGACATCAATTCACATAAGGTGTAAGCCTTATGACTTCACTTGAAGTGTAATAGAGAAAGAATCAAGTCCCACATTGGGCTAGTTGTGTCATGGTTCAAGTTTTCACTATGGGACTTGGTTATTCAAAGAAGGATCATGGTAGATTCATTAGTGTAGCCTTTTTAGGCTTAGCCTAATGGTTATATAGGTGTAATCCTATTTGGGGGCTTAATCTATTCATAATGGTGCAATCCTTTATCAAGCTATGTCTAGCATCATATAGGCACTATACAAGTCAAGGGGATGCTTTAGATCAAGTGATCATACTTAAGCTAGCACTTTTAACAAGCATATCAATACTTGATGCATAACCCATTATATACTTAGACTATTCCTACAAGAAATTTTGATGTCATAAATTTTCAAAGGAATGCCATTAATGCCCTAAACCAAAATCTTGTAAACATCACACTTAACATAATTAAATGTAAATTATAATATTATAACCATTTTATATTTAACTAGCTATGCCAATGATGCATAAATTAGATTAAACATAATTTGAATCAACATCCATCCTCATTAATGAAAGTTCAACTTGAATAAAGTTAATGTTTATATATAAATTAAGAAAATGCTTAGCTAAAGATACTCAATAGCCCAAAGGCTCATAAGCTTGGGCATGTACAAATGGAGCCTTCAAGGCATTTGAGTTGATCTTAAGTTTTAATGGTAGTCAAAACACTATATTTAGAACTAATTCTTTAGATATTCGATACCTAATGTCACATCTCTCTACTCAATGGTTTGAGCTTGGGTTTATATCATACAAGAGCATATATTTTCTAGGATGGAGAACACACACTAGGTTCTGAGTTAGAACCTTTTATTATCATTTCACTAACTCTAAAACCTTGTATCCTTTGCACTATAGTCACCACATATAGTCATTCTTGAATATGCCTTGAAACTCTAAGTGTTAGTTAACTACCCACTAGATGGTGTAAGATGTGTGTCAATTCCTCTAGTTATCACCAAAGATACCAAAATATAAATCATGCCAAGTTATTACCTCATGTTGAGATGTATATCGAGTTGGTGTGGATCTATACTTAGTTGAAAAAGGGGCCCAACATTATCCTATACAAAATTACTAACCCACCCTTGAACTAGGCCACCAAAGCCCTTGGTGTGTAGAATTTGGCCACACTCTCCTTAAGTTTAGAATTAAAGTCCTCAAATCCCTTGATATTGAGTTTTATTTCCTTAATGACATTATCTTCATGGAGATAATGCTTAGCATGAGCACAT
Organism: Torreya grandis; assembly: GCA_037957365.1. NCBI lineage: Eukaryota > Viridiplantae > Streptophyta > Pinopsida > Cupressales > Taxaceae > Torreya > Torreya grandis. The sequence goes on from JARHVA010001698.1 coordinate 2,851,857, forward strand.
CTAACTTTTATATCTCTTTTATAAAGGCCATAATATTTTCCTTAACATTCATCACACCATCAAGGATTGCTCTTTATTCATAGGCCTTCATTTTCAAGGCATAGAAGAGTGCTTCCAAGTTTTTCTCCTGGTCCTTATTTGTGTGCTTAGTGCATTGACACTACCCATTATCTATGCATGTTCCACCCTACTCATAGATTATAACTATTCCATCATCTCTTCCTTCTCCCCTTTGCCTACTTGAGGCACACATCGATGAATAATGTTTGGTTGTAAAATTTCATGAATATAGAATCAACTACATCTATGCCTTCTTTTAGCTTTGTGAATAGGTCCTCTACCTCTTTAATCATGGTATCTAGCTCTTTCTACAACATGATTTATGGGTCTTCTTATTCTTCTTCCTGCACTAGCTCTAGTTTCATCCTTGAGAGTATTTGCTCCAATAAAACACATAATTTGTTAACCTTTGAGAGGTTAGATGTATCAACATTGACCAAAAGGGATGATTTGGTGGTCTTTATGTACTTGCATGGTTGTTATAGCTTGAAATTAATGTCATGTGTTTCTTCTTTGTCATCCTTGGTGATTTTCTTCCATTTTTTCACCTTAACATCATTGATGATGTTATTTCATGCAGCTTTAGTGGCCATCCATATGAGTGCATTCACTAACCTAACTAGATTCATGGCACAAGGATTTATGATAAGGGAGTCATGCCTTTATTCAAATTTATTAGAACCCAATATGGCCTTTATGGTGCCTCAAAGTGAGGCTCATCCTTGTAGCTTTCAAACACAAATGAAATTTATTTTTACATATTATATATGGTATATTTAGGGGACATATAACAAAACATATAAAAATCTTCATCTTTCTACTCATTCTATGCCTTCACTTTGAGACTCAACTCCACACCTTTGGCTTTTATGATGGCCAATTCCATTTACTCTTCTTCCTCTTCATTAGTGTTACCACTTTCTTCGATGCTTTCCTTAGAGGTGTCTTATTCCTATTATTGGAGGGGTTATTATTTGGAATTATCCCATTTTTATACTTATTCTTGATGTTTTCCAATTCTTACCTCCAAGTGTGTCACCTTAGTACCAACTTTTCCTTCTTGTTTTCACTAGGGTTCCTCAATGCTCTCTATCTAGTATTTTCCTAAGGCACCAGAATCACCTTCCTTTTATTTAGGTGACCCTTACCTATTTTGTCATGCCTATTATGCATATTTATTTTCTTTGTTAGTGGGGGTGTTAGGAACCTTATTTATTTCTTCCTTAGTTGGTTTCATGCTTTTGGGGAGCTCCCTTTTCTTCATATCTTTTTTGGCCTTTGCTTCTTTGGCCACCTTCCTTTTCCTAGCCTTCTCTTCCTTGGCCTTATCCTCTTTGGCCTCAACTCTCTCAATATCTTCTTAAGTCATGTTGGATTCCTTCATCACCTTACTCTTTTTCTCTATCTCTAGTGCCATCTCAATATCTTCCTTGTCATGGCCCATTTTATTCAACAACCTTCTCTTTTCCTCCTCAGTTCATGAAGGCTATGTGGAGGGATCTTTATATGAGGCAGTTGATGGATTCCTTGTCTCTTAAATCATAGTGGTAGTGATTCATTAGAGGGCCTTATGAACTTCCTCAACACAGGGCTCCTCTGCCACTTCTTCTTGTAAAATGTAGACCTTGGTCCCTTCTTCTTTTACTTCTTCATCTATCTCTTCCTTCTTTCTTTTTATATAGTCTTCTTCCACCTCCATTTCTACCAGGGTTATTGTTAGCATCAAACAAGTCCCTTAAACTTCTTCTTTTTTAGCTTCTTATTGGAAGAATTAGTCTATAATATGAAGGTCACATGCTTCTTATATGGAGCTGAAGGAGCAACTTCTTTACTAGATATGACCCTTAACCTAATGCACTCTTGAATTTCTTCAAGTATTTCTCCCTACTTTTTCTAGGGAGACTTATTTTGTGTTTCTAGCATTGGATTTTTGTCATCACCACTATAGAAGGGGAGATCATCATCTTTCCTAAGGTTTTTGCCCTTATTTTATGGCTTCATCTCATTTAATAAATTAAATATGCACCCTATGATGATTTCTATATGAAGGGGATGGATGTCCATTTTATCGAATTCATCCTCCTCATCTTTTGTGGCTTTCCCTCCTAAGCACACATATTGGTGCCTCAACCTTCTCCTTTCTGGGTCCATGACCTTCACTAGGATGTCTAGATATTACACATTGGGAATGATATTTATCACCTCCCTAAAAAAATTCATGGAAAATGCTTAAGGGAGTTTTGAGCTAGCCAAATAGGTTATCATCTATGAGTGTTAGGTGCACTACACATAAATGTTGCATGATGATGAAGGTCACCATGATAAACATATATTATGAGATATCTTAATGGATATGCCATTATATTAAAAATTCCTCAATTTATTAAGTGCAACACCCAATTACTCATGTTTTGTATTTTTGGTAGGAGGGTGGGTTGGTGAAGTCCTAATAATTCAACATTGAGGAATATTTATGCACCAGGAAGACCCATAGATTGTCTTTATCACCATCAATCATGTCGATCTCCTCCATGAATATTAATATCAACATTGACCCCCATATAAATGTCTATTATACCATGTGACACTTAAAATCATTCTTCACCATCTCTTTAGTAATGAATTTAACAATGTTGAATTTTGTCCCTTACACCATGTGATGGGTGATGCATAAGTAGGCCTTACTAATGTTTATCCATATTCCACTAGGGAAAAGTTTGGAAATTATGAGGTATGAAGTGGCCCTAATAATAGGGTCATTTATGTCCTTTATTAGGAATGTAGATCCTCGTTTGTAGTAACTAAGGAGTTTTGTAACCCTCCCCACATCTATATCATCTACCATCATCCAATAGATATATATGCCTAAGTCTAAGAGCCTAATGATTCTACTGATTAGGCACATCGATATCTACATGCACATCCCTATAAATTAGAGGTGATTTCTATGGATGAGTGAGAGGAGGAACTACACAATTTCATCTAGATTGCCAAAACATGGTAACTCATAGAGTTAGGTTGCACTAGTGGTCACAATCCTATATCAAATGGAAATGTCAAATAATGCTATGTTTGCCTCTATCTTTTCTCCCATGTCAACCACCCAGTCTTAGTTGAACTCTTGTACATTACTCAGTATGTGATGGTTGTATTATTTCAACTTGTAGGTATACACAAAGGACAACCAAGTCTCCCCTATCAAGACTTTTAGGGGAAACTACATTTCCCTATATGACATCTTGGTGAGTGCCTTAGGGTCAAACTCAATTATGCTAACCCATTCTAGTAGTTATGCCTTCTTATTTTTAGGAGTTGTCTATTCTACCATCCATGCCCTCTTAGCATATTTTTTCACCTATGATAGACCAAAAATCATTTGTTTCTTCCCCATTCAGAACCATCTAGTGTTGAAGCATGGTTTGTTAATATTGTTAAAGCCTATGATGTTTCTTAGTACTTATTCACAATCATTGGATATATGACTATGAATTTGGATGTCAAGCTTAATTTATTATTAATGGTAGCCTTGGTGTCACTCTAATATTTTTCCTATCTAATTTTCTATTAATTCCTTCTCCATATGCCTTTATTCCAATCTCAAACAAGACACAATATCACTTCCTATTTACTCATTCTCATTCGGTAGTTGTGGGTGCTCAAGTCTCTCTATGGTAGCATTTTATCATTTCATCTCTGGTTTAGCTCTATTTTTTTGTTCAAATTTATACAAAATCTATAACCTACTACAATCAGTCAGTCACTTCTTTATACCTTTTTTTTGGATACCATATTAATTATAGGTGAGTAATGGTGTGGTAATACATGGATTTCTTAAACTATATTAGAACCCATGAAATATACAAAAATTTTCCACCATATTCACATTTAATGTAGATATTTTTTCATCTAGTGTTACTATATTAAGTTCTCTAAATGGTATTTTCAGTGAAGTGACAATTATTCTCAAACAATCACTTCCCACCTACTATTGGGTGGAACCTAGTTTGTCTAGATGATTTTCCTCCTACACTTCATTAACCTTAGCATGGCCCTCACCCTTCTTATGGAAACTTGGGCATAGCACTTCACATGCATGCAATTCAATCTCCTTGATTCCATCTCCTTTTTATGTTGTGCTTCCTTTCAAGCATATTCCAATCTTTGGTTGATTTCTTTTGCTTTCGTCTCTTAATTTGGCCTATCCTACCCCCTATAAATTCCTTGCACTAGTCCTCTAGTGTTTATTTCTCCTCTTATCTCTTTCATAAAACATATTGTGCACCTCCATTTTCATTCTTGCTCACTATCATTCTATGTGCCTCCCTTTGTTCACTTTGTATTCCTAGTTTTCCAAGTCTACCAAACATCATGTGATAAGAAACTTAGGTGTCTTGCCTTAGGTTCTTAGAAATAACCTATTCTCAAATCATCTGAATGGATTTATGTGTGAAATCACTAGAGTAGTTCTCATGTAGGCCTGAATGTGCCTTGTTTATTTAATCATCACCAACACAACACAAAATCTACGGAAATGTTTGGCTTGTGCCAAAATTTATTCTATTCAGCATAACATAACTAACTTGTGAATGGATGGTGCAAGTGACATTTTATTAACTATAGGGATTAAATAATTTATTGAAATGCCTAGGGAACATTTCACCTAAAAACATGTGTAATTTGCATGCATCTATCTCCAATATGCTTTGGATGGCATAAGGTCCCATCCACCTAATCTATAACTTACCTAGGTGCTTGAGGTACTTATAGTCATAGAGTAAGACCAATGCTCCTTAAATAATCACCTTATGGTTTATATTCTTATCATGACATAGATTTTGGTGTGCCTTCTCTACCTATTGACTCCATCTTACTTGGGCATGCATCTCATTTAAGTGTTCCAAGTATCTAACCACATACTCAAATATTATGGGTCATCCAAATGACCAATACATGCAATATGTAATGAAGGCACTATGAACTCCATTAGTAAGATAAACTCTATTCCAAACACTAGTTGGAATTGCATTGACTTATTTAGGCATTTCTAGGTTGTGTGATATGCCCATATTACTACCAATACTTGATCATCCCAATATTTACAACCAACATCACATATCTTCATGAGGTATGTTCCCAATATCTTATTGAATGCCTCATTGGTACCATTCATTTAGGTATTATGAGGGTTTGTCTTATGGTGCACCACCATATGTTCTGTTAGCAATATTTTCATGGTCTCATTGATGAAACATAAGCCTCTATTGCTAGTTAGACTAAGTGATCACCCATAACAACTAATAATGTTCTCCCATATGAACCTTATAGTTGTGGAAGCTATGCAATTTTTAGTTGGTGCTACCTTATCCCACTTGGTGAAATAATTGATGGCCACTAAAATATACCTTGTACCTATATACCTTGCTATAAGAGTGATCAGCCAAATAAAGTTAATGGCCCATTTTTTGAATGGTGCTTAGGAAAGAATGGGAATAAGAGGAATCTCATCCTAGTGATTGGGATTTCTTATGTAATGCTAGATGTCACATGCCTTGGTGTAATCTTTTACATCTTGAAATATACTTGGCCACCATAAGCCTAACTGTAGTACTTTGCAAGTTGTTGTGTCTCTAGAGAAATGGACTCCTTCTATCCCCTCATGCACTTCTTGTAATATGGAGTCACTTTCATGTTCTAAGACACATCAGCACATGACTTCATCTTAACTCAATTTGTATATTTATCCACTAATGAGATAAAAGGGGGTAACATGAATTATGAGCTACTTTTTTCTCTAGCTATCATCATCTAGAGCGTAGATCCATATGTTAAAAATGTGGTGATCTCCACTAAGTTGTCAAGGATATTTTGGAATTTTTAGAGTTACATGTCTGACATGTCATCCTTAATAGGCACTACCACATTGCTAAAATTGATGTGGGACAAATGGTTTGGGCTCGTGTTATATTTTCTAGGATTTATGACAACCAAGAATTAGAATTATTGGAACAAAACTATCCATCTAAAAATGCACCCATAGAGAATGAGCTTGTTCATGAGGTACTTAAACACCTCATGATTAGTGAACAAGATGAATGGGGTTGCCAACAAGTATTTCATAAATTTTTTTATGGTGTAGACCATGGCAAACACCTTGTGATTGATTATTTTATAGTTCTAATCTACTTGGGTTAAATTCTTACCTACAAAAGAGATGAGACAATCCATTTTGCCTTCATTGGGTTGTTTCAGAATGGTGCCAATTTTAGATCTAGAAGAATCAACATGGACATGGAATGGAATTATCTATTCAATAAATTATAAAATAGGTGCACTATTCAACTTAATCTTTAAAGTTTCAAAGGCATCCTATTGTATTGTGCCCCAATAAAATGACCCATCCTTGCACAAGAGCTCCTCTAGTAGTACCTCAATCCTTTTATAGCTCCTTATGAACTTTTTATAGTAGCCAAAATGGCCAAGAAAGGCACAAACATATTTCTTTGAGGAAGGGGTCTAGAGCTATAATATAATTTTGATCTTCATGGGATCAATGAGTATACCATATTTGCAAATAATGTGCCCGAGTAAGGTGCCAAAATGTGTCATAAAGATGCACTTCTTTAGGTTAAAGGATATATGAAACTTCCTACACCTCTTGAACATGAGGCAAAATTTATCATAATGGTATTTCACTAGCCTACAAACATTCCAAATCATCTAGGTACACTTGCAGGAACTTATGAATAAAGTCTTTAAATGTGGTGATTACCACTCTATAGAATACAATTGGTGTATTCTTGAGTCTAAAGGGTATCATGTTGTATGTAAAATAAAACCCAATTATGTTGCAAAGGTTATTTTAGGCTTGTCCTCCTCTTCAATCTGGACTTGATGGTATCCTAATAACCCATCAGTGAAGGTGTATATTTCACAACCTATGATACCATCTAAGACTTAATTAGTGAATAGAGTTGGGAAGAGGTTAGTAATGTAGGTGGAATTAAATAGTCTATAAAAAAATGAAAATATTAATGTACCCATCCTTCTTAGTGATAATAACCATGGGACTCACCCATTTAGATTTTTTCATAGGGTTGATGATGCCTACGAATAGTATACCATCAATCTCCATCTTGACCTTGGTGCAAAGATTGAGGTTCATTTTATAAGGGTGTTTCTTGATAGGTATTGTATCATTGAACATATTTATGATAATTTTCCTAATGGATGGGTGGGTTCTCTTGATATATTCATAATTTTAAGGGATCAAGTCTTGAAACTCCTTCTGGAGATCCACAATTTGTGTCAGCTCTACATCAAACCAATATGTGCCTAGAGTAGCCATCTTTGGTTTCACTTCTAAATAGATGCTTACCTTTGTAGTTTTGAGTGGTGTGTGCTAGGGTTAATATTTTCATAATGTGAGTCCTCAACTTTCCTTCTACCCTTAGTTGTTTCTATGTGAAGATGATTAGGGTCTTCTTCATCAAGGGTGTTATCCTCCATTTGGTACACTAATTTATTTTTGACTATACGGTTTCTCTAGTATGATGCCTTCTATATATCACTATCTTAGTAACTTGAGTATATATTAAGTGTTTGGTCTTCAAATAATTCAAGAGAACCAACCCTTTCTCCCTAAACATATATTTTACATGCTCCTCTAGGATTATGTTCTCCTCAAACACTGACCTTTGAATTACTTATAATGGCTCGATCAATTCCAATTTTTATGAAGAAAAGGAGAAGGTATAAATGAATTTATCCTTAAAGACATCCCAATTTTTTATCTTATGACACATTTCACTGATAATGTACCATGATCACACCCATGTCTTCAAGGTTTTGTAGAAGGTATGTACTCATAGGTTCCTTGGGGAATTTACACCATAGTCAGTCCATATTTATTTACACAAGCACACATGCACTATAGGGTCTAAGTCACTAGAGTATGCAAAGATGTGAAGGTATTCATTATTTTTCCCAAATCTAGTGTAGATGGATACTTTACATCTTACCAAGTTTTTAAGTTAGGCATTTTCACTACCCACCAATGAGTGGTAGTGTTCCTCAAAATATACACTAGTGCACCCATATTATCTACCTCCTTCGGGATGCATGATTTGAGATCATAGACATATTTTTATATAGGATTACTTCCCTCATATATTGGGAGTACAAAAATTTTACCTTTACTTAGGAGAAACACTCTCTTCCCCTTCTTCCTGTCGTAGGGGACCCATATTTTCAAAGTGTAATCAATTTAAACCCAGCCAATACTCATAGGTTTTGGTGCCTTTGCACTGACTAAGCAACACTTATAAATAGTGGTCTCATAAGCTTATTTGACCCATAAATTACAAGCAATAATGGTGGTGTCTGAGGCTAATTGTCTATCTTCCCAAGAAATCACTCCTTGGTCATTAGGGTTAAGAGTCTTAGTGCTTTACACCATGATGTTGTAAATATGGTTGATCTCATCCTCAAGATTAACACTTTCTAAATAGGGGGTCCTTGGTGATTTTAGAGGAGGATCACTAACCTCTCCTTACCATTTTCAAAGGTAATATAATGCCTCTTGAATCACATATCAATGTTATTCATGTAGCATCATGGCCTTCCCAAGAGTGTTAGATGATTATCCTAATATATTAACTTGATCACTTTGAATTCAACATGAAACTTGACACCCATGATATTTATAATGGAACTCTTTAGAATTATTATTAGTTGCATACTATATTTATTGGCCCTGAAAAGTACATGAGGGGTAGGTCTCAATGTTGGCATACCCATCTTCTCTTATGAATTCTTAGTCAAGATATTAACCTTGGTGCCTATGTCTATGAGGACCTCACATACAAACCATCAGTTAATGGTGGCATTCATATGGAGTTATTGATCATACTTCATATTATATATATGTTTGACTTTTCACACCCTCACTATACATGGAAAAAAAATTCAACTAGCTTCTACCTCTCATGCTCTAAAATTAAGTTCTTCAATAGGGGTATCATACCTTCTATCTATAGGAGGTGTAATATCTCTCTTATCTCTTATATCTCAACCTCCTAGATACTTACTTCTTACAAGAGGTATTAACTTACACCTCTAGGTCTTGCGCTAGTTAGATCTCCCCTTAGAGGTTTTGAATTATGCTCATTGCCTACTGCAAAACATATTTTTGGTGTGCTAGGTTTGGGTAAGGTGCATATTTGTATTTCAACCATGTGATGTGCTCAGTATAGATTTATTCCCCCATATTCTAGGTGTAACTCATGCATTAATGTAATTAGTGTCTTAGTTATGAATCCACTATGAATAGTCACCGACACTTTAGCTATCTTTGTATTGGTTAATTATGACTTTAAATTCCATTTCTCCACTTTCAACTTATACATGATCATTATTTCACCCTTATCTTTGGTAGGCTAGCCTTAGGTTAGCTTTTTATATAATTTGGGGCATTTCTAGACTTTATGGGTTCCTCAACAATACCCACATGTGGGATGTGTAGGGTGGTTATGCTAATAATGTTCTATGGAACCACACTTATAATATGAATGGGGTGGGAACCTTTCACCCCCACATCCTCCACCTCACACAATAGTTCCTCTTTGCATCCCATAGCCTACATTGTATTGGCCATAGCCCTCATTTCTTTGAGTTGCCTACCCTTCGACAATTTTAGTCACCTACCTTATACCTCTTTTTATGTTTTAACACATCTCATCGATTACATGGTAATTAGCTATGGTATGGGTATAGGCATCACACAACTAATAATAGATTATTATGTTAACTTGACCGATGCTTTAAAATAAAGGGTAGTTGTAAACATCATGTGCCTTATAACAAACCTCATAGATTAGAAGTAATGTGCACACATTCCTTCAAGGGAATTTCTTATTATGGTATTTCATCTTACAATCGATGTATCATAATCCAATTCAAACATATTACAATGAACTAGAGGTTAGCTTCTAGAGTTAGGATTTCATAAATGTAATCTTCACCTCTATGAATGGGTTAATCCTAGTATTGATGATTTCAATTTCTTCAGTTATAAGCATGGATTCAAGTACTTCATGAGGGTCTATGATTGTCTTCATGGAAAGTACTCTTTTGAATGGTTCTAGAAACCCTCCAATGAACCATTATGCATGTTGGAATGGGTGAATATCATAAGAAAGCTTAGAAAGGAGAGTCTTGAACCTTACATCATATAGGTGCATGCTCTTTAAGAGTCTTTAGTTAATCTATTTGAGAATGATAATGCTCTATTGTTCAAACTTTGATATGTTGAATTACTTCAAGATTGCTTCCTTCAGGGTGTTATAATCTACCATCACCTAGTTAGGGTCAAATTTACTATACTAAGTATGGGTGTGATCTAGTAGAGTTATCAAGAACTGGGTTGTCTTGTGCTCTAATTAGGTGATGCCCCAATTACACCATTGTGGTTCACATTTTATCACATGCTCTATGGCATTCTTCATGCTATGATATTCTGTAAAGTGCATGGCCATCTCATAATAGACACATTTTGGAAGGAAGATAGAATTTAAGGCACTTATCCCCCTAATACTTGTCTTGGTGGTGGTCCTATAATGCCTCCATCCACTAGGTTAGGCACTGGTCCCATTGTTACCATTAACACCATAGATTTTGATAGTACTATACTACTCACTTGTGGTATTGAGCCACTTCTTGTAAGCTATTGCCTAGTCTATGAAACTAACATTGGTTGAGTTGGTAGGTTTGTGCTCAAATTCTATTTTGGTAAACTAACACCTAATGGTATAGAGGTATCCTTGCTCAACTCCTCATAAGGAAAAAAAATTAATTACAAAATTATACTCCAAATCTACAAAACTTCTAAAGTCTATGTTGATAATAGGACCAGTTATCACTCTTCTTTCTTCACATGGGGGATCTAGTGCATGAGCTTAAAACATAGGTTTAAAGGGGATAAACACTTCTAGTGAATCTTCAATTACTAAATTCTATAGGGACCCAATGCATTCTATACCCATCAACTATTGAGCTTGATCTATGGATTTATTGTTTCTCTCTTCCTTGTGGTGCTATAATTCAAGAGATCCTTCCCTATGCCCTTACCACTCACTATGGGTTCTCTCAACACTTCTAAGTTCTATATCTTCCATCATCCTATGCCTTCTCTTGTTATAAGTCTATTTCTTGAGCTCTCAAGTGTTATTCTACATCCCCTTCTTCCCCATTGGGCTACTCATATGTGAAAAGACTTTAGCCTTCTATTCTCATAGTTTCAAATCTATAATTTGTATGAAATTGAAAATACATCATGTCTATGAATTAATCTTAGATTGTATAAGATATATCATACCTACACTTTGGATTTGGATACACTTATTAAGTAAGAGGATGACTAATATGGGGATCCACTAGACCCAATTAAGGGATCACTTGTCACAACATATCATATTAGGAAGGGTTCCAAAGCCTGTATTCTAACATAATTGAACAACAACCCTAATGTAATCCTAAGGTTTAAATCATTCACTTATTCTAAAAATAATAAAGTAAATCTAATCTAGTGCATACCAGAGCTTGTGACATAAAGTGGGGGGGGGTAAAAAAAATAAAATAACTAAAATAAACATGTATTAGAAGACATATACTCACAAAAATGTATACAGAATCCTAATACATGGGAGAAGAATACAAATGCATTATCTATCTACTCTTACAAATGAGAAATAAAGTTATGAATACTTACCTTTGATGATGAACCCGTCAAGCCTTAATCTCTCCCTTGACCAAGGTGTTTTGCAAGAGATTATTGTGGTCTGTAAAGATAACAAAGATAAATTAGATCTAGGCTACACAACCTATATAATAATCCAAAAGAGTTCTCCACAAGACAAGATCTATATCTCCAAAGAAAGTATGGAACCCTAATCTTTATTCCTCAAGTAGAATGGTTAATAAGTAGATGTTCATTTGCACTTCTTTGCTATTAATTATTATCTTATGAAATGGTGGGAAATGAAATTGTATATATAGGCAAATCTTTACCTAAATCCTTCTAGGAATGTCAAATTTATAGGGTCAACCCAGTTGACCTAGTGTATTTTTGGGGATAGTTTACTAGGTCTGTGTTAGGTCAGTCGAAAGGCTAACAAACCAAGAAAGTAAATAATTCCCCTAAACTATAGTGGGTCAACCTAGTCAACTTGGTACAATTGATATTTAAAAAGAATATTAACGTAATAAAAGGAGGAAAATATTAGAATATGTAGGATTGAGAAAAATAAGCTTAAGGTTAATGGTTTTAGGAGACAAGTGTGTAGATGACAAGTGGTAAAAGGGATAATAATATTATGAAGCATCGATGGTTTACCTACCCCTTTCTCAATGCACCCCTTAAGGCATACACTTAGAGAGATTGAGACTCAATAGGTTCCTACAAGATATAGTGTTAGTAATTAATAAAATTTGAAAAATATTGTGTATACATATGCCCCACTCAAATCTCATCATATGTCACATAAGTGTAACATGAGATGGTTCTTTGAGATAAAACATGATAACACATAATGCTCATGCTAAGTAAAGTGATGTAAGCAATAAATAAGATAAATGAAAGGATAAAATTGAAAAACACATACCTTTAACTTACCTTAGTGCCATAGATAAATAAGTATACTGTAAGAGATTAGAAGGTGTTCAATGTAGAGAACACTAAATGATCTTGTTGAAGTTAGTGCAAAAATATCTAAAAATCAAAAAAAATGGAATATATGCATATGGTAGTGTAAAATAATATCTATGTCATCACAAATCTAACACATTACGGTTTGAAAAATAGATGAGTAGAAACAAAGATAGAAGTAAAACAAGGAATATATAATAATCATTAAAAGATTTGCATTTTGAAAAGTGTTTTTAAAAGAGGGGAAAAGAGAAGTCATTTTTTATTTTCACTTGTGAGAGAGGAGAAGAAAGAGATTTGGAGATAAAATAAGCTAGGATGGAGAAGAGATGACATGTTAGATAGGGAGAGGCTCTAGAGGTGGAAGCAAATGCACTACAGGTATGCAACTGAGAATCTCAAACTAGCTTTTGAAATTTGTATTGAATTAAGTGAATTTTTAGTAATTTTGAATTTTAAGAAATTCTAGATGTCAAACTGAAGCAAAATAAGACTATAGGGATATCAAAGAGGAAGATGGGAAATGGGTTTGAAGGATTTAGGTAGAAAGTAATAATTTTGCACTTTTTCTATACAATGCATGGGGTAAATAGGTCAAAAGTACTGGGTTCACCCAATCAACTCAATAGGCTAATAAATAGGTAGAATTCATAGTATTAACCTAGTAGGTATGGGTTGACCCTATACCTTCTATAGGTTAAAGACCTTGTTTGGAGTTACCAGGTGTTTTAAAATGTCCAAAATGAAAACTCAACACTAGGGAGGGGAAAATAAGGGGGTTGACTTAGATTTTTGAGTTAACCAAGCAAAAAGATAGGAAAATTTTGGTTAAACTAGTTTGACCAAAGATCTAAAAATATATGAAAAAGTGTGCAAAAGGTTGAAAGAGGGATAAAATGGCCCAAAATGACTAGGCAAGGTCAAGAATGATTGAGAAGGCTAAAAATAAGCTAAAATGAATAAAACAAAGTAATATAGGCTTATTTTTGCTTTAGAAAGAATGTATTATGACTATACATGACATGGATGAATTGATACATATTTTGTTTATTATTTGGGTGTAAGGCCAACATATATTTTGGTGACTTGTAGATACAATGTGGTTACTATATTTGTTAGATAGGCTATTAGATAGAGATAGGGCTAGAGTAGGATCTATAAGTCTAGGTGGGATGGTAGAGATGTGTTTCATCCCCCTCATTATTGACTTGTTAGTCATGTTCCTCAGTTTTTAGGAATGATTGACTAACACCTTTAGATGGGATGTGGATTGGGATATAGTAGAAGTGGCTATCATGTTGGAGGATATCCATGCCATCCTGGGGTTACCTATAGTAGGAGCACAAGTGATCATAGGGATACCAAATAGTCTATAGGAGAAGATAGCCTTAGCCATATGGGATAAAAGATTAGAAATGATACTACTAGGTAGGAGGGTGAGTATGTTTGATGTCTAAACATCATAGATTCTAGATATCTAGAAGGTTATGATAGGCTTTGTGATACAATAGGTGCTATGTCATAAGTCAAATGGTAAGGTACCACTATTAGTGGTAGCCTTAAGAAGGATGATATTAGAAGAGTAAGTGTTATATGAACTAGGCTTATTCAATTGGGTCCATCTGGTATATGAATATATGGGATGTTATTTAGAGGGTAGAGGACCATGGGGTTGATCATATTTTTGATAGCTTGGATCTATGAGAAATTTCCTATGTACTAGTCAACTGGGTTATCCCATGTAGTCGATGATAAGTTACTTTGGCTATAGATATGGAGGGAGGATCAAGTAGCATGGGACATGCCCTGCATGTTAGTGTTTTAGTTAGTGAGATGTCTAGACATCATGTAGAAACCATATGAGCACATAGTAGCTACATGGGCAAGTTGGGACATAGTTGCACTTGTGACAAAGAGGACAAAGGTGATTAGAAACTAATTTTGGTAGAGAGATCCACATCTAATGGTATAGATGCTAGGGTAGATGGGACTACCTCATTTAATGACACCAATACTGATGCTTGAGTAGTGGGCTTGACATGTGAGGGAGCCATGAGTGAGGAGAGGACTCAGACTACTAGTAGTGAGGTCAACCTTGAGGCCATGTAGAGAGTGCTAATAGATTAGTTGGGCATGATGATGACCTGAGTAGGAGGATAGGAATGAGGAGGAAAAAATACCAGATGTACCATTACTAGCTCCACATTGAGATGAGGAGTAGCCATTGATGACACAGTGTTGATGGAGGTAGGAGGTAGAAGAGAGAGTGGAGACTATTACAATTCTATATGACCCCATAGGTTAGCTAGAGGAGATGATGGAAAGACTACTCAAACAAAATTTGAGACTAACACGATCCATCAAAACTAGGTTTGAGATGAGGAGGTGGCCTATAGAGGAGGTGTTAGGACGTTGCATAGATGGGGAGACTATGTTATGTAGTCACATAGATGGTGAGACTGTAGTAGGTGAGACATAGATAAGTAAAAATAAATTTGGTTGCTTAAGTTTTGTTTAGAGAGATAGATATATATTATGAGATATGATAGTGATCTAATATCCATCTTGTGTACTTTTATAGGTGTAGGTGATGATGAGGAGAGATGGGGGTCCTTAGTGAGGGTAGCACTCTATGACATCCTAGATGAGACTCTATAGCCATATGACCCCATGACACTAGAGCATCTAAGTATAGATAGATGGATATATATTATGAGATATGATAGTGATCTAATATCCATATTGTGTGCTTTTGTAGGTGTAGGTGATGATGAGGAGATATGGGGGTCTTTGGTGAGGGGAGCGCTCTATGACATCCTAGATGAGACTCTACATCCATATGACCCCATGAGAATAGAGCATCTAAGTATACCATGTACCCTAGCTCAGGCGAGTTGGTTCAGATTAGTTAGAGAGGTAATGAGGTAGATATGGGTTTAAAGGGAGAGGATGCAACCATTTAAACTGATAGGTGTTGGGGATATACAATCATGTCATGCCTTAGTAGATGAGAGAGATACACATATAGATATAGTAGTGTAGATGATAGATATTTGGATTTAGTTTATGGAGTCATAGATGTGCGAAACACACCTATAGGGATAGGTAGAGGGATTGAGATCTTAGATGGCCTAACTATAGTGAACATTTGGAGGAGTTAGATTAAGGCCTATGTAGGCAGCTTAGCTAGTCCATAAGATATATAAGATGGGACCCAACCATGGATCTGGGGCATTGTATATGGTTTCATTGGTTGTATAAAACTCATGATATATATAGAGCATTTTGGTATATTGTTGTTAGATGTGTATGTTGTCATCATGGTTGATTCTTTTTTTTTATTATGGTTGAGGCTATGGATGATTAAGATATATTTCTTTCTATCACATGTATTAGCTTTTTTGTATATGCTATAGGAAATATATGAGTTGTGGTTTCTTTTCTAGCATTATGAAAAACACATGCATGATTTAAAAAGAAATAAGAAAAAATGACTTGGAAAAATATAATCAATCAATAAAATGTACTACACACTATTTCAAGCTAAGAAATTTGTAATAACAAAAAATGATTAAGTATAAAGAACAAAGGAAATGGAAAAACAAGATGGTAAGTAGGAATTTGTTTTTAAACCAATGTGAAATATTTTTGCACCAAATTAAGACAAGTAAAATCATACTAAATATCATATTGGGAAGTATGATGAAAAAGTAATAAGATGGAAGCTATGCAAAAGGGCACAAATGGTAATAAAAACAAATTAATTAAGTCAATCAATCATACTAAATCATGCTAGGAACTATGAAAGAAAAACAAATTGTAAAATATTGGTCTTAAATTGATCATACTAATTCAAGCTATGAAGTATGAAAAATTTAGGAAAATGGTTAAAATCTTACATTCACTCAAAAAATAAGAAGATAAAAAAGTGAAATAAAAATGAAGTAATCATAAAACATATTAAATATAAAGATGGGAAGCCTATAAAATGACATGTAACTTCATAATCCATCGAATCTTATCTCAAATTTGACACATGTAATTTGGGGTAACCTGGGTATTTGATTTTTTTTTTGAGGAGGGCCAAGTCCTATAATTAGTCTTACACTATAACTTGACAAAGAGAATACCATGGGGGGAATAAATAAATAAATTAGGTAATCAAGGATTTGTGTAATAAGAAGGAAAATATGGTAATTTGTGAGTATGGTTGGGTCCTATAAATGGTTTTACAAAGCAACTAATAAATGAAATTCCAAGGTGAGTGATTAGTACACCAAACAAAAAATTTCTCAAGAGGAAGCATAAGGAATATAAAAAGTGAACAAGGGACTGTAAAAATCAAGAGTTAGGCATCTTGTGAGAAGACTGTTGACCAAATTTGACCTTTAGGTCAAATTGGGGCACCCCTAGTAAAAAACATGGCTTTTTAGGTCTATAAGGGGTATGATATATTGTCATGAGGTTTTTTATAGGTTAATTTATGTCAACTAATGTTCTATTAGATTTGGCCAATTGGTTTTTATGTCCTTATATCATTTTTAGGTCATTTAAGGGATCAAAAAGGTGCATTTAATGATTTGTATATGTTTATTTGAAAATGTGTAAGTGTAAAAACATGATGTCATGTCCCATGTGCCATTTAAAGTCTTAGATAACTTAGACTATTGAAAATATGGTAGGTTGTTCATAAAAAAAGAAGTTTTCTTAGTAAAAGGGATAAAATGACACTTTTATAACCTCCTTGGGAAGTGTGCCACTTGGAAAAGGTTTAAATGTGACTCTTTAACTTCTCCAAACTCATATCCATGATTTAATTTATCTATAAGTGTCATTTATTACTAAAAATCTTTCATCTCTTTTTCAACCCTTCCTAGTAGGCAAAAGTGACTTGCAAGTTTTTGCTTAGTATGGTCAACACAAGGGTTTTTAGGGAGAATGATTTTGGGAGGTTGTTTTTCACTCATATACCTTCATTTTCATATTAATAAGTTTGATAATTATAAACTATGCTTTATGAATCATCCATTTGAATTTGACTATGTAAATCTACCTACCAATCTATGTACCCGTCAAGTTTTTCTCTTGTTTGAGAAATTCCATACAAACCAATTAATTATTTTGAATTTCCATGATTTTATTAATGTTAAAAGGTATTTTTATGATATAATGACCTTAGTTTTGTATACTGGTCTCTTTTGAGTGCAATGGGTAGTTTTTACCATTTTTTAGAAACTTTGTGTTTCTCCATGGTTCAATAGAGTTGTGATAGGTTATTTAAAATGTTTAAATTTTGTTAAAATTATCTCATTATATCTCAAGTTAATTTTCCAATCCATCTTCATTTTTTTCAATCATTTACCATAAAAACAATCAATCTGCCCTATGACTGTCATACATAGTCAACCAAGTGGAGTGTACAGAGTCCTAAAGCATGTTTATGGAGTTATGTTAGAGTTATTAACGTTTTTATCACATCCTAATGGTATGATAAATAAATTTTAATCTTTTTCATTTGAATTATGAAGACTATAATAGCTATTTATCCCTACCTTTGCCAAGCCTACACTATGGAACTACACCTATAGGTGCCATGAAGCTCAAATCCATGTTTTATAAAAGATTTTGACACTTATTTAGAGTATTTATAATTAATATAATTAATTTTTAGGTATTAATGTAGGTTTATAAATATATTTAAGGCCAAATGTTGTGCCACTACACTAACCTTGCTCATAATCTACCTTCATACTACTAAATTTCCACTTACAAGTGATTTGACCAAAGAATTGTGGTCTATTTAATGGTGATTAATAAAGTAATGAGATTATTTTTAAAGTTATAAAATTTATATATAATAATGATAGAATAATTTGGAAGGTTAGTTTGGAAAGAGTGAGTTGAAACTACATTCAAGAGGATGACTGAGTATTCTGGGAAATAGTCCCTAAAAGGTATTAACAGAGAACCAAATGGATATATAGGGGGTTATAATATGATATGGAAACATATTTTATATTTTAATTTGTGATAAATATCATGATATATCCATCTAATTTTTATGTGGCTAGTTATAATTTTAGGATCAATCCAAGGAGATGATGATTGTGTTCAGGGCCTACATCTCCGAAAGAGCAAAATAGAGGCCTTAGAGGTTTTTGTGGACCTTCCATAGCATGTTTCCAAAGGTTTTAAAATTTTCCAAAGAGGTGATTATTTAAGCCTATAGTGTGGAAAAGAGACATTATAGGTTTGAAGGAAAATGGACTGATAGAAGATGGTGTTTAAAGACCTCAAAGTTACCCATGAAGACACTGAAAACAAGCAA
The DNA here is from genome assembly GCA_037957365.1 of Torreya grandis. Classification (NCBI taxonomy): domain Eukaryota; kingdom Viridiplantae; phylum Streptophyta; class Pinopsida; order Cupressales; family Taxaceae; genus Torreya; species Torreya grandis. Next base: position 2,870,945 of record JARHVA010001698.1, read on the forward strand.
TGAAATCTATAGGAAAGAACTCAAAATGGAATTTAGCTCCAAAAGTTGTAGATTGACTTTCTCTCCATGGTTATAAGGTTTTAAATAGTTTAATGGGTTGTTTTTGATCTAATAGTGATCAAATAAGTTCATAGGCCATGATCAGACTGACATACTCACCCTTAGCCCATACATTGTGAAACCAAACACCTACATATAGGTCAATAGGCAAATGTCTCAGTCAATTAAGAAAGACATAAGAATGATGGTTTGATGTTTGTTTGAAGACATACAATGGGATTAAAATCATGGTAAGTTTTTTTTTGTCTCAAGAATCAAATTAGTGTATTTAATACCATGATCAGGTGTCCCTCTATAGCTTCATAACCACCTACAACTAGGAGGAAAGTTGGTGTCTTAGTCAAAGTGTTTGATGGTTTTCTATCCCATAAAAGTGAATCCAAAGTGAGGTAAAGAGATAGGTGACCAAAAATATTAAATATAAGTCTCTCTATATCATAACCAAATTTTTAATAGAGCAAAATGACACCTACAGGCCTTAAGGATAGTGGTTTCTCAGTCCTACAAGAAAAACTTAGTTTGGTAGTTTCAAACTACATGTGAGAAATGGGAAAATTAGAGTCAATGAGGTGATTTATGACCATATCAATGGAAATTTTGGTGACTTCATGATCTATATAAAATATAAATCTAGCTCACATAGACATCTCAAAATCTCAAAGTACACCTATAGTCAACTGTGTTTGATTGTCCATGATAATGAGAAGAGGGGTAGTGTTCTTAGCATGACTAGGACATGGAATTGAGGAAATTGGAATCAATAAATTTATATATCACCATGATAAACCCCAAGAGGAATATATAATCATGATTTAAATGTTAAAAGACTACAAAACTCATAAATAGGGGTCTTTTCAAGTAAAACTCAATTAGATAGAAAGTTTAGTCTAAGCTTGCAAAGTATATAGAGGAGTGCGTGAAGAATGAAATGGTGTAACAAACATGTAACCATGATTTTATCCATAACCAAGTGGCCTAATAATAATTTATTGAGGTTATTTTGGAAAAAATAAAGGCTCTCAATAGATCATTCATAGTCCACTCTTGAAAACCCTACATACATTCCCCTCCGTATAGTCTACCTTAAGTTTTGGATGATTTTAAGGACAAAATGACCTAATCAAGAGATTTTTTTTTGTGGAGGGAATCATGGACACTTGAGGAAGCCTAAAAAAGTGTCCTTTTTTTGAAACAATTAGTGTAAGTTACCCTTATTTTATCTTATATAAGGTGTACTTCCCCTCATACAAAACTAGTAGGGTTAGGAGTATAGGATAGGGATATAGAGATAGAAGAAGAAAGGACCTTGAAAAAGTGTTTTTGAAACTGAAATATACCTATTAAAATCATTAAAACTAATAATATGAGTATGTATCTTGATAAGGTAGTCAAAACCCTTTGAGATATAATCAAGCCTGTTAGGCAAGGGGTCAAGCCTAATACCAAATGAGAGGTCAATTTCAATATTAGCATGAGAGGAATCTTATATTGGATTTAATGATGTGTATGGGATGTATATAGAGGTTTTTTAACATTTTATATGTAAGGAGAATCATCAGAAGTAATTTTGAGTTTTAAGTTACAAACATGTTTAAGGGTAATGTTTTGACATAGACCTCAAAATCATAATGACCTTCACTTTCAACATGAAATGAGAATGTAAAACTATTGGGGTATGTTTTTAGGGTCAATAAAGAGGTGGATAAAATCTTGGAGGAAAGAGACAACACAAATAAGCCACATTTTGGATCTTAAACTCACTCAGACATGAAAGAAATGAGGAAAACAAGCTCAATAAGAGGAATTTGATTGCTCATATCTTTCATAATTTTTTTCACAGGAGTCTAAGGAATTTGGGGAGGATAATAGGGTCTATAAAGATCATCTTTTTATAATTTTTTGGTAGGTTGGATGTTGGATATTTATAAACCAACCTTAAGACCAAAAATAGGCCTAAAACCCTACTAAACCCTCAACTAAGACCCGATTGAAATTTATAACTAATATAATGAGATATTATAGAAAATATGGTCATTGGAAATTGTATATGAATCCTTAAATATATTCCCTATTACTTTTTATTGTATGGAAATGTATGGATGGGGGTAAAAACAAGGGTTTTCTCACTTTTTTATGTGTTGTGTAGGCTAAATGAGGAGTTAAGAGATGAAAAAAATTAGGAGATAATATTCAGACTTTTAATAACTCATAATATTTAATTCATGACCTAAAATAACTTCTAAGTTCCCCAACTAGGTGATTCAAGTCAGTGAGTCAAATCTGGCATATTGGACAAGCTAGTGAAGAAGATAGAAAACTTCAAATGAGATAATTTTAAGGTGTCCTTAATTATTATATAGCCATTAAAGGTATTTAAAGGTTTAATTAAATTCCTCTCATGGATTTTCATGAGAAACTAAAGGCGTTTTGGAAGCCAAATGTGCAAGGTGCATGAAAGAGTAATTTTCTAGATAGTAGATGATGATTACTCCTCTCCATGTGATTCTAGATGACTAAGCCTAAAAATAATGCATGGATAGGAATGTAGTATTAAATTAAACTTAATTAAATTAATTATACCTGATAATCATTAGTTATGGGACGTTCAAATAGAGGCAATCATGAAGGCAATTTTCTTATGCAAAGTGAGGAGTTTTATGCCACTTTTCATGAAGTTTATGCATTGAATTGAAATTTTTGCTTGAAAAATTTACATGGTTCATCCCATATCCTTATAAAATTCATAAGTAACTCATTTTATCAGCTTTAAAATTTTCATTTTTACCTTTGGACTTCTCTCTTATTTTCTCTCTCATAAGTTCTATAAGAACTAGCCATTTTGACATTATATTAGATGTTCCACCTAAGTATGATTAAGCCCTACTAATTTGTATATATTGTAATAAATAAAATGAATAATTTTTACCTCTTCCATGACTTTTTATAGTGTGATTTACTTTAATATTGAATTTTCTTAGTGAAGACTATGGATTCCTTATCAAGTTGTCACATTTTCTTACCTATTTATAGCTTCTAGCAGGGCATGTGATGTGTTCCAAGAAATGTTAAAGTTTAATTAAGTTATTATATTCATTATTTCCATTTAATTCCTCTTTTATATTCTTCCTCAATTTCACATTCACCCATAACCCCACAATGTAACATTGATGCAAGAAGACATAGATTGAAGAGTGTATGTGTAGTTTGTCCTTTGATTTCAAGTTTAATATGCATATGGCTATATTTCATCAATATATTTAGTGTATCACCTCCATTATGTTAGATTTATTTCATTTATCTCTCTCCCTTTTCACCCCCAAAATTTAGTAGTAGTTATAATCCTAAGGGGTACATCAAGGGAGCTAGTCTTATCTAGAGACTCACCTCATTCCTTAGGTTGCCCATAAGCCTAGAGGTGATTCCATTGTGCCACTTTGATAATTAAATATCTTAATCTCCTAAAATATTTAAAATCCAATTGATAATAGTTTTTTACATGCCCGATGGGACTCTCATTCCAAGAGATTGAGAGATTTTTGGTGTTGTCTCTCAATAATAAACCATTAGAGGCATTTATTTAAGCATTAATGGTGACTCTGAAGATACATCAGCTGGTCAAGTAGCCCAATTTATCATTTTAATATTTATTTTAACATATTACCTTTGTTTTCTTTCTTTTAATGAGGTCTCATGGCTGACTTTGGTGTCGAGTTTTGTTCTCTATAGATTGGTGAGACATTTCAATCTTGTACTATTCCCTATCAATATGAGTAACAATCTTGTCATGATCCTTATTAACCTTAATATGAATTTAATCATATCTAGTATGATCCTTTTCAGCCCATTCATGAAGTATATCATTCTTATAACTAGCCTTCTCAATGTTTTACTCCTCCTAGTCAACCTAGCCACTCCTCAAGCCAACCCATTTCCACCTTCAAGAAGACACTATTGGGCTATGAGAGATATATGTTGGATATTTATACTCAAGTGGGATGTGGTATATATATTTTTAATAATGTTATTAATAATGTGAGATAATCATTAGATTTGATCAAAATAGAGTGGGTACCTATTAAGAGAGCATATTGGCAAAGGCATACAAGTGAAATGCTTGATGTGAGTGGTTTAGTCTCTTCCTTAGAGGATAGGATACAAGTTCATGATATGAAACCTCACCATAATTATAAGCCCTCATATCCACTTCCCCAAGTTTCATACCAGCCATACATGACCCCTAATCATGATCCAAATCAAGCCCATAAAACTCATCCTTTTCCAAATCAGTTAGAGGAGAGAGTTGAAAGAAGAAATATTATGTTTGAAGCAAATATCGATAGGCAAATTGAGTAGGAAAATATGCATATGGAAAAATACATGTTTTTATCAAAGTAATTATATTTCCAACCCTCATTACCCTCTCACATTTCATCCCCACCACTTGAAAAGGGGATTCATAATTCCAATGTCTTAAGTTGGAACAAGATAGTGGAGTCATGAGGAAAGAAAGAAGAGAAAAGACTTGAAAAAGAATGAAAAGTTGAGATTAATATTGTTCCTATACAAACACCTAAAATTCCTCAATAAAAGTTTTCTGATATTAACATCCTAAGTTGGAGTAAGATAGTGGAGTCATGGGGAAAGAAATAAGATAGAAGCATTGTCCAAGAGTGTGAAGTGGAGAATGGAGTTGATCCTTTGTAAGTCCCTCACACCCTTCCTCAAGAAGATTATTATGTTCCATGTCATACATCATGCACTCATTATCCTCATGATGATTCATATGAAGTCCATGAAAAAAATTTATAAGAGAACCTAACCAAACAAATTTAAGAGTTAGAGTCAAAGATGTGGTTGTTAAGAAAAGGTGAGATGGAAGGTTTAGACCCAATAGAAGATCCTATGCCTAAACACACCCCATATAACCTTACTCAATAGAGTCATAAATCCAAATAGATGTGAATGAGGTGTTTTTCAAGTGGAAGGAATAAAATCAACTGGTTTAAACCCAAGGTCTACCTCCCCTTCCTCAAGATCTCTCAAAAGAATCTCTTACTCTGCATTCTCAATCTAATTTTGAGCCCTATATTCCACCTCCACAAACTAGTTCTCTTTTTTATCATACCATCACCATTTGTATTGATGTACATGTGGTGTGGTAACCTCAATAAGATTAACTAGTTTGGGAAAATTTAGAAATCTTACTCCAAGAAGATGTAACTCCTTAGCAACCTTATTGGGCTAGGTTATCAGATTTCATGATGCCTAGTCTTGGTATATCTAAGAAGGAGTTAGAAGATGTTGCAGCCCTTAGAAAAAAAGATCAGATTATGAAATATAAGGTATCTTTTTAAAACCCTCAAGAGGTCCTAAGTGATGAATAATAGGTGAGCTCTTGTGTCAAATCTCCTTGTTTGGTTGATGATGAAGCAAAAACTCCTTATGTTTAAGAAGAAATCTTAGAAAAGGCCCTATTAAAATCTAAACATAGAGATGACAGAGTCTCTCTTATTTTTCCCCTTCATGATTCTGACTAAAGGTATGTATGATGGTGACTTATGGTAGAGGTTTAAAGACATTTGTAAAGAGTTTGAATCTCTCTAGGGGCCTACAACTCCACTAAAGCTGATTACAAGTGATGGTAAGAAAGATGGTATTGTTCAAAATGTCATAGATGAATAAGAATGAATTTTCAAATATGTGATAAGTGATAAAGAACAAAATACACATTATACTATATAGGTCAAGACAAACCTCTATTTTTCTCAATCTTTCAAAGAGCAAGAAATCATTCCTTTTGAGACTATGCCTAACAAGAAGATGAAATTTGATCACGAGAAAGAGAATTGGAAGCAACATGAAGTATTTAAACAAGGTAAAGAGTAATATATATACATTGGAGACCTATTTTAATATTATTTACTTGAAAACAAGTCAAATGAAGTTCCAAGGAATAGGTATGGTCGATCAAGTGTTCAATCTAAAGAGCAACATGCTTGACACCTTCATCCATCTCATGTAAAATGAGACTCAAGAAAATTTTCCTTTAATACTATAAAGGGAGGTAAGATTGATTTTTATTTGTAAATAATATTTGTTTTCTTATTACCCTAAGTGCTTAGAGCACATGTGTGTGTGTGTGTGTCCTTTTCTTTGTGTGGTTGATGTAGTCTTAGTGTCTTGTATTGATCAAAGGTTTGTGGTCAATGGTCAATGTTTTATTATTTTTATCAGTACTTAAATGAATCAATAATCCCAATGGACTAATAAGGCTACTGGTCTAGTTAGTATAGCATACATACTACCCCTATACATCACTAATTTATTATCCAAAGTTGAGCTTTAGGTCAAATTGGGTCACCCATAGAAAAAAAATGCTATATTATATTTTAGTGAGGTGTTTTATGGATTAATTAATGTCAAATAATGTTATATTATCTTTGGTCAATTAGCTTTTATGTCTTTATATCATTTTTAGGTCATTTGAGTGGTCAAAAGGGTGAATTTAATGATTTATATGAGTTTATTAGGAAATGTTCAAGTTTAAAAACATTATTTAATGTCCCATGTGTCATTATAAGTATTATATATTTGAAACTACTAAAAATTTGGTAGGTTGTTTAGAGAAAAAGGATATTTTCTTGGTAAAAAGGGAGAAAATGTAGGTATAGCCTCTTTGGGAAGTGTGCCACTTGGAAAAGTTTTAAATGTGACTCTTAACCTTCCCAAAAACTCATCTAATTTTTTTAATTGAGATTAAAGTGTCATTTCATGCTCAAAACCATTCATCTCCTTTTCAGCCCTTCTTGGTAAGCAAAAGTGACTTGTAGGTTTTTACTTAGTATGGTCAGCACAAGGGGTTTCAAATATAATTATTATGGGAGGGTTTTTTTAGATTATATAACTTAATTTTCATATGAATAAGTTTTATAATTGGTCAATTTTATTTATGAATGATCTGTTTGAAGTTGACTATGCAAATCTGCCTACCAATTTGTACACCCTTCAAGTTTTGCTCTTATTTGAGCAATTTAATATGAACAAGTTGATGAGTTTAATTAATAATAATTTTTAAATCATCATAAAATTATTTAAATTATTTTTTTCATGTTCCAAACTATTTTGGTGAGCTAATGACCTCAATTTTAAAGACTAGTCTCTTTTGAGTACAATGGGTAGTTTTCACCATTTTTTTGAAACTTTGTGTTTCTACATGGTTACAAAGATTTGTGATAGGTTATTTAATTTTTTTAAAAATGTGTTAAAATTACCACATTCCATCTAAATTTCATTTTCCAATCCATCTTCTTGTTTTGCAATCATTTACCATATAAACAGTCAATCTGCCCTATGAATACTATACACAATCAGCCAAGTGGAGTGTACAGAGTCCTAAATCATGTTCATGGAGTTTTTCTATATTTATTAAAGTTTTTATCACATCCTCATGTTATAATAAATCAATTTTAATCTCTTTCATTGGCATTATGAAGACTATAATAACTAGTCATCGCTACCTTTGCCAAGCCTACACCATGGAACTCTACCTACAGGTGCCATGAAGGTTAAATACACATTATATAAAGGGTTTTGAAAATTATTTAAAGTATTTATAATGAATATAGTCAATTTTTAGGTATTAATATAGTTTTATAAATATAGTGATGGCCAAATGTTGTGCCACTACACTAACCTTACTCATAATCTACCTTCATACAACTAAATCTGGACTTATAGGTGATTTGAGCAAAGAGTTATGGAATATTTTATGGTGATAAATAAAGTAATGAGATTATTTTTCAAGTTATAACATTTATATATAATAATTATAGACTAATTTGGAAGCATATTTTGGCAAGATCAAATTGAAACTACATTCAAGAGGATAATTGAGTATTCTGGGAAATAATCCTTAAAAGGTGTTAACAGAGAGCCAAATGGCTATATAGGAGGTTATAATATGATATGGAAACCCATTTTATATCATAATGTGTGATAAATATCATTATATATCCATATAATTATTAAATGTATATTTATAAGTTGAGGATCACTCCAAGGAGATGATGATTATGTTTAGGACCTAAGTCTCCAAAAGAGAAAAATAAAGGCCTTAGAGTTTTTTGTGGACCTTCCATAACATGTTTCTAAATGTTTTAAAAATGTCCAAAGAGGTGATTCTTGAATCATATAGTGTGGATAAAATACATTAAAATATTGAAGGAAAATGGATTGATAGAAGATGGTGTTTGAAGACCTCAAATTTGCCCATGAAGACACTAAAAACAAGCAATGAGATCTATAAGAAAGAGATCAAAATGGAGATTTATCTCCAAAAGTTATATATTGACTTTCTATCCATGGTTATAATGTTTAAAATATTTTAAGGGTTTTTGTTTTTAATATAATAGTGATCAAATAAGTTCATAGGCCATGTTAAAACTCACATACTCACCCTTAGCCCATACATTGTGAAATTAAACACCTACACGTAGGTCAATAGGCAAATGTCTCAATCAATTAACAAAGACATAAGAATGACGGTTTATTATTTTTTTAAAGACATACAAGGTTATTAAAATAATGGTAATGTTTTGTGCTGTCTAAATAATCAAATAGGGGTCATTAATACCATGATTAGGTGTCCCTCTACAGCCCCATAACCACCTACAACTTGAAGGAAAGTTGGTGTCTTAGTCAAAGTGTTTGATGGTTTTCTAGCCCATAAAAGTGAATATAAAGTGAGGGAAAGAGATATTTGACCAAAAATATTAAATATAAGTCTTTTTATATCACAACTAAAGCTTTAATAAATCAAAATGACACCTATAGGCTTAAAGGATAGGGGTTTCTCAGTCCTACAAGAAAAACTCAATTTAGTAGTTTCAAACTAAAAGTGAGAAATGTGACACTCAGAATTGATGAGGTGATATATGAAAATATAAATGGAAATTTTTGTGACTTAATGATCTGTAGATGAGATAAATCCAAATCACATAGACCTCTCAAAATCCCAAAGTACACTTATAATCAATTGTGTTTGACTGTCAATGACAGTTAGCAGAGGGGTAGTGTTCATAGCATGAATATGACATGGAATTGAATCAAGTGGACCTAAGAAATTACCATATCAATTATAAACCATAATATGAATATATAATAACTATTTTAAGGTTTAAAGACTAAAAAATACATAAATATGAGTCTTTTCAAGCAAAACTTAGTCAGATATAAAGTTTAGTCCAAGATTGCAAAGTGTATGGAGGAGTGTGTGAAGAATGAAATGGTATAAAAATAATGTAACCATAATTTTTAACATTAAAAATTGGTATAATTACACTCTCTTAAGGGGAGTTTGGACAAAATAAAGGATCTCAATATATCATTCACAGTCCACTCTTGAAAACCCTACATACATTCCCCTCCATATAGTATGTCTTAAGTTTTTGATGATTTGAAGGACCAAATGACCTAATAAAGACTAATTTTTTGTGGATATCATCATGGACAATTTATTAATCCTAAAAAAGTGTTGTTTTTTTTTAAATATAAGGGAAATAACCCTTATGTTATCTTAGACAGGGATTACTTCCCCTCGTATAAAATTGGCAGGGTTAGGAGTATAGGATAGAGATATGGAACCAAAATATTAAATGACCTTGATAAAGGGTTTTTGAAGCTAACAGATACCTATGAAAATCATGAAAACCAATAAAATTAGTATTGATCCTGATAGGGTGGTCAAAACCCTTGGAGGTATAGTCAAGCCTGTTAGGTAAGGGGTCAAGCCTAAAACCAAATGAGAGGTCAATTTAAATCATGAGAGGAAATTTATATTTGATTGAATCATGTGTATGGAATGTATACATAGGTTTTAAACATTTTATAAGTAATGAGAATCATTATAAGTCATTTTGAGTTTTAAGTTGCAAACATGCTTAAGGGCAAGGTTTTGGCATAGACCTCAAAACCATAATCACCTTCACTTTCAACATGAAATGAGAATGTAAAAATGTTGGGGTATGTTTTTAGGGTCAATAAAGAGGTGAATAAACTCTTATATGGTATATAAAACACAAATAAGCTACCTTTTGGATCTTAAACTCACTCAGATATGCAGGAAATGAGGAAAATAAGCTCAACAAGAGGACTTTGATTGCTCATATCTTTCATGATGTTTTTCATGGGAGTATCCAAGTAATTTATGGAGGATAATAAGGTCTTTGAAGATAATATTTTTATATTTTTTTGGCAAGTTGGATGTTGAATATTTATGAACCAACCTTAAAACCAAAAATAGGCCTAAAACCTTACTAAACCCTTAGGTAGGACTTGATTGGGAAGATTGAGTTGTATATCTAATGTAATAATCTATTTTGGCCAGGATGGTGATAGTAAATTTTATAAGACTCCTTCAAGATTCTCCCCATGCCTTTTGATTGTACATACTTGTATGGATGGGGGTATAAATAGGATTTTTCTCAATGTTTTATGTGTTATGTAATATACAAGAGGAGTTAATAGATGAAATAAAGTTTTGAGATAATATTGAGACTTTTAATAACTCTTAATATTTATTAATTCCTTGAAACAACTTATAATTTCCCCAACTAGGTGATTCAACTTATCCAGTCAAATCTAGCATATTGGACAAGCTAGTGAAGAAGATAGAAAACTTTAAATAAGATAATTTTAAGGTGTGCCTATTGGAATATATAGCCATTTAGGGTTTTATAAGTTTTCATTCACTTCTTCCCATATATTTTCATGAGAAACTGATATAATTTTGGAAGCCAAATGTGTAGGGTGCATGAAAGAGTAATTTTTGGATAATAGATGATGATTGCTCCTCTCTAGGTGATTGTAGATGACTAGGCCTAAAAATAATGCATGGAGAGGAATGTTTTATCACCTTACACTTAATTAAAATAATTTTTCCTACTCCTCATCAGTTATGAGATGTTAAAATAGAGGAAATCGTGAAGGCATTTTTTCTATGCAAAATGAGGATTTTTATGCCACTTTTCGTGAAATTTATGCCTTGAATTGACATTTATGCTTCTATACCTTACATTTTTCATCCCATATACTTCTAAAAATAATAATTAACTCCTTATTTTATCTTTAAAAGTGTCCTTGGGACCCTTAGACTTCTCTCTTCTTCTCTCTTTCATAAGTTCTATAAGAACTAACCATTTTGGCATTATATTGGATGCTCCACCTGAGTATGGTGAAGCCCTACTCATTTGTATAAATTTTTATAAATAAAATGACTAATTTTTACCTATTAAATGACTATTCATAGTTTTATTTATTTTAATGTTGAATTTACTTAGTGAAGACTATGGATTCCTTAGCAAGTTATCACATTCTCTCACCTATTTGTAGCTTCTTCTTGCAAGGAATGTGATGTGTTTCAAGAAATTTCAAATTTTAACTAATTTATTTTATGTGTTCATATATTTTATGATTATTTAATTTAAAACAAGTCAAATGAAATGCCAACGTCATAGGTCTAGTCCATCAAGTGTTCAATCTAAAGAGCAACATACTTGACACCCTCATCCATCTCATGCAAAAGGAGACTCAAGAAAATTTCCTTTTGATTATAGAAATGGAGGTATGATTGATTTTTATTTTTACACAATAGTTTTTTTTTATTCCCTTAAGTTATTATAGCACATGTGTGTGCGTACGCGCGCACGTGCGTGCGTGAATGTGTGTGTGTGTGTGTGTGTGTGTGTGTGTGTGCGTGTGTGTGTGTGTGTGTGTGTGTGTGTGTGTGTGTGTGTGTGTGTGTGTGTGTGTGTGTGTGTGTGTGTGTGTGTGTGTGTGTGTGTGTGTGTGTGTGTGTGTGTGTGCGTGCTTTCCTTGTTGTGTGTGTCCTTTGCATTGTGTGGTTGAGGTAGTCTTAGTGTCTTATCTTGATAAAAGGTTTATGGTAAATGTTTTATTATTTTTATTAGTCCTTAGATGACTCTACAATCCCAATTGACTAATAAGGCTACTATTCTAGTTAGTATAGCAAGCATACTATCCCTATGAGTCACCAATTTGTTGACCAAATTTGACTTTTAGGTCAAATTGGGGCACCCCTAGTAAAAAACATTGATTTTTAGGTCTATAAGTGGGTATAATATATTTTCATGAGGTGTTTTATAGGTTAATTTATTTCAAATAATGTTATATTAACTTTGGTCAATTAGTTTTTATGTCCTTATATCATTTTTGGGTCATTTGAGAAGTAAAAACGGTGCATTTAATGTTTTATATAGTTTATTTGGGAAATTTACAAGTTTAAATATGTGATTTCATGTCCCATGTGTCATTATAAGTTTTAGATAATTGACACTACTAAAAATATGGTAGGCTGTTTAGAGAAAAGGTAGTTTTCTTGGCAAAAAAGGAGAAAATGGTAGTTATGCAACCTCCTTGGGAAGTGTGTCACTTTTAAAATGTTGAAATGTGACTATACATATTACTAAAACTCATATACATTATTTAATTGAGATGGAAGTGTCATTTATTTCTCAAAAGCATTCATCTCCTTTTTAACCCTTCTTGGCAAGCAAAAGTGACTTGCCAGTTTTTGCTTGGTACGGTCAGCATAAGGGGTTTCAAGTAAATGATTTTGGGAGGTTTTTTTACACTCACATAACATAATTTTCATATCAATAATTTTTATAATTTTCAATTGTGATTTATGAATCATCTATTTGAAGCTGACTGTGTAAATATACCTACCAATCTATACACCCTTCAAGTTTTACTCTTGTTTGAACAATTCTATACAAACCAATAGTTGAGTTTGATGATTCATAATTTTTAACTCATCCTAAAATTATTTACATTATTTTTTCATGTTCCAAGGTGTTTTGGTGAGATAATGACCTCAATTTTTTAGACTAGTCTCTTTTGAGTGTAATGGGTAGTTTTCACCATTTTTTAGAAACTTTGTGTTTATCCATGGTTCCATAGAGTTATGATAGGTTATTTACAATATTTAAAATGTGTTAAATGATATTGTGATATATAAAGTTCATTTTATAATCCATCTTCATGTTTTACAATCATTTACCATATAAACAGTTAATCTACCCTATGACTACCATACACAGTTAGCCAAGTGGAGTGTACAAAGTCATAAAGCATGTTCATGGAGTGGTGGTATAGGTATTAAAGTGTTTATCACATTTTCATGGTAGAATAAATCAAGTGAAATCTTTTTCATTAGCATTATGAAGACTGTAATAACTAGTCATCTCTACCTTTGCCAAGCCTACACCAGGGAATTACACCTACAGGTGCCATGAAGCTCAAATCCACATTGTATAAAGGGTTTTAACACTTATTTAAAGTATTTATAACGAATATAATGAATTTTTAGGTGTGAAGGTAGGTTTATAAATCCATTAAAGGCCAAATGGTGTGCCACTACACTAACCTTGCTCATAATTTACCTTCATACAACTAAATCTCCACTTATAGGTGATTTGAGCAAAGAGTTATGGAATATTTAGTGGTGATAAATAAATTAATGAGATTATTTTTTAATTTTTAACATTGGTATTTAATATATATTAATGTGGAAGGTTATTTTTTCAAGATCAATTTGAAACTACATTTAAGAGGATGATTGAGTATTCTAGGAAACAGTCCATAAAAGGCATTAATAGAGAACCAAATGGCTATATGGGAGGTTAGAATATGAGATGGAAAATTGTTTGATATCCTAATGTGTGATAAAGACCATTACATATCCATCCAAGTGTTATATGTATAGTTATAAGATGAGGATCACTCTAAGGAGACGATGATTGTGTTCAAGCCCTATGCCTCCAAAAGAGCAAAAAAAAGGCCTTAGAGGGTTTTGTGGACCTACCATAACTTGTTTCCAAAGGTTTTGAAAATTTCCAAAGAGGTGATTCTTGAATACTCTAGTGTGAACAAGAGACATGCAAAGTTTTAATAAGCATGGATTGATATAAGATGGTTTTTGAAGACCTCAAAGTTGCCCATGAAGACACTGAAAACAAGTAGTGAGATCTACATGAAAGAGCTCAAAATGGACTTTAGAACCAAGAGTTGCATATTGAATTTTTATCCATGGTTAGAAGGTTTCAAACAACTAAATTGGTTGTTTTTTATCTAATAGTGATCAAATAAGTTCATAGGCCATGTTCTGACTCACATAATCACCCTTATCCTATACATTGTGAAACCAAACACCTATTGGAAGGTCAATAGGAAGATGCCTTAGTCAATTAATAAAGACCTAAGCTTGATGTTTTGATGTTTTTTTGAAGGAATCCAAGGATATTAAAAGAATTTTCAGGTTTTTTATGGTATCAATAATAAAATAAGGGTCTTTAATACCATGATCAGGTGTCCCTCTATAGCCCCATAACCACCTACAACTAAGAGGAAAATTAGTGTCTCAGTCAAAGTATTTCATGTCTTTATAGCCCATAAACGTGAATACAAAGTGAGGCCAAGATATATGTGGAAACCAAGCTCAAATATAATTCTATATATATCACAACCAAATTTTTAATAGAGTAAAATGACACTTATAGGCCTTAAGGATAGGGGTTTCTCAGTCCTACAAAAAAAATTAGTTTGGTAGTTTCAAACTACAAGTGAGAAATGGGAAACTCAAACTCAATGATGTGATGTATTACCATCTCAATGGAAATTTTGGTGACTTCATGAGATATATACAAGATAAATCCAACTCACATATACCTCTCAAAATCCCAAAGTACACCTATAGTCAATTGTGTTTGATTATCGATGACAGTGAGTAGAGGGGTAGTGTTCTTAGCATGAATAAGACATGGAATTAAAGAAATTGGACCTAAAACATTAATATAACACCATTATAAACACAAATATTAATATATAAGCATGATTTTAAGGTTAAAAGACTAAAAAATGCACAAATAGGGGTCTTTTCAAGCAAAACTCAGTCAGATAGAAAGTTTAATCCAAGCTTGCAAAGTGTATGGAGGAGTGTGTGAAGAATGAAATAGTGTAACAAGCATGTAAAAATAATTTTTTCCATAAAAAATTGGTATAATGACACTCTCTTTATGGTATTTTGTAAAAAATAAAGGCTCTCAAGGGATCATTCATAACCCACTCTTGAAAACCCTACATACATTCCCCTCTATATAGTTTGCCTTAAGTTTTGGATGATTTGACAGACCAAATGACCTAATAAAGAGATAATTTTTTGTGGAGGACATAATGGAAACTTTATTAATCCTAAAAAAGTTCTAGTTTTCTTAAAAAATAGGATAATTACCCCTTATTTTGTCTTAGATAGGGGTTGCTTCCCCTCATACAAAATTGGTAGGGTTAGGAGTATAGGATAGAGATATGGAGATAGAAAAGGAAAGGACATTGAAAAATGGTTTTTTAATCTGAGGAATACCTATTCCAATAATTAAAACCAATTATATGAGTATGGAGCTTGATAATATGGTCAAAACCCTTAGAGGTATAGTCAAGCCTGTTAGGCAAGGGGTCAAGCCTAAAACCATATTAGAGGTCAATTTCAATTTGAGCATAAAAATAACTTTAAAATATATTGAATCATGTGTATGGGATTTATATAGATGTTTTTGAACCTTTTTTATGTAAGGATTATCATCAAAATTTATTTTGAGTTTTAAGTTTCAAACATGCTTAAGGGTAAGGTTTTGGCATAGACCTCAAAAACATAATCACCTTCACTTTCAACATGAAATGATAATGTAAAAATATTGGTGTATGTTTATAGGGTAAATAAAAAGGTGACTAAACTCTTGGAGGGTAGAGAAAGCATAAATAATCCACCTTTTGTATCTTAAACTCACTCAGACATGTAGGAAATGAGGAGAATAAGCTCAACAATAGGAATTTGTTTGCTCATATATTTCATGATGTTTTTCATGGGAATTCAAGTTATTTTGGGAGGATAATAGGGTATATAAATATCATATTTTTAGAATTTATTGGAAATTTTGACCTTGGATCTTTATGAACCAACCTTAAGACCAAAAATAGGCCTAAAACCTTACTAAACCCTCAGCTAGGACTCAATTGGGAATATTGAGTTGTATAGCTAATATAATGAGCTAGTTTGGATATTGTCTTTATTGGAATCTTTAGATTAATACTTGAATCTGATTCCCATGCATTTTTATTGTATGGACTTGTATGGATGGGGGAAAAATATTGGTTTTCTCACTATTTTATGTGTTGTGTAGGCTACAAGGGGATTTAAGTGATGAAACAAAGTTTGGAGAGAATATTTGTATTTTTATTAACTAAAATATTAATTTCATTCCATTAATCAGCTTATAAGTTCCCTAATTAGGTGATTAAACTTATCCAATCAAATCTGGCATATTGGACAACCTAATGAAGAACATAGAAAACTTAAAATGAGCTCATTTTAAGGTGTCCATAATGATTATAGATGCATTAAATTTATTTATTTATTTAATTAACTTCTTCCCATATATTTTTTATGAAAAACTAAAGGCATTTTGGAATCCAAATGTGTAGGGTGCATGAAAGAGCAATTTTTTAGACAACAGATGATGACTTATCCTCTCTAGGTGATTCTAGATGACCAAGATTGAAAATAATGCATGAAAATTAATGTATGATTCCCTTTAAATTAATTAAAATATTTTTACCTACTCCTCATTAGTTATGGGACGTTCAAATAGAGGCAATCGGGAAGGTAGTTTTTCTATGCAAAATGAGGAATTTTATGCCACTTTTAATGAAATTTATGCCTTGATTTGACATTTGTGCTTCTATAAATTTAATTTTTCATCTTATATCATTATCACATGCACAATTAACTCCTTGGATAACCTTGAAAAGTGCCCTTATGACCCTTGGACTTCTCTCTTCTTCACTCTCTCACAAGTTTTATATGAACTAGCCATTTTGGCATTGTATTGGATGCTCCACCTGAGTATGGTGAAGCCCTTATCTTTTTTATAACTTTTGATCAATAAAATGACTAAGTTTTACCTCTTCCATGACTTTTGATAGTGTGTTTTACTTGAATATTGAATTTTCTTAGTGAAGACCATGTATTCCTTAGCAAGTTGTCACATTCTCTTGCCTATTTGTAACTTCTTCTTGTATGGAATGTGATGTGTTTCAAGAAATTTAAAAGTTTAAGTGACTTATTCTCTTAATTATTTCCATTCAAGTCCTCTTGTATTGTCTTTCTAGGTTTGCACAATCACCCATAACCCCACAATGTAACATTGATGCAAGAAGACATAGATTGGAGAGTGTATGTTTAGTTTGTCCTTTGATTTTAAGTGTAACATGCATATGGTTGGATGTCATAAATCCATTTGGTGTATAAATTTCCTTAATTTATTTTTCTTTAAATTATATCTCTCCCTTTTCACCCCCTAAATGTAGTAGTTGTTGTAATCCTAAGTGGTACATCAAAGGAGCTAGCCCTCTCTAGAGACTCACCTCATTCCTTAGGCTACCCACAAGCCTAGAGGCGATTCCATTGTTTGACTTAGATGAGGAGAGATATTAATATCCTTAAAGAGTGTAAATCCAAGTGACAACAAAGACATTAGGAGGCAAGATGCATATTAAGGACATGAGAAGACACTAAGTGACTAATGGTTATCTATGCACAAAGAGAACCTACTTTTTATAGACAAAAAGATTTTTAATCAACTAGGTGTGATACTAAGATCAAATCATGAAGGTATACTGGTACAATAAAAATTAAAATAGACCTACCTTCCCATGATTTTTTACCTACTCTTTAGGACCCCTTATATAGTCATTGGTCTACTACAAAAATTAGGTACTTACATGAGAAAGTAGGTAGCATTAAAAGAATTTTTTATTCTTCTCTTCTAATCTACTAGCCTACCACAGTCTAGAGGACCTCAAATCTACCATGAGCCCAACTATGGAGTTTGATATTTTATTATAATAAGGATGTGTTATTTGAATCATAACTTTAGTGTGATTAGAATTTTAAGAATAATAGTTTGCCTTTTGATATCATTGCCTTTTATTTAAATGGTTTGGATTTTAGCTTTATTTTGAAGTATTTTTAATATTCCTCGTCCATATGGATTTGGAATGACCAATCATGAGAGATATAGTGATACACATGAATGAGTTGTAGTCTTAGGCTAAAGGAAGCTAAGTAACCAAAGACAAAGACTAATTAGGACACTTAGGCTTGTCAATGAACTAGCATGTGATCTCAAGTCTCAACCATGTATATGCTTAGTTTGTCGAAAAGGAAGAAGGGAAAAAGGAAATCCAAGGTGGACCAGTAAAAGGAGATAGTAATGAGATAGATTGTTTTATAACTAATCACATGGTAAAGGGAGATAATAACCAAGGGGAATAGGGTAAGTATAACCAAATCACCATGACAAATTATTTGTGAAAAATAAGGATAAAAAATCAAAACATCATAAAGATACAAGAAAGAAAGTTTTGATAAAAACTCTAAGAAAAAAGGGAAGGGAAAGAAATGATAAAGAAAAGATAATCATATACAAAAAAAAATGGTAAGAGAAGCAAGATATAGTACAAGTAAGAAATCAAGATATAAGATAAGCAAAAATTTGACATAGTGTCAAATGATATAACATATAAAAATGAGATTGGAACACATGTCCAATCCAAATATAAATGTGAAATCACCATACATGTTCTCATAAATATCAGTAAATATATCCACACAGATTATCTCATACATCAGATAAATCTCTATGAAGCTATAATCAAACTATTACTAAGGTCTCATCAATATTCAATGAATACTAGGAAAATAATTATTTTCTAATCTCCTCAACTTAAAAGCTAGGAATGTTAAAAGGATCATGTTGAAGAAGAAAATTAGGCAAAGTTTGGTTAGGAGAATCCATGGGAGTAGGATCTATGTGAGAAGGAATCATAGGTGAAAGACTTACTATTGGAGAAAGATCCACAAGTGAGGGAAGGTCCATAGGTGAAGGGATCATAGGTGGAGGCATAAAGGTGGTGAAGGGACCATATAAGGTGATGGAAACACTAGATGTGTAACCATAGGATAATGAGTAGCAATGTTGTGGGAACAACATATGGGAGGAGTGGTAGAAGGTCTAGGAATAACTATAAGGTGATCTTTGAGATGTTGTTATAGGATGTGATAACAAGCAGTATGATGGGTCCTTCATAAATACCATAGAAAATATACCTCACCATACTTAGGCCAATATTTAGGAATAACCTTTGGAGGTATAGCTTTGTTTGGTGATGGGGAAGAAGGATACAAGGTATGAAGATATTGTCACAACTTACAATAATGGGTGGAAGAATGGTTATCTATCCCATGGAATTAATAGATATGTTTGTGAGTGGTTTTATTAGAAGCACTAATAGAAGGAGGTAAAATAGGAGTGGAAGAAGCCAAAGAACATGCACCAGCCCATTTGGTGGGAAAAGGAACCATCTTAGGCAAGGGAAGTAAACCATCACCATGGGAGGAGGATGATGTAAAAGGAATGGAATTAGGCTCCATTGGAGGAGTAATAGTATCAAAAAGAGGGTTAGACTCAACAAAATAAGAGTAGGAATAGGGTTAGATTGTGTATATTGGTCAGATCTGGAGCTTCAGGGGCTATTCATTGAGTATCTCAGGGGTTCATGCATATGCAGAGGTTCCAGGTATTTATTCCTTAATTTTGATTTAAGAATTATATATATATTCTATCAGATCAGGTTTGGTACGGAATCTATACAGATCGACACCCGGCCGTACCAGTAGGGTTAGAAAAGGGAAGGGCACAATTTGTATTTGGGGGCCACAGGGTATTACAGAGATCGGCATCAGCACATAGACCAACATCGGCTGATCAGCGACCGATGCCGGCAGTCAGGTAGTCACAGGTGGTCACAAGTAGTTAGAGGTCACCTCCAGACGACTGACGGCTGTAGGGTGTCGACCGACGTCGGCATCATCAGCGACCGATGTCGGCGACTGCATTTTTTTGGACACAGCAGGCCGAGCATGTAGACCCAAGTTTTTATTTCCAGTTTGGTAGTTTGTTCTAATAATTGGGTTTTGAGACCAATCTGTAATAATTTTAGAACATCGGGACTATATTATCAATTACATTCAGATGTATATCCTTGTCCATTTGATTAAATGATGTAAGTAGTTGAAATCAATTTTATTTGCATTCAATTCTAGTTTGGGATCTTTCAGTGGTAAAGAATTTGAGAGACAAAACACACTCTTTATATTAGATATTACTAGAAGAAAATACAATAAGGAAGATGCCACTTCTTCCTCCACCTCAAAGGCTTGCCACACCTCAAGACCTTCTTCCCTCTCTCTCTTGCTCAACACAAACCAACTCTACAACCTGAGTTACTATCCCTCCTTGAATGCTTCAGCTGATCTCCTTGACCTTACATCTGTAGATCTCCTTGACCTTGCTAGCTTCAATGTTTTTACTTGCCTTAGAATGATTACAATACATGCCTTATGGGTCTATAAATAATATCCCATGCTTACAAAAATAGAACTCTAGTTATAATAATTAGACACGCAGCTCGTGACTATAATTAGTCAATTAGCATGCAAACACTCGCTTCACTTAATTGACTGTTCGTCAACAACAGTTCCAAAAATACACAGTTTATCGATGCCGATCCCTACTGGTCTGGTGCTGCTGACGTCGGCCGACTATCTACCATCACCAGTCCCCTTCTCCACTGCATCTAGCCGACGTCGGTCATACGACCGACATCGGTGGCTCTAGTTCTTCAGCATCCTTCCTTCTAGTGTCTGCAAATGGTTGAAGCTTTTAGCTCCACACCAAAACAATCTCCCACTTGGAGATAAATAGTTGCAACCTGTGCCTATACCTATACACCATCTATTTTGTTCCTTAGGCTCTGTATCCCTCTTCAACGTCACTCGTGAAGACCAACCACCACGCAAACCTATGATGCCATACTTGTATCCTATGCCACAAGAATTTTACTGCTCCCAAATTCTCCATGACATACTTCTGAACCAACTCTACCCTTAGCTCAGAAAACTCCCTGTATATGAAACCCTGCAACAAGTAACACAATACAATAACAGGATAATGTAGCTAATATTATCCAACCTGGTAAAGATAAAATACAATGGTCAAACCTACATTGTCCTGTAGCATACTCAAGACCATATACCCTAGCCTTCTATCTCATGTGTCCATCCACTCTCTTCTCTAAAACGGGAATCCATCCCTCTATCCAGTGCTTCCTTCCAACTGACAACACTACCAACAAATACCTGTTTGGTTCTCTAAGGACTCACACTCCTCATCCATGCCAAGCTCCCACTATTTCTAGATTCTACCTGCATTGCTTCTTCCATCTTCCTAGTTCATGACTATCAGTAAGCAATATAAAGAAGGTGAAAAAAAAATATGAGGTTCACATACCTTTCCTAACCTCCACATGGGTGTTTGAGACTTAGTTGATTCACCCACTATCCGTTCCAGTGATCGATATCGGCCAACTCCCAGTCTGCTTTTGACCGATGTCAGTTCCCTGCACTGACCCTGACTGCCGACATCATTTCCATGGCTGACGCCAGTGTCCCTCCTACTGACGTCGGTCCTTATGATCGACATCGAACTTCTCCTGTCTAACCTACCAACCCTGCTGGTCTGCACAAGACTGATGCTGGTATCTGGATGACTGACGTCGGTGCCAAGTTGCCGACATCGGTGTCTGTGTGTTCCTGTAAGTGATGAAATTTTCATTCGTGAGCTCTTCTTGGATCAAACCTTTGTCCATGCTGCCCTGCTCAGATTTATTCAGCCCCTGTGACTGATCTCTATCCTTCATCTTCTCCAAAAACACTAAGGCTTCTTTGTTCCTATCAAAACCATCAAATTTCCTCTTTCTGTAATGTACTGTATCTATGCTTTCCAAATTTGAATACATACCTTTTGAATCAAGAACTGCCATTCCCTTCTTATTCTCGTGACCAAGCCTATTAGGCCACACCTTCGAATCTACACCAGAAGTAGAATCATTAATACAAGTAGACAGATAAAGAGTATCAACTTTCTTACCTCTTGCTAGAACAAGTGCTCCCTTGGTAACCTTCCAAGAATCCGCTGTGAGGGTTATTGTGCATCCCTCATCTCCCAACCTTCCTACAGAAATCAGACTCTGCTTTAGAATTGGAACATGCATGACCTCTTTCAACACCCATGTGTTGTCAATCTACAATCTCAGCTACACTTTCCCTTTGCCAACTATCTGACAAGGTGAACCATCCCCTAAATAGAGCACTCCAAAATCTCCCTGTTCATACTCATAAAACAAATCCCTGTTTGGGAATGCATGAAAAGATGAACTAGAATCTAAAATCCATGATCCTACCTGACTATCTGAAGAAAGTATGAGAGCATCTGGCATCACAATATTTGCATCCTTTGCTTCTTCAGTACCTGCATGTTGATTCTCTTTATCTCTCAACCAACACTCCCTCTTCATATGTCCTTTCTTTCCACAAAACCAGTAGGTAATACCTTTGGACTCGGATCTCCTTCCCAACCTTGATTTCCCTTGCTCAACCTTCTCCCTTTGCCTTCCCCTGCTTTTTGCACTTAGAGCATTCCCTGATGATTCACCTATGCTTCTCCTGCGTATTTACTCATTCAGGATCACACTCACAACATCATCAACTTTTAAGATTTTAGAAGCAGATGCAGAATTACTTACTGCCATAACCATACCATCCCAACTTTCAGGCAAAGAACATAAAATCAAGAGAGCCTTTACCTCATCATCAAAAACAATATTGACTGAAGCCAATTGGTTTACCAAACCATGGAAATCACTAAGATGAGTATGTACCGATCCACCTTCCTGCATTTGCAAAGTAAATAGCTGCTTCATAAGATATACCTTGTTAGAAGCCGAGGGTTTTTCATATAAATTTTCCAAGGTCTTTATCAACTCTTCCGTTGTCTTACACTATGATAAGATGAAAATCACAGACGATGCAAGGCTCAACCTTATGGAACTAAGAGCCTTCCGATCAAGAACGTTCCATTCTTCATCCTTCATATCTGTGGGCTTGCATGCAACCCCACCCAACGATAAGTACAGATCCTTCTGATACAGATAGTCTTCAATCTACATCCTCCAATGTTGATAATTCTTGCCATTAAACTTCTCCATTCTTAGTTTACTTTCTTCTACCATTGCTGAACTCCCACTCAATCAGAAAACCCTGTGAATGACCTGTAATTAAAAAACAATACCCTGCTTCCTGTAAACTATAGCTCTGATACCACTTGTCAGGGGATCTATAGCTCTACCAATTAGAGCACAATTGATTACTTATATGCAATTAAACACGAAATTATACCAAAATGATAAAGTAGATAGAAACTTGAGACAACAAAGAATTTGAGAGACAATACACACTCTTTGTATTAGATATTACTAGAAGAAAATACAATAAGGAAGATGCCACTTCTTCCTCCACCTCAAAGGCTTGCCACACCTCAAGACCTTCTTCCCTCTCTCTCTTGCTCAACACAAACCAACTCTACAACCTGAGTTGCTATCCCTCCTTGAATGCTTCAGATGATCTCCTTGACCTTACACCTGTAGATCTCCTTGACCTTGCTAGCTTCAATGCTTTTACTTGCCTTAGAATGATTATAATACATGCCTTATGGGTCTATAAATAAGATCCCATGCTTACAAAAATAGAACTCTAGTTATAATAATTAGACACGTAGCTCATGACTATAATTAGTCACTTAGCATGCAAACACTCACTTCACTTAACTGACTATTCATCAACAATAGTTCTAAAAATACATAGGTTGCTGATGCTGGTCCCTGCTGGTCTAGTGCTACCGACGTTGGCTGACTATCTGCCATCGCCGGTCCCCTTCTCCACTGCATCTAGCTGACGTTGGTCATACTACCGATGCTGGTGGCTCTGGTTCTTTAGCATCCTTCCTTTTAGTGTCTGCAAATGGTTGAAGCTTTTAGCTCCACACCATAACAAGGAGGTAAAATAGGAGTGGAAGAAGCCAAAGAACATGCACCAGCCCATTTGGTGAGAAAAGGAACCATCTTAGGCAAGGGAAGTAAACCATCACCAGGGGAGGAGGATGATGTAAAAGGAATGGAATTAGGCTCCATTGGAGGAGTAATAGTATCAAAAAGAGGGTTAGACTCAACAAAAATAAGAGTAGGAATAGGATCAACTATAATAGACTTAGGAAGAGGCTCAACTATAGTAGGCTCCACTAAGGGAGGAGTGGGATCTATAGAAGGTTTAAGGAGGGTTGCACTAACCTTAGGGGTAAACCAATGATGGGAGTTAGGGAACCTATAAAAGTGGTAAGGTCTGGTTATAATACAATCTATGAGCATAGTATTACATGTCTCCTCATAAAATGGAGGTGTCAATGACATCTTTACCTTATGATAAAGGGGAAAAATACAAAAATCTAGAATTATAAGTGAAATAAAATGATGAGATGCATGAAATGAATCAATTAAAGAAGAATGATAATGGATAACCTCAGCATCATAGGCCTAGAAAAGACCACATAATAATGGATCATCTAAGGAATAGCCATCATAATAATCTAGGGTATGAAGATCAATGACACAAGTAAAAATAACCTTGTCATCTGATGAAGCATGGTGAATAAAATGCCTAGTCTTAGTCAATACTATTAGAATGTCATTATAAGGAGGATTGTGAGAATGAGGCTATAACGAATCAAGAAACTATGAGATGAGATGAGATGAGAGATACAAAGTTTTTATCTATAAGTTAATCTAATAAAGCTCATCATCATTGGAATCTAAAAGGTTAGGAGGAATGTTAAGAATGAGGTCAATATTCTCATTGTAATTTTCAGTTGAATTGAAAGGAAAATTGAGATGTTGAGACTCATAAAATGGAACACTTGGGAAAGGTTCAAGAGTAAGAATCTTGAAGACACCGTGATCTTAGAATCATTCAAAATTCCAAGGGTTAGTGGCACCTTGAATCCTATAAATGGCTCCATTGTGAGGTAATTTAATGCATTGGTAGGCATAATAAGTAATAGCTCTCATTAAATGAGTCTAAGACCTACCAAGAAAGATGTTATATGAAAGGGGTGAGTTAAATATCATCACCTTCACATGAATTATGATAGGTGGAATAGTAATTAGAATCCACACATAACCTAGAGGATGCAAATTCTTTATATCATATCCTTGGCATGTGTTATGTGTAGACTTGAGATTGCATTCAAAATATCTAAGAGTCTTAATAAAATATATATAAGAAACACATGTGTTGGAACCCTCATCAATCAAGGTGTGCTTAACTTGGATATCATTGATTTAAATGCTAATGAATAAAGGAGGATCATCTGCACAGAGTAGAATCTCGTCAGGAATCATATAAGTTATGGTAAATTTTAGATAAAGAGAAGTGACAATGGTTTCTTCAATATTAATAGACATATCTTCACATTATTTCAAAATACTATCTTTGGAACTAGATAAATCTACCTTATATCCTATAAGGGGAGGACAAGGGACATTCATCTCAAATAGGAGCTACATGAGGTAGTTTCTATGATGTAAAGAGGTCCTCATAAGGTCAATAAATGGAATTTGGGATGGGAGATTAGTGAGCTCTATAATGGGATCCCTCTCATCATAAACCATTAGAAGGTTGTTAGATATAGGTGTGTAATGGTTAAGGAGGTCCTCAAAAGGAAGAACCAAAGTACATTGGAATTTTCATTGGTAAGAGGAAGAATAAGGTTTAGAAAAAGGTGGCAAGTCATGTTGAGATGATGAACTAGTTGGTTTAAGTTGATTTTGAGAATTAGAAGAAGTGTTAGTAGAAGCTTGATTATCATTAGTATCTAAAGATCATGGAAGAGTAGTAAAAATAGAATGGCATGTATTATCCAAGGGAGAATCATAAATTGGATCATCAAAAGTGATAAGATATTCTTTCTCTAACTCATTTAAATGAGTTTGAGAATAATCCTAGATAACATGATATGTCTTATGGTAAGGATGAGTGTAGATAAGTTATGAATCAATGAAATATACCACTCTTCACATATTAGTCATGATAACCACATTTTCTTTAGAAGTTGGTTCAACAAGACTTTATACATTATTGATGGAAGGGGTGGGCTTGTCTTTATTTTCTTAGATATGTTGATGATTATGTATAGGATATTTATATATATCCAAATGCATATTTTCTTGATTCAAGGCTTGAGTTTTATCATTTCATTTATATTCCTTGAAAGTAACCTCATAGGATTGTTAACACTTATGGATAATGGAATCATGATCAAAATTATGTCCAAGAATAACATCCATAGCTAAATTATGAAGCTATCTACAAGTCTCATGATATTGACCCCAACTAGCATGAAACCAACAAAACTTGTTAGGATCATGCCAATATTTCATAGGATGGGTAGGGTCAAGCTCTTGGGGAAGAGGCCTAGGTAGATACTTATGCAATTTAAATGAGGATAAACATTTGTGAACATTGATGTTATTGGGTGAAGATAAATGAGGATTGGTATATTGTTAAGAAGAAATATCTACTTCTGAAGTAGGGTTAGGAATGACAAATTGAACATTGTGAATGGTATCATAAGAATTGGTAACACCATCATTGATGATATTTTGGTTTTTATTATTAAGTAATAGACAAGGAGCCATAAAAGGTTGGGGTGGCCCAAATTAATGCATTAGTAAATCTTGTCTTTTATCTTGGTCAATATCCTCTTTCAAGGTATGTGGAGAGAGAGTGCAAACTTGATATTGAAACTTAGGAAAGAGAGTATTTGTAGAGAGATGAAAAATATTACCATCCACCATGTTATGTTCACATTGTTTGAAAAAGTATTCCATCTCTTAACAAAGTCTAGGGCAATTTAATTCTCATGTTTTTGGAAATTAATGAAATGGGCCAAACTATTTTTAGGAAGATCATCAGTTTGGATTTCTTGAACTAAAGCATTTACTAAGTCTTCCAAACTAGAAATGGAATGAACTCTAAGTTGATTGTACCAATCCAAGGAATCACCTATGAGGTTTTTGGAGTAAGATCTTGGTATAATAAAAAGTGTTTAATTTGATCCAATCCTTGTAAATATTTCAAAAAAGTTAAGGTGAAGGGTAGGATCGATTGACCCATTATAAGAAATCGTAGGTGTTATACATCCTATATCAATGTTGGCAATTAGAGTAGTGAGAGGTTCATTTAGTAAATTCTTAATGGTTTTATTAAATAAAATAAGTTGAGGAATGAGATTACCTTGAGAATATCAAATAGGAAGAGGGGGAACATTTTGGTTATGTGTGCCCCAAGCCATTGGTTGCAGATGAGATTGAAAGTTAAGAAGGTGGTTTCGCATTCTTATCATTTGATTTGTGTTATGGGCTTGAAAGGTATTCATTTGGTTGATATTTTTCAATAAAACTTAATATTTTTTATTGATATTGGAATAATTATAATTGGTATTGTGTTGGTAGTGGCTTGGGTACCACTATTAGCATTGATATGAGCTTGTAAATAATTGTGAGAATTTGATGCACTAGAGGCAAAATTTTCTTGTGAAGTAAAAGATGGACTAGTGAATGGTTGTGAAGAAGAATAAATAGAAGCATGATTGCCTTAGGTATCAATTGATGAATTAGAGAAAGGATTGAGGATGGTGTAATTTATGAGAGGCCTACTATATGTAGAACCCACTATGTTAGTTGAGATATTAGGCATAGAGGTAGAAGAGGTTAGAAAAGAAGAAGTCATAGCATAAGGAGTAAAAATTGAAGGAAGAGGTTGAGAACCAAAGAAAGTGGTACCTCCAAATCCCATTAATAATGTAAGAGTAGGTGAATGAGGCTCTTTTATTTAACCATTAATCATAAGGTTATAAATGGTAGAAGGATCCTTTCCTCTATGTTGAGGAAATTTAGAAATAAAGAAAAGCATTTTGGGAGTATACTCTAACTCATGTTGGTCCTCTAACAAAAGAGGAGAATTATGCTATGAAGTAGTATGAGGAGGGGTCCCATAGTTTATTGTGCGAGTATAAATATGAGCATTACTAGTATCCAAAATAAAATCCATACTCTATCTATAGGAGACCCTATTAGGACTGGTAAAGTTTGTCATGTCTATTGATTATGACTTAGTATCATCAACAAAAAGAAATTCCATGATGAAGGAGAAAGAAAAGAGATGAGAAAGCAAAGGTCAAAAGAGGTGATTAAAACTATATAGGGTCAACAGGGTCAACCCAATATAGAAACAAGAATTATAAAACTATACGAGGTTGACTAGGTTAATCCAGTACAGTTTATAGAAGGCAAAAAAAAGAATTAAGTTGACTAAGTCGATCTAGTACAAAAGATATGGAAATTAAGAAGACTAAAAATAGATTGGAAAACTGAAATAAGCTAACTTTGAAAGTAATGAAAAGTAGTAAGTATTGAAAGGAAACATATAGCTAATTGGATTAACATTGGCCAATCCAATTGGGACACATAGAATAAAAGATTAAACCAACACTAGATAATGCAAGTTTTTGTGCACAAAATTAAACAATGAAAAATAAGTCAACTTGAAATTTAAAGCTAACTAACTGGTCAACCTAATTGTTTATTAGGTTATTAAGATGTGATTTTTAATGTGATTGAAAGTTGGCTATAATTAAGGTATTAGATATAAATCTAAGGATGGTTTCAAGTAGTTTGGTCTAAAAGGTAATATGGTGGCAATGATACAAGCTTTTTATTGGGTCCTACCCCCTCACTTCACACATCACAATGATAAGGGTATCAAGTGCTTAGCTAGAATATACCATTAACCATGTTTTATACTTGACCACAACATCAAGTTAGCTTCCCCCATAGTTATGAAATCCAAGTAGGTTGGCCTAGGGTAGACATATGTTAAAGTTATTATTTATGTTATGTGATTTTTTTATGTGTGCATAAAATAGAAATAGTTAAACTAAGTGATTAATTGAAAAAACCCTTTATTAGACTATGTATACTATTATAGGCATGCAAGCAATAGGAAAATAAATGTGTACACTAATTAATAGAAGATATGATGTTAATGATAACTTTAAAACAAGGTATAGTGTGAATACTATATGCCAAAAACATAGAACAGGGTTGACAAGGTCAAACCTGTACTATAGAAGCAAGTTCTAAAAATAAACTAGGTTGGTAATGTTTATCTAGTTATTTTAGATAGCACATAGAATAAAAAACTAGGTTGATAGTGTTAATCCAATTGATTGTGCAAGGGTAGTTTTAAATATTAAAAACTATGAAATGAAAATATAGAAAGGAAAGAAATAGAAAAGTATAAATGAACCTTGGTGGATTACAGATGAAATGAAGAATGTTATAGGTCTAGAACCTAGAAGTATGCTTGAGAAACCTACAAACTAGGTCAATAGTATCGATCAAGCTATACAAGAACCTATTAAAAAGTGATAAAATTATAAGGGGTCGACTAGGTCAACTTAGTAGGTTAAACTAGATGTTTAAAAGGCTCGAAACCTATACTAGGTCGACTAAGTCGATCTAGTTTTTTGTTCCTACAAACTATGCATAGAGATAAAAAGTTGGGTTGAAAAAATCAATCCAAAATGTTAAAAATATATGATAAAAATGATGAATAAAATAAATAAAGGAAAAAGTGAACAAATTATACAAGGATTAGTTCATTCAGGTTCACCAAAATGTATGCAATCAAAAATGTATCATGTCTATGAATTAATCCTAGATCAGATAAGATAGATCATACCTACACTTTTGATTTGGATACACTTTTTAAGTAGGAGAATGACTAATATGGGGATCTGATAGACCCAATTAGGGAATCACTTGTCACAACATATCATACTAGGAAGGGTTCTAAAGCCTATAGTCAAACACAATCACACAACAACCCTAATGGAGTCCTAAGGTTTAAAGTATTCACTTATTCTAATAATAAGAAAGTAAATATAATATAGTGCACACCATAGCTTGTGGCATAAAGTGAGGGGTTAAAAATAATAAAAACTAAACTAAACATGTATTAAAGTACATATACTCACTTCAATGAATAAAAAATCCTAATACATGGGAGAAGAATACATATTCATTATCTATCTACTCTTACAAAGGAGAAATAAAGTTAGGAATAATTACCTTTGAAGATGAACCTACTAAGCCTCAATCTGTCCCTTGGGCAAGGTGCTTCACAAGAGATTATTTTGGTATGTAAGGATAATGAAGATATATCATCTCTAGGATACATAACCTATCTAATCATCCAAAATACATATTCAAAAGATAAGATCCATATCTCTAAAGAATGTATGGAACCCTAAGATTTATTCCTCAAGTATAATGGTCAATAAGTAGATGTTTGTTCACATTTATTCACTATTAATTCTTCTCTTATTAAATGGTGGGAAATGACCTTAAATATATAGGTGGATCTCTCCTAAATCCTTTGAGAATGTCATATGTATAGGGTCAACCCAATCAACCCAGTGTGTTTTTAGGGAAAATATACTAGGTCTATGCTAGGTAAACCGAAAAGCTAACAAACCAAGAAAGTAAAGAATGCCCCTAAACTACACCATGTCTACCCAATCAACCTAGTACAATTAATATTCAATAAGGATTTTAAGTCAAGAAAATGAGGAATGACAGGAGGAAAAGACTATAATAGGTAGGACTAAGAAGATTAATCTTAGGGTTAATGGTTTTAGGAGACAAGTGTGTAGATGACAAGTGGCATAAAAGACAACAATCTTACAAATCACTAATGGTCTACCCACCCCTTTCTTAGTCCACCCCTTAAGGCATGCACTCAAAGATATTGAGACTCAATAGGTTCTTGTAAGATACAAAGTGTCAGTAATAAAAAAAAATGAAAATATTATTTGTATACATAATCCACCATTAATTGTTTAAGTTCTATGCCAAACTCTTTCACAAATATGGCTCTAGGTTCACATAAAAACTGATACTCTACTTCCTCATGGTAGGATTATGTTGATATAAAAAACTCAAGAATGTAACTATTCATTGTTCCTTGCCATCATTTGTCTACTACTCTAGTCCAAGTGTCATATAGAGTCTCAAGTCTCTCTAAGTGATCTTTTATCCACTCAAGGTGATGTCCATATCTTTGTCTTATATGGGTTGCATAGGTAGCCAACCACCATTACACATGCTTAGGTATTTTATATAAGAATACCTCATATAAAGCATCATATATGTTATTAAGAACCCACTTCCTTATCTTTTATCTTCTATAGGATGGATGCTTCATTAAAAATTTGTCTTCTAACTATTACATCCAACGGTCAATGTTCTTGAGCGAGAGTCAAAGCATTTTTCTATTGCACCATTGCAATAAAAAAATTTAGTATGGGTCTTGAAATGGAAGGAAAATGTTGTAGAGAAGGGGCTCAATTCATTATTTATGGATTTAGGTGATTATCTAGTTATCCAAGTTAGTTCTAGACTAATTACAACTAGGCACAAACATGTTATGTTCCCATAATACTCAACATTTATCACTTAACTACACTAGCATCAATTCACATAAGAGACAATCCTTATGCACTCACATGAAGCATATCAAAGAAAGAACTAGGGCCCACATTAGGATAGTTGTGCCATGGCATAAGTTTTCACTATGAAACTTAGTTATTCAGAGAAGGTTCATGGTAGATTCATTAACATAGCCTTTCTTAGGCTAAGCTAGATGAATCTATAGGTGCAAGCCTATTTTGGGGCTTAGTCTTATCATAAGGGTGAAAACCTTTATCAATTTAATTATAACAACATCTAGGCACTATATGATTCAAGGGGATTCTTTAGATGATGTGATCATGCTTAAGCTAGTGCTTTTAGCAAGGATATCAATGCTTGGTGCATGACCCATTTCATACTTAGACTATTCATTTAATACATGTTGATGTCATCATTTTCAAAGGAATGCCATTAACACCCTAAACTAAAAGCTTGAAAACATCACACTTAGCATAATTAAATGTTAATTACAGCATTATAACCATTTCATATTTAACTAACTATGTTAAGGATGCATAAACTAGATTGAATGGAATTTGAATCAACATCCATCCTCATTAATGTTATTTCAACTTGAATAGAGTTCATGTTTATATATAAATAGAGAAAATGCTTAGATAAAAATACTAAATAGCCTAGAGGCTCACATGTGAGCTTGTGCATGTACCAATAGAGTCTTCAAGGCATCTAAGCTAATCCTAAGTTTTAATGGTGGTCAAAACATTGTATCTAGAACTAATTACTTAGAGCTTCACTGCCTAACTTTGCATCTTTCTACTTAATGGTTTGAGTTTGGGTTTATAGCATATAGGAGCATCTCCTTTATAGGGTAGAGAGTGTATGTCAGGTGATGAGCTAGAGCCTTTTTTATCATTATTCCATGTCCTTCACCTTATATCCTTTATATTTTGGTCACCACATGTAGTCACTCTCAAACATGCCCTAAACTTCTAGGTGCCAATTAACTACCTACCAACTGGCACAAGATGTGCATCAATTCCTCCAAATGGCACAAGAGATACTAACATATTAATCATGCCAAGTGATTACCTCTTATCGATATTTCTATCAAGTTAGTGTGGATCTATACTTAGTCAAAATAGGGTCCCAATAGTTATGATTAGACTAAAATATGGGCTAGAATGATATAAATGGGTAAGGTGCAATGGTCAACTAAATAGGGGTTTATTTAACCTAAAGTGGTCTATATCAAGTTTAATCAATCCTATGGCTACACAAACTTAATAAATATAGTTAAATACTAATAAGGATACAAATATATTCATTCATAAAGCAACTAAAAGTATCTAATCTACCAAGTAAAAAAATGAGAGAGTATAGGGATATAAATACTTACCTTAGGGTGGACCCATCGATGTTTTAATCTCCCCCTTATTTTAAGTGGATATTTGTAAGAGATTTTGTAGTTTTAATACCTCAAATGGTTTTATGAAGACCTAAATATCCTCAATTAATAATTCCCAATGACTCATCCTATTGAGCTTCAATAACTCCACAAGACAAGACTCCTCAAGATAAGGCTTTAAGCTTCTAACTCTCCCAATTGGTACTTAAGGTAAATGTGTGATTGAAATTAGAGTGAATGAGTTATGTATGATATGATATGAATGAAATATGATTGATATATAGTTTAATACCCAAAAGTGACTCTAGACTCTAAGCTGATAATACTAGCATAGTTGATACAGTTGGAAGATGTTAGCTGATATAGAATGGTATCAGTCAGGATGATATAATTAAAATGTCATAAAATAGGATCAAAAATATATTGGTCTATCTGATACAATATAGTAAAGGTGAAGTAAAAAAATATAGTATCATTTAGGCTAATAGTGTAGGATAAATGGAAATTAGAGAATTGGGATAAGAGTTAAATAGGAGGTATACATGGATAGACACTTAGATAAGGTCAAAATTATAGTAGAAATCATATACACTTATTTATGGCCACATTCTATGTCTAATATAAACTAATTAAGATTAATAAAACTAGCAATAATGGTGTAATCATAATAAAATAGTAGCATCTCTCATAAAGCACTATGATCCTTTCCCACCCCATCTCAATGTACCCTTTAAGGCATGCGCTTAGGGATATTGATGCATTGACAAGTCATTTTAAGAGAAAGAGTCAATAATTGATAAATTTAAAATTATTATGTGTATATATATGCCCCACCCAAATCTCATCACATATCACAATAGTGTATCAAAAGATGGTGCTTTGGGAAAGAAACATAGTAACATTAAAGAGCATAACTAAAAACTTAATAATGAAATAATTTTTAATAAATGAATAAATAAAATTACCATACACATACCTTTATTTACCCTTTTTTTAGTCAATGGTTACATGGAGATGTCATATTCTTGGCAATATAGAGCATAGTAACTACATTTGAGAAACCCTGGGAATACAAGTCTAAAAATGGATAAACAAGAAAATGTAGGATGGTCAAATAATAGAAAAAAATTAAAAAATATCAAGAATAATTAAAATAATTATAAATTTATCATTTTTGGATTGCTAAGGATAGGTTAGAACCAAAATACCAAGGAACTTGATTAAAAGAATTAAAATTGATAAGCTAAAAATTTAATAATACTTAGGACTGAAAGACTTGAAAATGTATCCAAAATAATAAAATTATAAATTTAATGAAATTAATTATATTTTCACACAATATAATATTATATACATAAATAATCTAAAAATATAAAAATCCACAATAATAATTAACAAAAAAATAAAAATTCTTAATAAATATAATTGAGCCACTTCAAAGGGGAAACCTACAAAATAATGTAATAAGAGCATAATTCACAATATGATGATCAGATAATAACCACTACCTCATATATATTCTCTACTTATCCATGTTTATTCCATAGGCTAATCTTAATATGAACATAGATAAATGTGACAAGATAATATAAGATGTATGTAAGCCATAAATTGGCCACACATATCCCTATACATAACATAGGTTAAGG
The DNA here is from genome assembly GCA_037957365.1 of Torreya grandis. Classification (NCBI taxonomy): domain Eukaryota; kingdom Viridiplantae; phylum Streptophyta; class Pinopsida; order Cupressales; family Taxaceae; genus Torreya; species Torreya grandis. Next base: position 2,905,694 of record JARHVA010001698.1, read on the forward strand.
GCATATCATGAACCTCCCCTTAAAAACAACATTGTCCTTAATGTTTAATTATCCCCAAATTTTTTTTCAATAATAATTCATCGTCCCATGTTACATCTTTATAATTTAGATTCATTCATTTGATAAAATACTTCTTAATCACTCTGCTTTATAGTTAGTGCACGTTTGAAAGATCTCTTTAGGAACTAGAATAACCCTACCTTCCTCATCCAATTTAGTTAACTCAATTTGATTAAAAAATCTATGTCCAATTACCTTTATTAGTCAAGATACATGGAATACCGAATGTATGTGAGTGGACTAGGGGAATTCTGCCTTGTAGGCCACACTACCATTTTTTTCAAGATATGATAAGGGCCATAATACTTAGGAAACAACTTGTTATAATTTTTATTTTACTTCAAATACATATTCTTATATTAATGTAATCATATAAATACCTAATCAATTATGTCAAATTCTCACTCACTACAGTGTTGATATACTTGCTACTTCATTTAATTCTAGGCCATGGCTAAATTTTATCATAAACTAGTGAGTACCTCTTATTTGGTGTATGTGTTCCTTAACTATTATAACTTTAGGATGGACCTTCAAGGTTGGAGTCATGTATGGTGGGTGATATCCATACAAGGACACAAAGGAAGACATTTTGGAGAAACTATGAATAGAAGTATTATAACACCATTTAAAAAGTGGCATCCAATGAACCCATTAATCTTGTTTGTCAAAATAAAAATAATAGAGATACCCTTATAGACATTTGTTGACTACCTCTATTTTTCCATCATATTAAGGATGATAGGATGATCTATGATCCAATTTGGTGTACAAAAATGTAAATCATTTAGTTCAAAAATGACTAGTAGATATGGGATCTCGATCACTTACAATGATCTTTGGAGTACCATATGATTTCTAAACTATATTTAGAAAATTAGAAGCTGCTGTAATGATAAAAAATGGTTGTGATAAATTAAAAAAATAGGCATACTTGGTGAGCTAATCCATAACTATCATGATAACATTTTTACCTTCAAATCATGGTAACCCAATAATTAAATCCATGGAAACATTCTCCCAACACTGACTACGGATGGACAAAGGCTAGAAAATACCTAGGGTCTTAATGGTTTCATATTTATTCTATTAACATATCATGCATTCAACCACATATATTTAGACATTCCCTTTGAGTCCTTCCAAAAAATAAATCTTGCTTGATTATATGATATGTTTTCAAAAATCCTGAGTGACCTTCTATTATAGATGCATTTAGTTCTTGAAGGATTTTGTGTTTGAGGAGAGAATTATTATAGAGGTATAATCTATCTTTAAACCATAATGCATTCCCATTCCATGTAATTTATTTAGATCCCATATAAATCTACTAAATATTTTGAATCAAACCATGGGTAACACTATCATTTTCCCGTTCTAATATTGATTCCTCTAGCTAATATTCTTACGAAATGGTCATTGCACATAACAATGCCTTAATTGATTCATCCCTCTAGGATAGTGCATCTTCCACCATATTATTTTTTCCTTTCTTATATACTATTTAAAAATCATAGCCTAAAATTTTAGTAACCCATTTTTATTATTCTTCAAAAGATAGTCATTATTTCAAAAAATATTTGAGGTTATCATGATCAATCTTTACTTGAATATGATGACCCATCAGATAAGATCTCCATTACTTGACTGCATGAAAAATATCCATCATATCTTTCTCATAGATGTACTTGAGCCTATTATTTCCATTCAATTGGTGACTCTCAAATGCAAAAAGTATACCTTCTTGAATGAGTACACCCGCCATGTCATTTATTGATGCATCACATTCCACAATAATTTTTTTATAACAATTAGGAGTACCCAAAACTAGAGTAGTTCACATAGCCATTTTCAACTATTCAAATGCCTTAGTGGCTATCTCAATCAACTAGAAAAATTCATTAATAAATATGTGAGTGGGGCTATAATTCTACCATAATGTTTTACAAACCTAAGATATTAACTAGTTAGCCCCATAAATCCTTAGAGGATCTTGAAGGTCTTTAAAACCTATCAATACATCATCACTTGGATATTTTTAGGATCAAATTTCACTCCATATGAAATAATATGACCCAATTACTCCACCTCTGAGATATCAAAATCAAATTAAATTTGGTATAAATATGATGTTTTTACATAACTTAGAGTACTTGTTTCACATGCTTCAAATGATCCCCCCAATTTTTTATTTGTAAATGACTATTTCATTAAAAAAACAATAAAAACCTTCTCATATATATCATGAAAACAATATTCATCAAAATCTAAAATGTAGATGGTGCATGTTTGCTTGGCCAAAATGCATGACCATAAAATCATAATGGCATTCATGAGTTCTAAAATATATTTTAGGTATGTCCTCTTTGTGGACTTAAATCTAATAATATCTATATCAATTATATAACTTGGTAAAATAAACAACACCATGCAATTCATCTATAAAATCATCAATTATTGTAATAATAAACTTATTTTTGATGGTTTACTTGTTGAGTTTTATGTAGTCTAGGCACATCCTCCAAGTGTCATCCTTCTTCTAGACCATGACCACTGAGGAAGAATATTCACTTTGAATGTGTTGAATGATTCATTCTTCCAACATCTCATGTACCATATTTTTAATTTCACTATACTAGGCATATGGATACATGCAGGGTCTAATATTAGATGGTATACTTTTAAGAATTATTCTAATGACATGATCATAAACTTGGCTTCGTATAAGTCATTTTGGAATGTCACCAAAAATAATAAAATGGTGATTTAACATTATTTATAAATAAGGATGGGTGGAATCCTTAGTTGGTTGAACCTCTATGGAAAACAAGTGCACCACAAATCCTTCAACACCTTTTCTAAGAATCTTCATCATCTAATGGGAACTAACCAGTTGTGGAGATCTAGCTCATAATCCACACAATTTAAATTTCCTACCTTTTGAATGGAAGTGCATGAATAATTATTATAAACTAATCTAAATAGTTCCTAAAATGATGAGTAATTACACTCCTAAAATAATTTCAATCCCTCCCATGATAATAGCAAACATAGAAGAATCTAACAAGTAGTCTCCTATATAAATATTAATACTATGGCTTTTCATAAATAGTTGATGGTACCACCATCTATGATCATGACTTAAAATTATGGAACTAGGTAAATTAAATAATTAAAATGAGTTTCCAACTTACTATTGATTAAACTATACATATTCCCAAAGTTAATCAATATAGTCACCTTATGTTTCTTAAGAAAATCCACCATCTTAAGATTTTGATGAGTAATACTACCTAAAAACTCATGATAGGAAATAGTAGGTTGAGAATATTTAGATTCATCCTCAAGTTGATTTAAACCTAAATCTGAGGCCTAATCATCTTCATCATCCTAATTGGTTCCTTTAATTTAAAACAGCTTATTTTTTTCACAATGATGTCCGTTTCTCCATTTTCTATCATATCCAAAACACAAACCTTTTAAACACTTATCCTCAATTATTTAGGGGTCAATATAGTAGGCTTAAAAAGTGATTATGTTGAGAAATTGCATTAACAAAAATTAGTTAAAGGTCTCTATTTTATCATATCTTTTTCTTATGACATGTGTGCCCTTGGGATGGCTTCAAATACTAACATGGTAATAACCATGCAAACCTCAAATTACATGTTATATTTGAGGATACCCAAAAATAGGTCAGTCAAATTTTCCTCAGTGATATCTACTACACATAAAGAGATATTCTAAAATTGATTAATATAATCATTGACAGTCTTGATTTGGTATAATTTGGATAGTTGGTTGAATTATTATTCTAATACATTGTTGTGATAGTGGAGTTGTATCTCTTTATAAAATATATTCCAAAAAATTGGTAGACCCTTATTTTGATTTTAAGCACATAACCATCTATACCAAATGAACTATTCAGGTGAGGCTATAACCACCTTTTTAAAACATGGATTTTGATGTAGATAAAATAAATTTTCAATTTGAGTGATCCATGTTAGTTGATTATTACCATAAAACTTGTGTAATTCCACTTTTGGAAACATCAGCTTTAGATCTATATTTGTGGTATGATTGTTTGGAGGAGAATAAAATTAGAGTGGTGGAGAGTTATTTTACAAATATTCAGATATAAAGCTAGATAATTTCTTATTTAATTATTTCAATTGATCTCATAAGCCATTCAAGTCTCCTCTTATCCACTTGATGTCCCCTTTGACCACATCAAGATCATATTTCCATACCATGCCATGTAACTCTAATTAAAGTTGTTAAACCACATCTAACATAAATAAATTAGAAGTTATAGAATCCATGTCATATTTATGAGGAGTTTTAAGATTATATTTCCCTTTCCTAAATTCATGACTATTAGGACCAACCATGTACAAACCCTAAGATGTTTTAGCTCTAAAACATATGTATTGATAGATGATACCATTATGATCACCTCACCAAGATGAATCCAATGACTACTAATGTGCACAAAGGTGAAAAATTTTGGCCTAAAAAGTCTACCAATATAATATATCATTGTGATAATCTCATAAATATGAATTCAATGACTATTCATTTGAACAAGGTTAAAAAAATTGTATATATTTTTTACTATTTTTTTTCAAAAAAACACTTTGAATAATACTACAATGATATAAAAATTAAGTTCTTTCTAGATTACAAGTTATGTTTTTTCAATCATTCAACTCATAGATTATATGTAATATTAGATCCAAAGAAAAAAATCACTATAAAAACTTTCCCAAATTGAATATCTAATATTACTTGTAATGAAATTACTTATATCTTCACAAGATAGAATATTATATCATAGAAATATGAGCATAATATATAGATCCATAATAATAATTGATAGAAGATAAAAATGCTTGATAAATATAATTGAGACACTTCAAAGGGTAAACCTCCAAAATAATTCAATAAAAACAAAATTAACAATATGATGATCAAATACTAACCACTGCCTCTTATATATACTCTACTTAACCATGGTTATTCCATAGGCCAACCTTATTAAGAACATAAGGAAATATGACAAGATATTATAAGAGGTATGTAAGTCATATGTTAGCCACACATATACCTATACATGCCATAGGTTAATGGCATATCAAACAATAAAAATTAAACAAGGGACATGTAGAATTAATTTATGATAAAAAACCATCAAATGCAAGAAGAGTTAAAAACCATATTCAAATAAAGATTTGAAACATGTAATAGAAAAATGGGACTAGATGGCATGGAAAAAGTGAATAAGAAAATTAATGTCCCCAAACATAACTAAGATGAATCCAAAATAGATAAGGCATTAACCAAAAGAGAATCTCAAAATATCTAAAATATGCATATTCTATTCTAAAGATGGAAAATTTAAAACTACCATACTAGTACCATGTGTGAAAGAGATGGAGAATAAGAAGTACAAAAAACTAGAAAAAATTAGAAATAAACTTGCTTGTCATTGGGGGAACAAGATAGATTAAGGTGTAAAAAGGCATCACTAAGGTGAAAACATGATATTTACTAGAAATAATACATTCAAATCAAGTTGTCAAGACTAATGTTTTTTAACATCAATGACCCTACACAACCGTACCTAGTAATGTAAGTTTAGGCCAATAGGTTAAGTATCTATCATCTCATGAAGGCTAGTATATTATAATGATATATTATATCCAATTATATTATCCTATCATATCCTAATGGACCATGGTTCTATCATGAGGCCAATTGTGGATTTTAAGATTGGACTAGTATAAGAGATGTGTTAAACAAATATCATGTCTTTTGGTGTGATCTGATATAAGATCAAGTTTCCTTTTAGAAATGCCTTTTATTATGGTATGGATTTATAATCTTTTAGATTTTTATATTTACCTCTTTTGTATTGATTTAGAAAAACCAACCATAGGTGTTAAAAATGACTATCACAAAATATCTCACACTTAGTCACTAGAGAGGAGATTCTAAATACCATGGTGGCTAAATACTCCTTTAATTTCACCTTATAAAAGTGTGTAATATTGAAACCAACCTTAGTGAACATAAAATGAAATTAAAAATAGGGTATGATGAAAATTATCATATAATGATTGTGTTTCCCCAATAACAAAAAAACTATAATGGAAGATGGTATAATGACAAATAGGTATGAATCATGATGATAAGAAATGATAAATTTGAATTAAATACATGAATATAGATTGATATAGTTTTACCAAAAGATAATATGACTAATTATAAATGATGAAAATAGTATTTTTACCCATGTCCTTATCTTTATAGGAAGACATCTAGCTAAGTTTGGTGTAATAACCTAATTTGTTTTTTAACACTGAGAAAAATCAATATGGTATAATGATTCTAAATAGAAATAACACAAAAAATGTATTGAGATTCATAATTGTGTTATAGCCAACATAAGATCTAGACCAAGTTATAAATCACTAATGACTTTATTAGAAATAAATTATCCACTTCGTACTTGTGACATGACATTGATTTCATATTTATATTATATTCACATATTCATTCCCATATTTTAGGAAAGTATTATTTAGTTACACAATGATGCACATAACCACATAAATAAACATCACATCACCAACATGTTCATAACAAGTCCATGCATGTTTACCATTAACCATCTCTTAATCCTTGGTTTAGAGATTAAACTATTAATTATAAGTCTTACACATCATTTGGTTAATATGTATGCAATGCTAATGAAAAATTTCATAATGGTATGAATTTTATTTTGTCTTGATGTTTCAACAACCATACTTAAGTTTTGCATGTGATTGTTCATAAAATTCACTATAGTCAATACTACATTTGGGATTAGTTACCAATTGCATTAATGAGAAGATAACTAAATAGTTTAGATTATTTTTAGTTCCTTTAACCAATTAAATAATCTATAACTATTCCATAAGACCATTAAGTTTTATTAATTCATCTTAGCTATATGTAATAGGCATGTTATTTCCATTAATCTAAATAATGACTCACGTTAAGAATTGGAAACAATTTTCTTATCTAATTGTAAGTTAGTTATCAAGACATCAATCTTAACATACTAATTTAGACCCAAAATACAAAAGTCTTCAAAAGTAATTATCAATCAAACCAAGTTTTAATTACTTTAAATTTATAAACAAGTCACTTTGGCTCCCAAGGAATCTTATAATAAATTAATAACATTGCATGTTTTTGTGTTATTTTTATGTATATATTAAATTATAATTAATAAACATTACAGTCTAATAGTTCATAAGTACTAACGGTTTAGTTACCATAACTACTAAGCTTACTAGGCATTACTAGCCAACTAAGTATGTGAAACAATTTATTTTTTCAACTTTGTAAAGAATTAACCACATTATGACAAATTAAAACTTACATAAAGTATGATAAGTTCAAATACCTTTATATAACAACTTACACATACTAATGTAAATGCTTCAAGATTAATGTAATAAAGATGTGATTTTAAGAACTAAAAACAAAATCATATACTTGAATGAGCAAAATTCTAACAAGCATCAGAAAATGCTTCATCATTAAAATCTAAACTTCTCTATAAGATTAATAATAGTTATAACATAATTAATCAAGTATTCATTCTCCTCATCCAATAATTTTTATATTTATACATGCACATTACTAATAGAAAAGTTCATCCATATTGTTGTGGCCAACATGCCCCCTTTTCATAAAAATAGGGGACCCCTCTTTAAAAATGAAGTTTAGACTTATTGGACCCTTTATCTCACTCTAGATAGCTCCATTTAAAGAAAATATTTAAAATACTCTATCACCCTAGTTTTCCTAAAGCATGTGGTGCATTTGTAATGGTTGATTGACTCAAGAGGGGAACCCTAAGGTCTTATAAGAATAACCATGCCAAGTCTTGGTAATAATTTATAAATAAGTTAAACTTTTTCTCAATTGGGAAATTTAACATGCTAACTTTTATAGGATTTATCTCACTCAAAAATTTACAAATTCTTAGTCTCTTCCTAAAGTATCAGGTCTTGGTGTCCTACTTCACACCTTAGAATCCTATAAGGTATCTAGGTGAACCTTTGATTAGTAATGCTTGTTTTCTTATTCACTTGGTTGTTTCATGGTTTTTGTATAGGAAAACATTAAAATGAAGGATGTCATGTGGGTAGCTATCATTGATGCCATAACATGCCTAATCAAGAGAGGCCATGCACTTGTCTCTAGACATTTCAGTCTCCCAATATTAACATATATGTCAAAACCTAGGAGATATCAACATAATGAAAGGATGTCATGTCTCCCAAGGTCAGAAATTATAGTTTCTCTAGATAATTAGCTTGTAAAAATTTTATAAAGTTTAGTCTCCTAAATATGACAGAGATGTCAGATCCCAAGAGAGTCTAACCCAATTACTGAGTACCACATCTACCATTAGTATAATGGTTAATATCTTAGTCTTGATATAGATGTTATAGGCTAGGGAATATTAACTAAACGAAAGGAAATCATGTTCCTCAAAGGTTAAAGGTACTTAGGTTCAACCAGTGAGCTTACCTTGGTGTTGGATGTATCAATCTCTTAGCCTTGAAATTGATGTTAGATCCTAAGAGAACCTAATGTAACCAAGAAGTTATATGTGGGTTATGGTTAGAGTGGTCATTTTCTCTAATCTAATAGATATTTTAGAGCCTAAGAGATCCCAATGTAAATAAGAAGTGCCACATGAATTATTTTTAGAGTGGACAGTCTCCCTGATTTGATAGAGATGTCAAAGCTTTAGAGAGCCCAATATATCATAGCATGCCACATGACATACCTATAAATATTAAAAGGGGCCTTAAATTCCCTAGGATGGTCAAAGTGAAGTATATATGGAGTCTTAATGGCTAATAAGAGGATACCATGCATCCCTAACTAACATTTCACTATCCCAAGTGTATAAGAGTAGAGTGGTTGGCTATACCTCAATGTCTATCATTACCACAAGGGCCAATAAATAGAGGACATATGGCATAAAATAATAGATACTCAGGAAGCTTTAGTGATGATGTGTCCATGTGCCTACCACACTCCAAACATTAATGAAATGGGAAGCTAGACTTGATTGGATAATTTTAAAATGTCATGTCATCCTTGTTAGATTTAATAGGGGGTGCATGATCATGAGAACCTAATTTAACTCTAGATTAGGAAATAAAGGGGAAGGTTGAGCCAAAAACTAAAATTTGGGTCTATAATATGTGAGTCACTAAATACCATTAATGTAGGGGGTGAATGTGTTTTTTATGAGTATCTCAAGGAGAACTTGTTAATAGTTATCACTCTCACACTCTCAAATATCGACTTCTCAACTTCTGCTCCACCTAAGTTTCCCACCTATATATTCCTCTATGCTCAATACCATTTCATATATTTCTATCCCACTTTAATGTCCAAATCTTCCTTATATACTAAGGCTGAGTTGGAATATAAGGATACTCTCTTCCCAAAGGGCTTGACTCAATTCAAGAACTATAACAAAATATTCAAGGCTATAGACTAGGTACCCAAGGAATCTAGTAGTGATAATGAGGAAGAAGAAAAATTTAAATATTCCCTATAGGCTTATGACAAGTGTGGGATGAATAAGGTAGTATCCAAGCCTAAATTATTCCCCTGTGTTGACTTATTCAATAAGCTACTTCTAATAGCTAAGTAGGTGAAAAATGGCATTCATGACCTGCTCTACTCAGCCACTTATAGGAATAAAATTACATACATATTAAGGGCAATTTTTTAGTCCTATTAAAATATCCTAAAGTGGACCTTTTCATATGACATAGCCATGATGAAGACCTAGACCAACACCTACCTGATCCATGTTGTCTTGAAGGACTAGGTCCAGAACCTAGATGCTAAATGGGTAAATAGGGAAGATGCCAACTTATACATGATCCACACCTTTAAGGAAGAGGTATATGGTGGAATTATTTAGTATAATTTTAAGAGTGGACTACTAAAATCTTACTATAAAACCTTAGTAAATCTTAGATTTTAAGTATAATTACATTGGTGAATCTTTGGCAAAATCATCACATCGGTTTAAATTAATTAAAAATTTCTATTATCTATCTCAAAAAAATTATAAATAGCTATCTAATCAAGTATCATATTCAAATCAAGAAATAATGTCAAAAAATCATAGTTAAAACACTTTCCCTAAACACATTCATGGGTAAAATATGCTTGAGGTGGAATAATGATTATGATTAGTGGATACACTAAATTTTTAAAAATAGTTATTTTTCTTTGCCTTGTGAAATTGGAGGTAGTCCAGTGATTTAAAACACCTACCCAAATGAATAAATCCAAGCAATTAAGACATGATAGACAACTTTAATAATAATTACTTAATACCCATCCTAAACCTAAAGCCTAATTAGGTGTGTGCGACTCTAAAAAACATCATCACCACATCAATGCCCAAATGCACATTCACAAGATTTTTAAGGTCTTAATTATCTCTTTATTAATCAAACAATCCCAAAGAAATGCAAAGATATTGATGATCACATTATTTTTAAAAAATCTCATCTGATAACCAAATTGTGTCTAATGTTAAGGGTTTTGATATAAGATAAAAAAGGGTTTTCATAATATCAACAAAGATACAATGAAAAATAGCATGGTAACAATTTGAATCCCTTAAAAGATAGTCAAAATTAATTAAAAGTGTGAAAAAAATTGTATATATGTATGGTTTGTATTTCTTACTTGGATTGTACTTCATTATTGGCTACTTAGACTCTTCCTTGGCCTCCTCTTGCAATTGTTTCTTGCTTCACAATTCTCATGACATGTAGGCTTGTATTTCTTACATGGATTGTACTTAATTTTTGGTTTTTTAGACTCCTCCTTGGCCCCATCTTATAATTTTCACTCACTTTGTCATTGCTATGAGCACAAAGGAATAAAAATATAACATAAATGAAGTTATATGAATTTAGGTTTGAGGTTTTTGTGGTTCTAGGATTTAAAGCAATTTGAATCACTTCTGTATATTTATTTTATAAGAGGTAATTTATATTAATTAAAAAATCAATGGATAAATATGTTATATGGTGAGTTAAGTCTGAATTTGAGATCTTGTTTATGGTTTCTTATTTTTAATGATTAAATTTGTCTTCCTTTTTAAGTGCTAAATTTGATGGCCATATGACTATGTATAAATTGAGTACAGACCTTTGTAAGTCTCTCAAAAGTCTAACTAGATAATATAATAAAATAAGTATAACAAAATTTGTTACAAAAAAATAGATTATAGAGTATAAACCAATTATGGGGCCATAGGGAAAGACAACTATGAAATGCAAGGATGACATAAATGAAAAAAATATTCAAAATGTTTTCATATTTTAAAAATTATAAACTATATAATAAGGTCTACCAAAATGTCTTAACCACATCCATAGTAGCCTTTCAAATATTTTTTATTTCAATTAACAAACCATGCCAACCAAAATATAGTTATTACCTTAAACATTTATTAAAAAAATATAATATGATCATGAGGCTCTATTGTGTTTATTTGGTTTGTTCTTTGTGCATTATTTAAAATAAGTATCTTGCATGGCATTATTTCTTAGAGGAAATCAATTTCTTGTTTGTTTACAATATTTATGTGGTAAAGACCAACCAAATAGTATAATAAATTGAGTATATAAAAAATAATGAAAAAACATTAGAGTATAGAGTATAAACCAACTATGGGGCCATAGGGCAAGATACTATGAAAAATGAGGATAACATAACTAGAAAAAACTATTCAAAACATTTTCATTGTTTTAAAATTACAACCTATATAAATGCCTACCAAAATGTCTTAACCATGCCCATATTAGCCTTCCAAATATTTTTTTATTTCAATTAACAAACCATGCCAACCAAATTATAAAAATTTCCTTAAACATTTAAAAAAATGCAATATGATCATGAGGATCTATTGTGTTTATTCATTTTGTTCTTTGTGCATTGTTTAAAATAAGTATATTTCACGTCATTATTTCTCAGAGGAAATATATTTCTTGTTTGTTTAAAATAAGTATGTGGTAAAGACCAACTAGATAGTATAATAAACTGAGTATAGTAAAATTGTGACAAAAAAATAGAATATAGATTATAATTGACTATGGGGCCATAGTGCTAGATAATTATCAAAAGTGAGGATGGTAAGAAAATATCTTTAAAGAAATGATTTTTAGGTAACTTATCATTATATTTATTCGTTTCATTTATTTTTTCTTTTTTCATGTTGATATTTTCTCAAAAGCTTTGAAATGGGTATTTTCAGGTTATCTAGAAATATGGTTTTGATCATGAGGCTCGATTGCATTTATTCATTTTGTTTAAAATAAGTATCTGTCATGCCATTATTTCTCAAATGAAATGAGTTTCTAGTTTGTTTAAAATTAGTATGTGGTAAATACTAACCACATAACATAATTCATTTTGTTCTTTGTGCATTGTTTAAAATAAGTATCTTTCATCCATTATTTTTTAGAGAAAATCAGTGGTAAAGACCAACCAAATAATATAATATAAAGAGTATAGAAAAAATTGTGACAAAAATTTAGAGTATAGAGTATAAATAAAAAATTGACTATGAGGCCATAAGGCAAGAAAACTATGAAAAGTGAGGATGGAAAGCAAACATATTTAAATAATGCTTTTTTCAAAGAACTTATCATTATATTTATTTATATCAAGATAGACAAATGTGCATGCAAACAACTGCTCTCAATATTTTTTTTTATTAAGAGAATGTTTTTATAATAATTGTAAACTCTATTATAGAGATACATATGCATTCGAGCATAAGTAATTTACTCGAATATAATGTGATGGTTTATTGATTTTTCTATTCATTGATACAAGTATTAGCGGAAGCAAAGCTATCATAGTCAAAATATTAGGATGAGAGGTTGGAAATGAAGGTGATTTTAATTTCTAAGTTGGTTTCCTTGTGATTGCAATTACAAGGTATGGATTTGTGTTTCTTTTTTCTAAATACTAGGAGCAATTGTTTGCATGCATAGTCATTTTTCTTGAAATGAATAAATATAATGATAAATTCCTTGAAAAGTATTTTTTTAAAGATATTTTCTTGAAACATTATCTTTCAAATGTTTTAAACATATCCATAATAAATAATGATAAGGCCACCCAAAAAGTCTTAATCATGTCCATGATTAATAATAGTCTTTCAAATATATATATTTTTTAATTAAAAAATTATGCCAACCAAAATATAATTATTAACTTAAGTTTATTGTGTCTTAAGTCACAAGCAGTCCTTAACACATTTATAAATTTGAGTAAAACAAACATGTTCTTCTTTATATATGGTTTTAATGACTAATAAGCTTAATAATAAATAACTAAAACTATATTTATAAACTTGTAAGTTGAAATTGTTACATCTTCAAGACTTCAAAGATTAAAAAACTAGGCAGTGTTAAAAGAGGTTAATGACATAAATGACTTCACATCCTAAATTCTCATACCTAATGTATATTTTATTTATATCATTAAATGCAATGCAGGTGGAATTAAAGCTATGGGGATTGAGGTTGAGATTTTTCCCCATTTTTTAGTAAATTGGTGTCGGCATATTGAAGGGTCAACTCAAAATTCAATGTTCATCTAACACATTACCCATGGAATTAATGAAAGTTGCTTGAATATATATGTGATGGTTTTCTTGATTGTTTAAGTCATTTATGCAAATTATTGGTAGAAGTGAAGTTATTGGTCAAATATAGATACTTATAGTTCTTTAAACTATAGATACCTCAAATAATTATGGTATAAAATAACAAAGGAACACCACAATATACATATACATATCTATAACATAGTTTGCAACTATTATAGACACGTTCTCTTAATTAAATAGAACATAAAAATACACCTACTTGGTATAAAATAGTAATGGAACACCATAATATAATTATACATCTATATAATAGAGTTTACAACTATTATAGACATGTTCTCTTAATCAAATAGATCACAAAAATACACCTATTCAGTATAAAATAATAAGGGAACACCAAAATATACTTATGCATCTCTATAATAGAGTTTACAACTATTATAAACATGTTATCTTAATCAAATAGAACACAAAAATAGACCTACTTGGTATAAAATAATAAGGTAACACCACAATATACTTATACATTTTTATAATAGAGTTTACAACTGTTATAGACATGTCTTAATCAAACAAAACAAAAAAATACACCTACTTGGTATAAAATAACAATGGATCACCAAAATATAATTATGCATCTCTATAATAGAGTTTATAACTATTATATACATGTTCTCTTAATAAAATAGAACACAAAAATACACCTAATAGATATAAAATAACAAGGGAACCCCACAATATACTTATGCATCTCTATAATAGAGTTTACAACTATTACAGACATGTTCTCTTATTCAAATAAAACATAAAACTACACCTACTTCATATAAAATAATAAGGGAACTACACAATATACTTATACATCTCTATAATAGAGTTTACAACTATTATAGACATGTTATATTAATCAAATATAACACAAAATTACACCTACTTGGTATAAAATAACAAAGGAACACCACAATATACTTTTGCATGTCTATAATAGAGTTTACAATTATTATAGTCATGTTTTTGTAATCAAACAAAACACAAAAAACACACATTTTTCTAATCAAGTTTTAGTACTTTTCCATCAAAATTAGAGTCACCCAATATTAATTATCAAAATCAATCTAACTACATGAATCCATGGAAAATTATTTGGGATCACAAAATCTTTTATCCTTCCTGAATCAACCTCAGATTTTAGATGCCTATATTTCAAATTTAAACATGCCAATTTTCTTCATTTTTTATTGATAATTACTACATGCATTCTCTTCAAAAGTTGTTGGACTCAAATCTAGTACTACAAAACTCTATAAGTATGGTGTGTTTGAATAATTATTAGTCAATCCTCTTATTTTAGTTGTAGACTACCAAATTTCTAGAGCTCTATCAAATGGCAAATTGAGGACATTATATCTAGTTATATATATAACCTCCGGCAAGTCTCCAAATTATTATCAAGCTTACTTCTTAACTTTAACTTGTTTCAACATTATTGTGTAAAATTGAATAGACTACTCATTTAGCTTTAACAAATCTAAAATTCCTTCAATTTGTTCACCATTCAATTCTACACTCTTGCATAACTATTGGGCCAAGGTTTTGATTTTATTCTTGAAAATATAGTGAGTTAGCATTTTTCCAATATTGAGGGTACACCATAACCATGGATTTTAGTAGTTCATCTCAATTAAAATGATCTTTAATCTTTGAAGAGATACATCTTGCAATTTCCTTCAAGGTGGACCTTACAGAGGATACAACCTCAACAAATCAATACCTTATAACATTAACTTCTTTGAATCTATTAGATCGACCAACTATGTCAAAAATGTGTAGGGGTATTTTATAATCTCACACTTCTACACATATAAATCCATCTTCATTAAACTACACTATGTTCAATATTTTATATTGAGTTTTAACTTGTGAACTTTTCTTATGTAAATGAATGTTGTGTTAAATATAAATTATCAAGGGTAAGGCATATTAATTTTCTCAACTTAGAATATTCCTAAATGTATATTGTTATTTATTTATCTTTATTTATTATTAAATTCATTTCATCTAACATGGATAAAAGTCTACATAAGGTCAATAATGTCTTTATATCACTTAACCAAAATAAAATATTTGGAGCCTTATCTATTATGAAGTGATGTTCCTCCATTATTTCCATCAATGATTGATATTATGCATATACTCTATGTATTATTCCATAAAGGGAAACCCATCGATTATCAACATCCTTATGTATATTGTTTCCTTGTGTTAAAACTTTAGAAAAATATTTAAATTATAAAAATATTTTTAAACTTATACAAAATTATGAATAGATTTCATGAATGAGATCTTCAACTTTTGAGACTAATGTAAACTTACTCATAATTTTGAATGCAAAATTCATTCTATGTGTCATGTAATAAATACTAATCATATATGGTGTACAATAAGTTTGTAGCATTACATAAAGACCACTTATTTGACCTTACATAACCAATGTTCCATCTTCTTCTACACAAATAATCTTTCTTGAAATTGAAAAATCATCCATGCCACCAACCTCTCTTAAAATTATTCTTGACTAGTTCCAAAAGGTTTTGATAAGTTGAATTTTATTTCATTTTATAAATGTCAAGAAAATGAGGCTATCAGACATGATTTATAATAGTGTAAACATGCATACACACCCAATAAGTGTTATCAATGGCCAAAAAGTAGTAACTAACTAATGAGTATTTAGAAAGTTTGGGATGCCAAGAAATTATAACATGTCCTTATATCCTGGATAATTGGTTATTGGTCAACCTTTGTTTAAAATGTGAAAAATAACACAAAGTTGTATAGTCTTTGACATTTGGCTAATTTTCATTATTTTTACAAATAAAGCTACAATTTGTCTTCCACTTACATGAAGTTTTTATTATTTTTATAGGTATTTATCATATTCACTCACATACCTAACATGAAGAGACTCTTATTTTGTTCTCCATCACATCACTGATTTCTACTCTCCATTTATAAATTTATTTTCATACACTTTCCCCACATGCTTCTCTATAGTATCTAGTTTTAGCTATTGTTGAGGTCAACAGACCTCTATTTTTTGAAAAATGAGGACCCTTGTTCAATTTTACAAATTGTGTTATAAATTGACATTCAAACTAATCAAAATTTCATTATTGAATATCATGTTTACTTTAGCTCTCATTGACATGGTAACATATGATTTTAATTTTACTTGATTTTAACATTGCTAATGTTTAGCTTTTTGTGTGTCCATGTGCAGGTTTAATGGAGTCTCAATTGAATGAACATTGTTTAGATCTTTTTTACCTTAATTATAATTAAAAACTTTATTTTGAATAACCCTTGGTCTATTTTTTATTAATTGGATCTATGTTTAAATTAAGTAAAAACCTTAGTCTAATTGTGTTTTAGCATAGGTCTTTTTAAATTAGATTGAAATTTGCACAGTTTAAATTTGCACGGGAACATTTTGTTATGTCCTAGACTTAGATTAATTTCTTATCCTAAGGTTATAGTCATGTTTATCAAAATGACAAAAACCTTAGTCTAAAAATTTTATGCTAGGTCCCATATTTATCGAAAACCCCTAGTCCATTTCATTGCTCACATAAACTAATTAAATGCATGAACACTTTATTGTATTTTATACTTAGTCTAAAGTTCTAACATAAGATTTAATTATATTTATTAATATAAATAAGACCTTAGGATAAAACTTTATCCTAATTTATTTATATTACTCAAGCCTTAACTTGATTATTTTCATTTCCCATAGGAATGAATCAACACAAAGATGATAAGTGGCAAGATCTCAAAGCTCAAAAAGAAGAGCTACTATAAGCAAGTTACCCAATTAGGTAAAAATGTCAAATAATTCATATCAATCATGGGAGTGACAAGTATCACCATCTTGGAGGTAGCTCAAAGATCATATGGTGAGCAAAGAATCAATATGTTAACAATAAGTTGAATAGCCAATCATGATCGAACTCCTGGATCAGAATCAATGAAACATGTTAAAGCATACAATAAATATCTAATGGTGTGGGGTAAAGTTAATAATTCAAGGTTATACAGAGGAATACAAGATTTCCAAGGGGTATGATCTCAATGACTAGGCCCAAAATCAAAGGTTCATGTTTATCCTGATAATAGTAAATGGATCACAATCAATGGTGTGCATTGATCCATGAAAGGAAGATCCAAAAGAGTGAAATAAAGATAACTTTTAAAAAAGCCTATAATGAATGAGGTATCAACATGTGTTATAACCATGATAAATGAGACAAAGATTAACCAATGGTGTTTAATCTCTCAGATCAATATACAATAGTGAGTAGAGATTTGACAATTCAATGAACTCAGATCTAATGAGAGGCTTCCACATGACATAAATGCATTAAACGATGGAGTATGTTCATAAAAAGCACAAAAGGCTTGTAGAGATACCAAGTGGCATGATCTCAGATGCCCATACCAAATATCAATGGTCTATGATAATTCAAAGCTAAAAGATGAATTTGAAGATAAAAATGTGTATTTAATCATGCTTCAAGATTGCACAAGGTGTTGACACATTCCCACAAAGGATAAATGGTCACATTTTGATATTTAAGGAATAATTTGACACCATGGAGCCACATAAGAAAGACAAATTAGTTTAAAAGATATTGTATACTCGTAGACATGAAAGGTATAAATTCATGATTCAAGCAAAATCTAAGGGACATAAACTCATTGGTCAAACTCAATTACCTCCATTTAAGCTCTACATAAACCTATAAGAAATCCCTAATTGTATAGAATCCCTATTTTATCCATTTTGTCCTTGTAATCAAACCAAATAAAATTGAATTATCATCTATACTAAAATAATTTAATCAAAAATTGAATTACAGTCCACTAATGAGCAATTTGATTAAATTCATATAAATGGTAGCTTGAAAGAGTGTTTCAAAAGATGTGGAGTTGTACTTAAAACTAGGTGTTGAAGGTCATGTTTTCAAGGAATCTACATTTTGTGCCTTTTCTTTAAACATAGGAAATAATAATTGGTCAAAAATATTCTAGATGATTGAGAATCAACCAACCATCACTCAAGAAGAACCTCTCAGCAAAGAGGTTATAAGATGACATTGTTACAATTCAAATGACTAGTCTTCATTATATAATATCAAAACTTGAGGTACTATAATTCATTGAAATTATTACTCCCATTATCAATTTTTTTTTTAATTTTTTCTATTGCATTTGAGTCATATTATAAATTGCCTAAACCCCAAATTGACCTAACCTCTATCAATTCCTAGGCTAAGGAAAAT
Source organism: Torreya grandis (assembly GCA_037957365.1). Taxonomy (NCBI): domain Eukaryota; kingdom Viridiplantae; phylum Streptophyta; class Pinopsida; order Cupressales; family Taxaceae; genus Torreya; species Torreya grandis. Next base: position 2,924,828 of record JARHVA010001698.1, read on the forward strand.
AATTTTATTGACACCCTTTCCATGTTGCTAGATTTTGGAAACCAAGTATTTTCAGACTTTAACAAGAACATCCATATCAACCAATTCATACTTGGAGTTAGAATGATAATGACTATGTTAAATAGATTGTGTGGAAATGAAACCACTGTATTTGTAGACCCAATATGGCTACCCATAGTCTAATTTATAGTTGAAAAGGAAATTGTCCCCCCTTTGGGTGAAATGATCAGTATATCATTAAGTAGACAAATCTATGCAATCAAGAATAAGAAGAAAACCTAGTTTTTCATGATGTCGTATCACTTAGATATTCTTTGTGTAATGACAAATATCCAAAACTAGAGGGAATGGTCACCAAATGGAACACAAATACTTTCCCAATATTATTCCAAACATATTTAAATATAGGGATCACATTCAATTTATTTGTGATTGTGTCTACCCTACCCTAAGTGAAGCCATAACTGGTATCCCAATGATAATAATTAGCCCACTGATCAAGAAATTTGTAGATGTTATTGTAAATATATGGTTATATCTAAATTGAACTATTATAAGGGTTATGGGAACTCAAAATTCTCCTCTCAAGCTACATGTTCATGTCCTTGACAAGTTAGATGAGCAAGAGGTTTCATACCAGCTATTCCATGGCATTGATGGTCTATGTAGGACCAAGAAAAAAGGACTCCTTCACCACTTCCCAATGATAATTGTAAATATTTTATTTAGACGTTAGGATAATATGGAAGTTTCATCAAAACATAAATCATCCTTCAACCTATAGATTGATGAGCTCAAGTAATGGGATCCTTATGGGAAAGTTAAGGAACATTTAAAAAACAAAAGAATTATAAATGTGCCCTATGATCATGATCTTAGTGTCTTTGACCCTATTTACACTAAGGCATCATTATACTTTGAAGTGACAAAGAGATTTAAGGAACACAACTTGAATCCTAAGTCAAGATTAGAAAGAAATGAAAAAATGGATGAAATGTGGCAATTAGGACCTAGGAAATATCATCTAATAAGTGGTGAACCTTCTAGACCTACACCAAATAATACACAGGTAGAGACACCAAACCCTAAAGAAAATAGGCTTGAGGAAGGAAAACTAGATGATATCCCTTCAAGTCAATCAGTTCATGAATTCCCCAAGGTAGAAGAATAGGAAGCACATCAAGAATAGATTCACATGATAACATTAGACCCTAATAAGACTACTGAGGATGCATTAAAAATAATATCTAGTGTTTATGAGTCAGAAGATGAAGAAACCCAAGTTGAGAAAACAAAGGAAAAGAAAGGGAAAGATGTGGCATTAGACTTAGTTCCAGTTGACACACCTAAGAGGAAGGTTGAGTTGGCCATTGTTCCTAAATAAAAAAACACAAAGTGACTTTCACTACTCTAAGTTTAATCAACTTATTCAATGAAGAAAATATATTGTATGGTTCACCAATTCTAGAATGGTTCTTGTATGAACCTAGATTAAAAAAAGTGCCAACTATGCATCATCAATGGGCTTTAATGAAAGCTATGAACATTCCTATGCATCAAGAAATGAATCCCTAGATCATAGAGTTGTAGGAAGAGGAAGCAAAGAGACTAAATGGTTCAATAGCTCCATTAGAAATGGAGATCTATATTCCTCAAGTGACACAATCTTCAACAAGGGTAAATTTTGATCGTAAGACTAATGGTTTACAAAGGGTAACTAAGAATAAGATTATCTAAGGAGGTGAAGGGATGATATACCAGAAAGTGGAACCATTGACCAACTTGACTCAAGTAGGAAGATAAAAACCTAGAGAAGATCCAATTTTTTAAGAATATGTCTTGGATTTGGCTAAATCATAGATGGAACAAATAAAGCCTACCATCAAGGACTTGAAACAACAAAAGAATAACCTATAGGAGGAGGTTATCTTGTCTATTATATAATATAAGATCAATATGTTTGAAGCTAATTTATATGATATGTTCAAATACATTAAAATAAATGAGGTCTAGATAGGATGTAATGAACAACCAAGATAATATGGCCAAGAACCAAGTAGCTCAGTGGTAGGATTCATACAACAAGGTGAAGGACTTGGTCATTATTTTAATAGGAGATCAAATTCCTAATTTCTAGAGAGTAAACCTAGCCCACTTGAACACGGATATGATTGTATTAGCAAAGACTATTAGGAGTTTGAGTAATGGTCCAAGATTTTGGAGGATCTTTATAAAGATGGAAAATAGTTAGAAATTTTAATAAAACATATATTGGGGAGTTTGATCACATACCCTACTACACTCATCCCTATTAGTCTAATCACTAATGAGGAATTTATTCTTAGGGATAATCAAACTATGTAGAAGGTAAGAAATACAATCCAAATAAGGATATGGGATAATAATAGTATGATTTTGGACAAGATTCTAAATGTAGAGGAGAAGATTGGTGAACCTAGGAGTATTAGATAAGTGCTAGATAGAGATGACAAGGACTTTAGAAACTTGGTAGATCAAGAAGATGAGTTATTCATAAAACATATCAATATCAAGCTAGTTAATGGATAACATGAAAAGGCAATGAAGATCCTATAGTAGAAACAAGGGACCATAACAACAAAAGAGTCCCAAAGTCAAATTAGTTAACTTAAGTATATTATTTTGTAACTTGACATGTATAAAATTTTGAAAAGAGAACATTTTTTTTGTAAATGCATGTGTAACTTTTAAATCACATAACCTATAGGTTAGTCCATTAGGATATGTCATAGTTATAGAACATTGTAGAAAGGACATTTGTCTATGACACTTGTACAATTGTAATTTTACATGATTGACCAACATACCTCCTTAGTTTTATATATAAGGGGTATTTTAATTTGTAAAAGAGGGAGTTTTTTAGAAAGAAAACATTTTGAAAATTTAGAGTAATAAATACAAGCAGAGAATTATGAAAAGATTGTCTCATTTTTTTGTGTTATTGTTATCATGGTTATTATCTCACTTGTCTAGTCTAATTTTTTAATTTGAATGGTTCTTATTAATTATGGATGTGCACCTTTAAATGCAAAATTGTCAATTTGTGTTAATTATAGATTGATTAAAGGATCTTTGATTCATTTAATTTTATTTTCTTTACTTGCAAATGTGTTTATGTTATTTTCTTGTAGGAGTAAATCTTTAAAGTGAATATAGTTTTTATTCATATTATTTTCACTTTCCCTAAATGTTTTTCTTATGTATAGTAGGATTTGATATTTAACTATTTTATGTTATATTTTGGTTTTAAGTGCATGTTTATATGAAATTTGAAATTTATCATAATGTCTATAATGAAGATCAACAACATATTTCTTCTCTGCCTTACACTTCCTTTTGCTTATTTTTTTATCAACTCACTTTAGTTTAGTTTCATTGTGAATATACATTTTAGCTTAGATTCTAGATCTTAGATTTGATCATAATTCACTTCACTTAGTATAGACTACTTTCATTTTCACAAGTTAGCTATCAAGCCACAGTTTCTATGAACAACCAAATAGTTACATTATAAATTTTGTGAAACAGTTCATGTACTTTGTCATTATTCCACCAAAGATATCAAGAATATCACAACCTACAACTTATGCAATGGATTCATTGAATCCATAAATTAGAAATGCTTATTAAGCACTATGAGCCACCTATGATACACTTTTAAGCATCAATAGAATGAGACTTTTATGGTGATAGGAGGGCCTTTAGTTAAATATTTTTAAATTTATAGCATCTTTGCTAATTTTAGTGAATTTTGTTTAAATATAAGTGAATTCTTTGAATATTTGTGTTGTTCTTGGCTCAATTATGTAAATATCATTTATATTTGTGGTTTCAAACCAATATTTAGGCTCATTTAGTTGAATATAGGTATTCTTTGAAGATTCATGGTAAATAGTTGTAAAGGTAGCTTAAGTTTTGTAAATCTTCCTCATTTGAAATTAGTGATAGCAAATTTTTTCAAAGATTGATTGATTCTTTGAAATCTTAGGTTTATTTGAACTTAGATGTGTAAATTCCATTCATATCCTAAAGTTTAGACATATCTTTAAGTTTATTCAATCAAATATACTTGTCCTTTCAAGAAAGTTACATAAATTTGTGCAAAGCTTGCTTAAATTAAGAATCTTAAACATGCAAATCTATTCGTAGATAAGAATTAGACTGTTATTTGTAAGAACTAAGCTGAAGAACATTCATATTTGTAAATATAAAGTTTCTGAGTCATATTTTGAACATGATTCAAGGTTTACAAGCTAAAACTATCAAGAGTCAGGACTAGCTCACACTCTGAATCAAGATTACCTCTCCTTTCATTAGAGGTTCGTAAGAAATCAAGGGAAGACAAAGGTAAATGAAAGGTTTCTAGATTCCTACTTCACCTATTTGTGTTACTCTTGTATTCAATCCTCATCAAGCTATGGCTTGGTTAGGTGGATCTTCCATCAATGTGCTTGATTAGGTACATGATCTGCCTAGGATCCCTCAGAAATACTTTCCTTATTTTAGTCCTAATGGTGTTTTCACTATTGAATAACATATTAAAAGTTTTAAAATTTCCTTAAGATTGTTGAATGTAGTTCATGAAGATGTTGGATATTGGTTATTTTATTTTACTTTCAAAGATGTAGCATATGATTGGTTTCTCATCCTTCCTAATAATTACATCACTAGTTGGAATGATCTTGATAGAATTTTCATTGATCAATTTAAAAAGATCATTATTCTTTGAGTTATTTATCAATAATTCACTAATGTGAAAAGAGATTCAAGTGAAACCATTAGAGCCTTTAATGTTATATTCCATAATATTTTTAGTAGAACCATAGTTCATTATAGACCTGATGAAGCCTTGGATTTATAAATCTACAAGGATGCTTTAGATCCCATGAATTATGTGTTTCTTAAAAGTTCTACTAGAGTTATAAACATGTTAGCCTTGGCCTATGTTGAAGCTATAACAATCAATGATCAAATGCAACCTCAAGGTTAATTGGCATATTCCATCCCCAATGTGAAACCTAATTTTCCTACTTTAAATGTCGTTCCTAATGCTAATTAGAACATTTTTGGCTTAAATCAAACACTAGTATTGAACTAATTACCTTTGAATCATGCCCATCTTGGCAAAAACCTAGGATTCTTGAATAACACTACAAATGGGTTTCATCCACAAGATCAAAGATCTTTGGTGATAATAACTAAAAACAATAGTCAAGTTTATAACTCAGAGGCACCAAATAATGAGAATGGATACATAATCAAAATGGTTCATAAGATGAGCATTGATTTCTTTCAGCTACAGAAATAAGTAAGAAATACTAGGGATAACTCTAATATAAATTACTCTTATCAAAGGTTCAATAGGACTAAAAATAATTTTCATAATGGAAATAATAATAAAAATAATGAGTCATCATCAATTAAGAATAATCATGAGATTAATATTTATGATGTAGCTTTAACTGAATATTGCAGGGTCCATAATACTTTAAAACATAGTGAGTTAGATTATATTCAATTTTGTAATTCTTTTGAATTATTTTAGGATGAATTAGATACAAAAAAAGTTTGACCTAATAGATACAATTCTATAGGTACATCTAGTTCTTCAAAGTCATCTAAGTGTGTTGATACAACCCTGATGGTGATGTTTGATTTTCCATTCCAAGAGGAGAATGAGGTTGAGGAGACTCTAGAAGAGGTGCATGATTTTCAATAGTACCTAAAGAGGACTTATCCTTTAAGGAATAGGGATTAGAATTAAAATTTGATAACTTCAACTCCACCAAATAAATTTGACACTCCTCTTGATCCTATAGTTGAAAATAATTCATAGCCTCCAAAGGGAATTACTTCTAAACCCAATGCAAATACATCTAGTTATTCCACTAGGAATGGATATAATATAGTTGAGGACATGAAAAATATCAAGGCTAACATAAATTTACATGAGTTGAATCAAATAACTAAGAAAAGAGACTTGTTACTTAAATCTCTATCCAAAAATCCTAGTAAGACACCAAAGATTGAAAATTCCAATGTTGTTATGTACAATAACAAATAAAATGTTCCACCTTTCTTGCTAACAATTATAAATTTTTATAAGAATTTGCATAATTTTTTTTTAGATTCAAGTGTTTTTATTAACATCATTCCCAAATGTATTTATGGGAATCTTGGTTTAACTTCAATTAAATATGATAGAGTTATTACTCAATTAGATAAATCAAGGGTTAAAGTAATTGGAGAATTCTTGAATGTTCATATGTAGCTTATTATTGAGCCAAGAATATAATAGTTTATAGACATCCAAGTGGTAGATATTCCTAAATATTATGAAATGATACTCAATAGGGATTATACCAAGTCCTTAAATGGTTATATGTCCACTAACTATTCACATATGTGGCTTCCATGGAAGGGAGTTCCCAATCAGATTCAAATTGGAATAGAGTCCAAGATGAAACATATGATCACTAATTACAATGATACAAATGAAAGGGTCAACACAATCAATTCTAAGTTAGGAGTTTACACTCTTGACACTTATAAAGTATGTGACTTTAAATATACTCATTATATGCTTGGAATGTGGAGGTTATATTTTAATGGTGTTAGATGTAAATTTGGATCTGGAGTAGGAATTATTTTAATCAATCCTCTTGGGAAGGAATTTAGTAATTCTTATATACTTTAGTTTTATTTCACTAATAACTTTGTAGAGTATAAATCTTTAATCTTAGGATTAGAATTTACCATCAAGCATAAGGTCAAAGAACTTCTAGTGTATGATGACTCTGAGCTAGTAGCTAATCAAGTTAGAAGTAAGTACTAGTGAAAATTATCTTATCTTAAGAATAAGAATTTTAGAGTTTGGGACTTGATAGATTACTTTGATTATCTTAACATTGTATCAATTCCTACAGAAGAAAACAAGCTTGTTGATGAGCTAGCTTTAGATGTAACCAATCTTATGCCTAATCAAGACTTTACACTAGGAAACCTTAATATTGAATAGGTTCCATGTCCTTTAGTTCCTGACAACATTAACCATCTAAAATTATTCAGTGATAATCAGTAGATCCTAGTATTCATGAACAACTTAAGAGTATTTGAATCTCACATCATTGATGAGATCAATGAAATCACTCTTGAAGAAAATGAAATTGGTGACAAGATTGTGAAATTAAGTGACAACAAAATTCCTAAAGGCATTATTTTGTCAAAATTCCCCAAGTAAATGGGAAATATTACAATACCATTAAACTAAGAACTCAAGGTCAACCCCAGCTGGTCAATATTGGTATAACCTGTACAAATGAAGAGTTGAGTAAAGCTAAAGAGTTGTTGACCAAATACAAAGATGTTGTAGCATGGTCTTATGAAGACTTAAATATCTTTGATCCTAGAGTCATAACCCATACCATTCCACTAAATGAAGCTTGAAAGACTTTTAGGCAAAAGTAGAGACCAATAAACCCTTTTTTATAGCTAATGATATACAAAGAGGTTAAGAAGCTATTGGATGCAAAGAGAGTCTTTCCCATTAGAAAACCCACTTGGGTAGCTGACTTAGTACTAGTTAGGAAATAGAATGGAGAAATAAGATTGTGAATAGACTTTAGGAATCCAAACAAAGCTTCTCAAAAGGATAACTATCCTTTACCTTTAGTTGACCAAGTTATTCAAACTGTTAGTGGTTCTGCTATGATGTCTTTTATCGATGTTTTTTTAGGTTATAACTAAGTACTTGTGAAAAAGGAGGATAGATTAAAGACTAAATTCACTACTAAGTGGGGTACTTTTTCCTTAAAAAGGATGTCATTTAGGATAATAAATATAGGTTCAAATTGATAAAGAGATATGTACTATGCTTTCCAAGGTCTCATAGGTAAGTGCATTATCATTCATATGGATGATCTTACTATGTTTTATAAAAATAAGGAAGACCACATCATGTACTTGTAACAAGTATTTGAATGGTGTATAAGGTATGGAATTTCTCTCAATCCCAAGAAAATCATTTTTTGTCTTATTGAGGGAAATTTATTAGGACATGTGATAACCAAAGATGGGATTTATATAGACCCTAACAGAGTAGATGCCATATCCAATATACAACCCCCTAACAATAGAAAAGAATTGAAATATTTCTTTGGGAATATCAACTTTGTGGGAAAGTTTATTTCTAGTTTTTAAGAAATTTTGAGACCATTAAATGAAATTTTGAATAAGTATTTCAAGATCATATGGAATTAATAAACCAAAAAATCCTTCAAGCACATAAAAGAATCAATAGTGCAAGCATCAGTATTGATAAGTCCTGATTTCACTAAGGATTTTTATCTTTATTATTTTGATTTTAAACATAGAATAGCTATTTTTATAACTATGAAAATATATGGATGTGATCATCCTATTAATTTTATGAGTACCAATTTTAAAAATTCTAAGTTAAACTATTCCCTGATTGAAAAGTAGGCATGTGCTTTAGTTAAGTCAGTTAAGAAATTCAAACACTATATTCTTAGGAATAAAGTGCATGAAATATTGCCTAATCCTAATACTAAGCTTATGTTTAGTCAATTTGAACTTGGAGAGAGAAGATTTAAATGGATGTCCATACTTTAAGAATATGATATGAAAATTAAGACTGCCAAATTGGTAAGTTGTCAAGGACTAATTTAGTTAATTGCTAACACTAACCCCAAATTAAGTGTCATGCAAGTGGAACAACAATATTTCAACCCAATGATTGGAATGATTCAATTTTTTATTTTATAATTAATGTCTCTTATCTTATAGGGTTGAATAGAGAAAATAATATCTCTAAGTCTCAAGTTAGCACATTTCTTGATCAAAGATGGAGTACTTTTTAGTAAGAATTATGAAATAATATACCTAAGATGTGTTTCTAAAGAGAAAGCATCAGAGATATTAAGTAAATTTCATGAAAATATTGGAAGTAGGCACCCCTATGGAAGGAAAATTTCTCATAAGATCCTTAGGGATGGTTATTATTGGCCTACTATCTTTAAAGATGCTCACAAACATGTGAAAGATTGTCATCAGTGTCAGACATTCAATATAAAAGAACCAAAAGTAGTCACTCCATTGAAGGCTATTATGATTCATAAACCTTTTACTCAATATGGATTATATTTTTTGGGGGCCATCAACCCCAATTATTTATAAGGACATTAGTATGTGCTTAGTGATATTGATTATTGCACATTGTGGACAAAAGTAGTAGTAACCAAGCAATGTAGGATAGAAGATGTGATTAAGTTCTTGGAAGATAACATATGTACTACATTTGGGACACTAGTATCTCTAGTTTGTGATAATTTATCTACCTTTATATCCATTTTAGATTATTGAGTGGACATATGATAACAACATTATTCTCAATTTTTTATCAAATCATTACCCTCAATGTAATGGAGTCTCTGAATCAACTAATTTTTTTTTATGAAAGCCATCAGGAAGTTTGTTACTAAGAAACTAGGAGTATGGCATAAGTTGCTCAAGTATACCCTTTGGGAAGACATAATTAGGGTAAATTAATCTCTGAAGGCATCACCATTTTTGCTTGTATATGGTCAAGATCTTGTATTTCCCATCACTCTGAAGCTACCAACCTATAAGTTTATGCAAGAATACATGGAAGATCAAGAATTTTAAAATTCAATGTTGCTTGACATTATTCAAATGGAAGATGAAAGAGAGGAACATTTTTATAATTTTAGTAGACATTAAACCATGGTGAAGACATGGTTTGACAAACATTTGAAGATTAAGGCATATAGGCAAGGAGACCTAGTGCTCCTTTGGGATAAAGCATCTGAGCCTAAGGGGAAGTATGGAAAATACACACCTTTTTGGATTACCCCTATCAAATTACTAAGATACTGGGAGATAACACCTTCAATCTCAAGGACTTATAGGGAGTAGAGCTTAATTTGTCAAAAATGGGTAATACCTCAAGCACTACTTCTCTACATCCCCACCTCAAGTCTACATGGAGTAATTTGTAAGAGTAGTTAGAGTTAGTGTAGGTAGGCTTGTTTGTAAATAGTGTTGGTGTATATTTATTTTCTTGTTTGTTTTATTTATGTGTGTGTCCCTTATTTTATTTTGTTCTTTGTTTTCAATAAGTCTTTTCAAGATAGTCTTCAAGCTCCATTGCATATAGTTGTTCAAAGGTCAACAAATCAGGAATGCAGGTATGACTCTTAACTAATTGTTGATCATGGATTCTATAAATGTGAGCTTGATGTTATTTTAGACATTCAAAAATTACACATGATGGTTCTAGATGTTGAACTAACCCTCATAAGCCTGTAAGGACTATTCTACAACCTTTCAACCACAAACTTTAGTCAAGCTAGCTAACTAGCTAAAATGACTAACTAACCCACCTTGACAAAACTTGACCTTGCCCTCAACCACTAAAATTCACCCTAAATGTTGATGGTTAGGATTAACCATCGATGGTTAGGTTCTAACCACCTAAATATTTAACTCCAGCTTGTTTTTTATATTTAGCTTTTCTAATCCATGTGTGAGCCAATCCATGTGAAAGCTAAATTTAGATAACCCCTTGACACCTTATTGAACTGATTGTTTCACCTCTCCTTCACTCCTATAAAAAGAGAGGAGGAAGTGGTGAAATGGATCATCATCCATATCTATAATTAGAGCCTCTTGCATCAAAACTTCTTGTAAGTATTCTCCAAGTGAACCAACAATGAGTACAATAGAGATCTAAAGTGCTACCATATATTGACCAAAAACCAAGTATCATTACTCTACCAAAATTGCTCCATAATCCATCAATGAGTTTTTTACATTATTACATGAACCATCTTCATATCATCAAACTAATTATCTATTTTCAATAATCAGTTACTTTGTTTCTATTTCACAAATAACCTAACCCAAACCTACATTATAGAATTTCATTATGCAACCTTATTAGACCAATTTATTGAACTAGACCAAAATGATAGTAATCACTAATAGTCATCCTAACCACTAACTATCTATCCATAATCATCGATGGTTTCCAACTATCAATGATCACCCTAACCAAAAAATGGTCAACCCAACCATTGATGGTTACTGTGTGGAAAATAAATAGCAAGCTAGTTTTTCCTATCAAACCCTAACCAAATATCATTATTTGAATTTATATCTAACTACAAAACATCACCCTACTTTTTAAACCATATCTAATCTATTTGGAATTAATATTCAATCATTTATTTCTATAATTAGTCAAATTCATCTCTTTCAAGAAATTCTTTTATTTGATTTTAGTATCTTCTATTATTCATGTAAGTAATTTATCTTTCATTTTTGAAACTTGATTATTTAAAAGTGTGGATTGATAGCCTCCAAGGAAGGTTGTGATTTTTGGGTCTATCTTTCTAGGAAATCCACCCTAATATCTAACTAATCAACTATTTATTTAGTTCTTTATTATCTTTAGGTCATTCCTCCCAAGCCAAAGAGGAGAACTTACAATCATCTGGATTATAGAGTGCAAACCAAATCTAGGTTCTACTAACCTTGCCCTTATTTTAAGTTTTAAAACTTTCTTCCAAAGAAATAAAGAAAAAATTATGTGAAAAATTTTGGTACGCTCGATGAGACCCTTGAATCTTTTCTTGGGTTCATAGTTGCATCTAGCTACTTCTTGTCTTTCTTCTCATATAATGAAATCAAAATTTCATTTTGGGCTTAAATTTGACTACACCCATTATTTTCTTGCTTATTTTAGTTCACATAAATCAATTGAATTAATTATAGATTCACTCTTATCACAAACATAAGATCAAACCACTTACACTTAATCAAGTATAAAAACATTGACATAAATCTTAAATGGGATTTATCACCTAGTGATCACCTTGTCTAGCCATCCTACTTAGATTTCATCACCAAGGAGAGAACCAACTTAGCTCTCTAGTTGAGCATAATACCTATCATTCAGTATATCTTGGCTAAGAACCTAACACCCTCATCATTGTGGTGTGTGAATTAAGGGGGTAGGCCCCAATATCAAACCACATATTGATTTCTAACATAGATCACTCTAAGAGCCTAAACACAACCTCAAACCAACTGTATACTTTTTTTCTAATACCTAATCTATAAGCCAAGTTGAGTCACACAATTATTAAAGCTTAAGGCATAAGCCAAAAGAGAGACTAAAAATAACCTTAGGATTTAACGTGCTTTAGTGTGTGTTTTCTTTCCTTAACTTTTTATTTTGTTCTCTTTGTTTAAGTTGTGTGATTGCTTAAATCTTCTTCTTTTCTTTATCTACATGGTTTTAACTAGATAAGAACTAAGAAACCAATAAAATCAAGATCCACCTCCTAATCACCCACCTTCCTCTTCCCCCTCATCCATAAAGTATATCTAAAATGTAAAGAGCTCTCCCCATCCTTTAGTAAGTCATACCATCCCTTAGATGGTTGCCCAAGGTGATGTGTATTTTACCACCTTTATAGATAACAACCCCATAGCCCTCCAGCATTACCTTAACACTATATCTCACCATACCCCTACTTTAGTTCCACCTTATGGGTGACACTTCTACTTCAACCATCTCCACCCAACCTTTATTCACCTAGACATCCTCCTCTACCAATAACCCCACCGATATTACCATCCAAAACTAACCCACTCAATGAAACAATACCCAAGCACCTTCCCCAACTAATAACCCTCCTAGTATAAGATTAACCCAATCTTTGGGCATAATACTTCCCTTATCATATGAATACCCTCTATTAGTGTCACCACCTTTTCCCTTATTCCCAACCCACCTAACTCTACTCCATGCCAAAGCTTGGTGGTTCCCATACCTTCTACCCTTCCACCCATCAGTACCAAAGCTACCACCTACCCTCTATCTACTAACCCAACCATACCTCCTACCTAGCCTATATTAATATCTTATTAGGTGCCCATTGTACCAAACCCAAGATACATCCCTAACCCATAAGGGTATGTACCTCTACCTTTAACCCAACCACCTATCTCAGTGTATTCATATGTGGCATCATCCTAACCACCCATGTCTACATACCAATATGTGATAGATTCTCAACTCCTTACCATCTATCCATATGTTACACCTACCCAAACCCAACATAATCTACCTTAATACTATGGGGGTGCACAAACACAAACTTACCTTTTCAAAATGTTAATGGATAAAATGACTACTCTAGAGTCATCCATTTCTATAGCTCATAATATTTTATCATATAACCATATCTATAATGGAAAAAATCATCCATCCATCCCCATTCGACCTTATCCTCCTTAATGGGAACTTCCTAAATTTTCAAAATTTTTGTGTAAGGAAGACCCTCAAAAACATATGAGATAATTTATGCATTCATGTAATATGATTTCCTATGATGATGCTCTCTTTCTCTATACCTTCCCCATGTCTCTATCAGGTCCAACACTAGATTGGTTTCTATTACAAATCACTCCCTATTTTATTTTTCCCAACTAGCTCAAATTTTCTTAGATAACTATTCCATAAACATCTCTAAAAATGTCTCCATCACTAATATTTACTCAATTTAGCAATTTGATGATGAGTCCATAGTTGACTTTGTAGCTTCTTGGAGAAACTTGATAAATTGACTATCTTTATCTTTACCCCAACCCAATATGATTAAACTCTTTTCCTGAGCTTGTGCCAGACACATCTCCTCTACTTTATGGGTTTAGAGCTTCAGGACCTTTGATGAAGCTTTCACCATGACATGGAAACTAGAGAATAAAGTTATTGATGAGAGGAAACTAAAATTGAGAAACAAGAATTACACCTTTATATAAAATGAGACCCCCTCTTCCAAACCTAACAATCAAACCAAAACTAACTCCAAAAATAAAGGAAATACAAATGCATTTGTCCTTAATACTGCTCCTCTACCTATTGTTAACCAACCCAACTCTTCTAATTTCTCCAATCAAAACACTAAAAATCCAAACCGCAATAACTAAAATAAATTTACTCCTCTAGGGGAGTCATATGCTTTAGTCTTGGAGAAGTTTTTGAAATAAAATATCATACATCTACCACTGATCAATCCTATATAGTAATTTCATTCCTCCCATCCTGTACCTAGTTGGTATAAGGAGAATGAATTGTGTGCCTTTCACCATGTCACTAGACATGATGTTAATAGGTGTAATACCTTCAAGAACATCATCTAAAACTTCATTGACAAGGGGGAACTTATGCTAGATAACCCCAATGCACCCCTAAATTAGGCACTTGACATATGTAGATAGCCATTTCCCAACCATGCCCCTTCCATAAATAATTAAACCAATAGAGAAAAATCATCTCATAACCATGAAGTCCATACCATTACTGTAATCCTTAGTCAACTCATTTCTAAGGAATCCATTGACAAAACCACCTTTCTTACCTCTCCACTTATTGAGGTAGTGGAATCACCCCTCATTCATCCAAAAATTGAAACTCAAGAAATAACCCCTACACTTCCTCCACTCATTGAGGTATTTGAGCTTCCAACCCCTTTTTTAGAAGGCATATCAAAAGAGGTAGCCATTACCACCATGTCTTTCTCCTTCATCATACAATAATCCACTCTTGCTTTGGAAAGAACCCCTAAGGAAGTGATCACCCTACCTACCTCTCCTATAGCAGACTCACCTTGCCAAACCTTTGAAAATTTGATTGAGGAAAAGGATGAGGTAACGGCTTCTCTCTCTCCACCCATGGGTTTGACATTTGAGCTTAGTATTGAGGGAATCAAACCCATCTATAATCCCTTATTTAGACTAGTCCAAAATTGGGAGTACTTATCAAAACCCAACACAAATTATGCCACATTTTGGTACTATCTTGGGATTCCTTACCAAACCAATAAAGAACCTTCAACCACACCACTATCATCCAATCCTTATATTTCCACTATCAAACCTGATTTCACCATGATTGAACCATTAGAAACCTCCATCGACTACATCATATTTGAACTATTTGAACTAACCCTACCTAAAATAACCAAGACACCTTCTACCATTCCAACCAAGCCTACCAAAAACCTTAGAATATTCCCTACTTAGTACCTTACTCACCCCTAATTTAAATATGAATTAACCCCACCAAACCCACCAAAGAAACCCCAAGCCAAGCCAACAAATAAGGTGAAAACACCCAAGATTCCATAAACCAAAACTCTACCTCCCCTCTCTACTTTTCCCTCTATTTTGGGACCAAATACTTATACCTTAATTTGGAAACCAACCATCCCAATCAAAACCCAACCATCACTTTTGGTTATTCCACCACTCCTAATTTCATCCACACCCATTTTCACCAACCTCTCATAGCAAAACCTCCTATCTTCCAATCATCTATAAACAAACTAATTACATCTTAAATGTCTATCTCAAAACCTTCTAACCCTAAGATATCAACCTCTATACCAAAACTAAAACCATTTACCAAGAACACTCCTCTACCCAAAACCTCTACCACCAAGCCTACTTCTAAATTTTTTACCAAACCAACTACCAAGACCAAGACCTTCATGCCTTTACCACCATTGCTTGAGTCTTACTCAACCATCCTATAGAGGTTATTACATCATCTTGCTTAACCTTTCCACCTATCAAAAATTTGACCTACATAATCCTAAACCATCTTGGTATAATGAAAAATTAGTATGCTCATACCCTATGACACCTGGGAATGATATCAAGAACTACAAGGCCTTCCAAGTGTTAGCCCATCAATTATATCATAAAGATGAATTATTATTATATGAACCTCCTATGAGCCTCAACTAATCCAAGAACCAAGACCCATTGACTATCATTTACCTACTCCTCCACTCTCACCTTAGAGTGAATAGCAATCGAAGTGGCCCTCTAGATTGACTCCTCCCCAAATCCATACCATCATATGGTCACACAATCATAAACTCAAACAAAGGATAAGGGAAAATAAAAATTTTCCATTCCATAGACATATCCCTCTTCCACCACCCAGCCAACACCAAGTACCTATACCTTCAACCAAACCCAAGGTATCCTTCTTGGGACCCTCTTAGTGCAATCTTTACAAATCAATCCAATGAGTAGTTACGAAATAGATTCACTAAACACCAGTGAATATGAGCTTGTATGAACTTATCAACACCTCACCTCATCACTAGCAAGTGAGGCTTTACAATCTATAGAGGTGTAACTAGAAGACCCACAACCTCTAGCATCCTTTGTCAAAGTGCTTCAACTTTCTAACCTTGTCACCTTCAAAGATTTAGAAATACCTTCCATCCATATACATGACCTAGATCCTCCCCTCTTCATTACCATGTACATCAACCAAACCTACATAAAGAGGGTTTGATTGATGGGGGAGATAGTATCAGCATTATCTCCTCCCATGCATAGAACCAACTGAAATTACTTGAGAACATTATGTTGTAAATGTTTTTGGTATTCTAATCATTTAATAATACTATGGCCATAACCTTAGGAAATATTGTCCTTCATATTCACCTAGGACCCCACATGTTTCTTGAGCTCTTATACATAATATAAGGTGAGTTATAGTATAATGTTTTTTTTGGGACACCCTTAATCCATTCCATGGGTTGTGTGTCATCCACCCTTTACTATTGTGTCAAATTTGAACATGAAGGCCAAGTTATTACCATACAATCTTACCTGAGTTCTTTAACATCATGCAACATGACTTACCAACCCAATGACATTCTCCTTCCCCCATCCAAAAAATCTTCACCATTAAAAGATGAATACCTATCTTATATTACCACTAAAGCATCCACCATTTCATCTATCCCTTCTACCCAATTCCCTATAACATACCCTTGAGAATCAACCTTCTAGCATCTTTTATTGTGGGAGTTTCATATTCTGACACTAGGCACTTTTCCTACTCCTCAAGAGTATGGGAATATTGATCAATAACTTGGTTATGACCACAATATTGGATCCATTATTCATTCCATCCCCTAAACTTGTCAAACCAATTTTATCTATGGGGGACTTTATAAACCTCTTGACACTTCCATCACCTCATTTTCACCTTGACCATTTATCTCCAATTTTTCCTATCTAGATAAATTAGAGTTTACCCAAACATACCTTTATAGGTGTGCTTGGAACATATTTGGTCTAGGGCAGTATGAACATGGGCCACATGAGTTGATTCTAATCAAAACCTAAAAACCTCACAAAAACATGGCCTTGGTTTCATGCCACCTAAATAACAAACCAACCCACCTTCCATTATCATTATTAATGAAGAAATCCCATCATCACCTTCCACTCCACCATCAACAACTAAGGATACTGACATCATATGCCCTAACTTTTTTTCATTAACATGATCAATATTGGACCCCTAATTTATCAAAAGTATAGGGTAAATGTAACCATTCCTCTAACCCATCTTGGGATGATAAGAGATGACTATCCTACCATTAATATCATCTAGTGTTAGGATGACAATTTTATTCTCACCTATCTTGGTGAAAAAGATTCCTCTATCCACAAATCTCTTCCTATTGAGACTTTAATTATATTTAACAAATCCACCATGGATATCAAATTGGGCACTCTAGATAACTCACACATTATCAAAATTGGCCAATCATTAAATCTTGAGGAGCTTTGAGATTTCCCCTCCTTACAATACCAATATAGTATTTGTTTGGTTTTACAACATGTTAAGAATTGACCCCTCTATTTCTAACCATAACATATTCACTAACTGTGATGCCAAACCCATTAGGTGAAAACTTCAATGAGTCCATCATGACCCTCTCTCAAGAAGACTTCACCTATCAAGTGCCCATGTTATTTAATGGATCTAAGTGTTAATGTGGCGGGGGATCTAAAATCATCCTTATCCCCCTTCATGGTGAACCTCTTCCTTTATCCTTCAATCTATATTTATAATTTACCAGTAATATGGTTGAGTACAAAGCCCCAATGATAGGCCTCCACACTATGTTAGCCTTAGAAGTCAAAATGATCAACATTTTTAATGACTCTCAACTTATGGTCAATCAAATCAATGGATATTATCAGTGCAATAATGATGTTTTATAGTAGTATAAACACTTATCCTATATACTCTTAACATCATTTAAACATTATTGTATCTAAACCACTCCGTGATCTATGAACAAGTTCATGAATACGATGGCTTCCCTCACTTCTTAGATCCTATTTTCACCCTCTAAATCTAAGATATATGTAATTATCGATTGACTTACCCAACCCTCTTATGTCAAATTAGACTCCCCCACCATCTTCAATGTAGAGGAGACATAACCTAAACTTTGGTATTAGTAAACCTTCAACTATCTCAACCTAACCATCATTCCTTTCGATCTTTCCAAGAATGTTCAAAGAGCATTTATTTAAAGCACCTCATCTTATACCATGCTGGGGGGAATTCTTTATAAACATGTGTTTGATGTTCTCCTCTTCTATTTCCTATGTAGTCACAAATCCTCTCATGTTATCAATGAAATACATGATGGGATATGTGGGGGACACTTTAATGGCCTAGTTATCACTAGATGTATTCTTCACCTTAGATATTATTGGCCCAACCTTAACCAAGATTGATATGATTATGGGAAAATGCATTAAATTTCAAAAAAACACCAATTTACATCAAGTACGTAGCCATAGTCTTCATGTCTCCAAATATTTTTGGCCCTTCTCACAATGTGGTCTAGACCTTATTAGTGATATTTACCCCCATTATTCATAGAAACATCATTATATCATCACTAAAATTGATTTGTTTACCAAATTGGTAGATGATATTCCCCTTGTCTCAATAAAAGTTGAAAATATTGTTGACTTTATCAACCATCACATCATTTATCATTTCGGTGTCCCTCATAAAATTATCAGTAATAATGATAAATCTTTCAAAAACAAATAATTCTAAGGTATTTATGACATGTTTAGTATCAAGTTAAGTTTCTCATCACCCTATCATCCATAAGTAAATGGATAGACATAAGCCTCTAATATAACTCTCAATAACATGTTCACTAAAATGTTTAATGCATATGGTCAAAATTAGCATTTACACGTCCCCTTAACCTTACGAGTATATCATACTAGCTTTCAAACCCCTATGTGTTCTACCCCCTTCAGCTTTGTGTTTGGAGAAGAGGTTGTTTTTCCTCTCAAAATACAAATTCCCTCTTTTCACATATCCCTACACAATCTCATATCTGAGAAAGATTATCATCAAAAATGTTTATCCCAACTTGAGCTACTTGATGAACATCATTTAGCAGAACTCACTCATCTTCATGTCTATCAAGAATGCATCAAGCATGTTTATAATAAACACCTTAAAGTGTAATAATTTAATATTAAATACCTCATCCTAAAGGAAAATCAACATGTCACCAATATGGAGAAAAGAAAGTGAGGAAATTTTACTTTCAATTTTCTTGGACCTTATATCATAACACATAGGTATGGATAGGAGCTTGCCAATTATCCTTTATTGAAGGGAACCTAGAACCCAAGCCCCTTAATGCTTCATATCTACATCCTTTCTTTTGTTAAAACATGATCAAACTAACCTTTTTTTGAACTTAAGCTCATCCCTTGTTTTCAAACCATGTTCATCTCCTTATTTTAGGGACAACCGATTAAAGTTAAATCATGTGATTATTCATCACAATAATAGCCTAGTCTTGAACAATGGGTACCATGGCTTTACCCATGACATGATTCTCATGGTACTTTCTCCATAATTTTTTTATAGGATGGATTCCCATGGTCATTGTCACTTAAACCTCTTTACACCTTATCCACCTTCTTCTGCTTTAGTTTTGCCTTCATAAAAGGTGAAACTCTAAGCCTATATAAGAAAGTCCATGACATCAAAATTTAAACATCAAAAGAAAAATCAAATGAACTCATGTGTCATTATCTATAATCTAAATACTACTCCCTTGAAAGATAGCTACCAAAAACATATCAAAATTTCTCAATATAAGGTAGACTTCTTTCTTGAAAGATCACTATCAAAATACTTAAACAAATCACACAAAACTTATACCACTCCTTTGAAGGATGGTTGAGTCAAGAATTTATCAAAGCATAGAAATTTCATGGAAGCTTCCTTCATTGATCAACTTCCCAAAGCCCCCAAGAAATAAAAACATAGGAAAAGACCCATTATCAAACATCAAAAAATATAAATATAATTTAGAATCGGTAATCAACTTTTATAAATAGACTTCCCTCATCGATCAGTCTACACCTTATATGACATGGACTTTTTTATACTATATTTTTGGTGAGCTACAATAGAGGCAAGCTAGCCTATAAAGAAGGTTCCACTCTCACCTCCCTCCCCTTTATACACTCTATAAGTAAGGGATTTTGAGCTTACTTAATATTATGTGATCAAGACACCTTTTTAAAAAAATAACACATGATAATGCAAAGAATTTTAAAGGATTATGTTCCTTAAGCCTATCCAAATTCAATTTATTTTATTCATTACCAAAGAATAAGAATCATGCCTCCTTATTCTCTCATACTGGTTGATACATTCACTTAGACATTTGTCTATTCATTGTCTTTCTTTCTCACATCTGGTTTTGTTATTTAACTTACTTTATGTGCTTAACCTTAATCTAAAAAAATGACCATAATTATAACCACATCACATAATATCATCATCACATCATAAACAAAATAGACATCATTAGCATAATCACCACCTCCATAAATAAATCAACTATCACCATCACCATGTCATAATCACATATACCATATCCACCACATGTCTAAATCTAAATGAATAAGTATATACTCATTAAATTTCAACATAAACACCACAATAATAACCATATCATAAACATCATCAACATCCTACCATTTATCACATCTGTATAACTATGATCCATAACCATAAAAAAATAATCACATCATAACCTTGTCCACCTAAGCATAACCAATAGCCATAACCATAATCATATTAGTATCATAAACATGATCATCTCAAACATGAATGTAAATGATCACATCCATAAACAACATCATCAAAATCCATATTGTCATAACCATCATCCTAATCATCAACAATATCACAATAGCATCATATAATCATATTGGGATCATCATAGTCATCCATAATTATCACATCACAATCACATCAATAACATAAATCCATATCAAACATCATCATGAACATAAATCAAAAGGCCATATCATCACATGCATACCTAGATGAGTACACATGAACGTCATCATCATGAGCATAATCATATCAACATAATATCATAAATAAGAAGCATGAACATCATAGCCATGAACGAAAAACCATAAATAAAGGTTCCCATCTATATCTCATAAATAATCATCTTAGTGTATACAAAATATACATGTGTCTCAAAAATATACATCTTGTTACATCATCTCATAGGCCAGTATCAAAATAAAATAGAATGTCCAAAATATAATGTCTCATAATCAAATATATGATCTTAGGGTACCATTACCTCCTATAGCCTACCCTCTTTCACTTGTTTATCCACCTACAGATGTGGCCCACTGACTTGGTGTCACCATGATAGCACCTCCTACAATCCTAGCCTTGTACTTGCCCCATCAGAGCTCATCTACTAAGTTCCTAAAGACTAGGGCCTCATAATATCATATCTCCATGGTCACTACATATCTCTATATCAAGATAATCCATGTTGGTCCTATAGCTGTTGGTACTCCACCTCCTACCTATCAGATAAAATCTCTCTCCTACATCACCAAGGCTACTTGAGACCTAGCCTAATCTCTCTCCCTTATCAAAGTGGCCACTTAACCCTATATTGCTACCAACGATGCCTTTCATACTACCAAAGATGCCTATGTTATGGTTGGAGTTATTCATGCCTAGTCTCTCTCAATGGTAAATACATGTACAATTAGGGAAAACCCCATGTATCTAGGCCTACTGACCATCTCCCCCTACATCAACATCTATATCATAATGACCACTATCATCATCCCCAAAGTCAATTATGGCATAGTGTGTCTGGTACCATGTAGGATAACCAATTTCAACACCTGCATCATCTATATCTATCCTCATAAAAAACTCCTCATGATCAATAAAATCATGAATTAGCTATGGAACATGTAGTGGAAACTCTACATCTTCCCTCTTGTATCTCAAGAATGCCCTAGGTATATCTTACACAAGGCTAAACTATCTCCATACCCTATCAAATGGAATCAGGTCTATCTCATGGTCTCATCTACCAAAGATCCATCTATAGCTCTAAATAGATAAATATGCCTCTTATAGTGTACCCATCTTGAAAACCTAACCTATGGTCTCCAAATCGCATACCTTATGACTAAGGCATCTAACTAGACCCTGTACTAGTCTATATCATGTTTTCTTCTTCTTATTCATGAGAGAGCATAATCACCTCTCCACCTCATGTATCCAACCTTATAATCCATCTATGCAAATCCCTCTTAGGGTAACCCCATAGGTATTTATACCTGGATGTACTCTTAAGCCTAGTAATGGAGAAAAAACTCGACACTGATCCCATGTCTCCTATGGGTGTGGAAGCACCATAGCTCTTGATAAATTTGAACCAACAACACAAGTGCCCATGTAAACACTATGCAACCCAAACACATCTCAATAAGCACCCCCAATAACAAGTAAGGTAACATCCCACTGTTAGAATCTAGTAATGCATAACACGTGACCACTATCATCATCATCATCATTAAAAACCTCCTCACATCCCTATCTCTTTGGTACATTAGCATCTAGTGGAAGCCTCTTGAGTTTAACCTCATAAAATCAAGGTCATATCTATACAAAAGATCCATCTACCCATTTCACTAATCACTCTCAATATGGTAGATTGGCTCACCCTGTATGGGTAGTTTCACTATCATGTGGATGTCCTCAAGTAAGATAGTCAGCTTGCTTATAATAAGTAAGAAGGTTTTATAGGTAAGGTTCCATCTCTCAATAATTTTCACTAACATCATCACATCCTAAGGTACATGATAGTAGTTCCTCATTCTTCTAAGGCCCACATCCTTCATGTACTCCCAATCATCATCAGTCATCTTATGTTAAATCTCATCTAGTATCTGAGGCACTTTGTCCCTCATCCATATCCACTCCTATGCCTATAGGGTCTAATAAAAAACAACCTTAGTTCATTGACATATTTTGCCTACAAATTCTACCACTTGTACCTACCCTTATTTCAATCTATCTAACTCATAATATTTACCTAATATGACTTATACCTCTTACTTTACCCCATCATTCAACCTTCTTAATCCATACACATTACCTTCCCATAACCCCTTCAAACTCACTTTTACCTTTTAATAAAATATATTGCCTATCAACTGTCACTCTTAATAAGCACATCCAATAACTAATGACAGTCAACTATTCTTATAATCAACCATTGATGGTTAAGCTTGACCACTGATGGTAACCATAAAGTGGCCTATTGATGGTCATGTATCAACCATCAATGGTCAATAGTGACCAATGATGGTCAAAAATGACTAATGATGGTCATTGTAAAGTGACCACCGATGATCAAACCAAACCCTACCCCTTTAAAAACACCTACCAAACCTCACAACTAAAATAAACTTACCTATAACTACCTATATCCTCCCTTATCTACCCTACCCCTAAAAAGTTTCATCTAACCTACCATTTCAAACTCTAAAAACAAATACCACAACCCTAGCCTTAAGTCAAACCCACCCACACAAATAAAAGAACAACATATAAATTGAATCATGCATTCATTTTCAAAATTGAAACTAATCTACCAATTCAAAATAATACCTACCTCATTCCTTGACCTCTATCAAATAGGAACTCTAAGGACCACCTCCTGACCTTACACTCTCCCTTGACCCCTCTACATCTTCTATCACTTGATCAACTTCAAATAAATCCACTCAATCTAACACCATTAATCAATCACCCTCAACCATCACTATTTTTCTCCAATAATGCCAATACGCCAATCATCAAGGGTTTCAAATTCACAATGAAAGAACAAAACCCCTAGTGGTATTTTGTCTTTAACTTTTAAGGTTGATGTATGACTATCAATGGTCATAGTGACCTTGATGGTCGATTGTGACCATCGATGATTGAAAAACTTAAGGTTTTTCCTTCTATCCCCAAAACTTTCCAATAATATTTTTTACCCAAACCTAATCCACCTACCTTGACCACCAATGATTTTAACCTCACCTATGATTATTTTGGACTAACTATTTCATGTTTTTATGATAGCCTTCCCTTAGTCCTTTTGATTGTACCAACTAAATTACCATGTTGAAAATTTTGAACTTATGCTACCTTGTGCTCAATCGACCACTTGTCTCTTCTCAAGAGCACTTCTTACCTTGGATACCCATGAAAACATTAACCTTGTATAGGAGACTTACATTTATAAGTGTATCCCAACCATCACATACAGTCATGTGGTCCACTTGTCACTTGTCCTTCTAGTACCAACCTTATTTTTACCAACCATGATAACCTAGTCATTGTCTAATCTTGGATATTGTAATTAGTCACACTTTATGTTTGTGTTTATAGTTTAGTTCCTAACTTACCACCCACTTCATCATCATATTACCCACTTATCAAACTAGCACCTAATTTTATTTCACCTCATTGATTCCCAATTTGAGGGGAAACACCTCCTACCATGCTCAGGGAAATGAAACCCTTGAACCATAATCTATTTCTATTTTATCGCTTGTTGATACAACTTACATAACAAAAAGGGGTAACATATAAACACTAGAGAAACACACATAATAGTTCCAGATGTTGAGCTAACCCTTGGAACTCCATAGGGACTATTCCATAACCTTTTAACTAAAAAAATTACTCAAGTTAGTTGACTAGCTAAACTGATTAACTATCCCACCTTGACCAAACTTGACCTTACCCATGACCATCGATGGTCACCCTAACTACCAATGGTTAGGCTTGATCATCGATGGTAAAGTTTAAACTACCTACATAGTTAACTCTAATTAACTCTATCTTATTTTTTATATTTATTTTGTCTAATTTATGTGTGATCCAATGCATGTGAAAGCTAAATTTAGACAACCCCTTGACACCTTGTTGAATTGATTATTTCACCTCTCCTTTCCTCTTATAAAAAGATAGGAGGAGGTGAAATGGATCATCATCCATGTCCAAAATTAGAGCCTCTTACATCAAAAATTTTTCTTGTATGTATTCTCTAAGTGAACTAGTAATGATTACGACAAATATCCAAAGTGTTGCCATCTATCAGCCAACAACTAAGCATTGTTACCCTACCAAAATTGCTCTAGAATCCACCAATGAGTTTTTCAAATAATTACCTCAACCATATTTAGATCAACAAGATAAGTATCTATTTTTAGTAATCAATTAATTTACTTCTATTTCATAAACAACCTAGCCCAAACCCCCTTTTTATAATTCCATTCTGCAACCTTATCAGACCAATTTCTTGAACTAGACCAAAACCATAGTAACCACCTAAGGTCATATAACCATCGACAGTCTATCCATAATGTCCAATGGTTTCCAACCACTAATAATCACCCTAACCACAGATGATCACCCCAACCACTGATGGTCACTATGTTAAAAATAAATAGCAAGATAGTTTCACCTATCAAACCCTAACCAAATCTCACGTTTTGACTTTTTGTCTGGGTATAAAACATCACCTTATTTTTTGGACTATACCTGATATATTTGGTATTAATAATCAATCATTTATTACTATAATTAGTCAAATTAATCTCTTTCAAGCACTTATTGTATTTTATTTTAGTATCTTTTATTATTCATATAAGTAATTTATCTTTCATTTTTATAAATTGATTTTTTAAAAGTGTGAATTGATAACCTCCAAAGAAGCTTGTGCTTCTTGGGTCTAGCTTGCTAGGAAATCCACCCTACTATCTAACTAATCAACCATTTCTTTAGTGATTTCTTATATTCATGTCATTCCTTCCAAGACAAAGAGGAGTACCTACAACTATCTAGATTACAAAGTGCAAACCAAATCCAAGTTATAATAAGCTCACCCTTATTTTAAGTTTTATAACTTTCCTTGAAAGAAATAAAGAAAAATTTACATGAAACAATTATGACTTGGAGAAAATGGAAAGGGTTGATATCTAGGTTGGTTGTTCCTTAAAATATTAAGACTTATTCTAGTCTAAATATGATTCTAATAATAATTTCACATGTTGAGTGAAAGTTTGAATTATTAGGATAAAGTCATGTTAACACTTAAATAACATTATTGCATGGGATGAAGTTTATGACCAAGGAGGATTGCCTAAAGATAAAATATTTGACACAATCCTAAAACTTGGCTAATTCTAGTTCCCAACCTTTGTTACAGTTCTAAATATATCTAAAAAATACAAAAAATAAGAGATTTATTAAAAATCCAAAATATTTATAAGCAAAGGTGATTCGAGTAACTTCCACCAGGGCTATGGATACTTGGCTAGCAGTACAATAATGTCCAAGCCTTCCTTTTGTAAAAACATGATTCTTAATGAATATCTAAATATTCTATAATTCAATGTTAATGATCAAAGGCATGAAATATGGAAGTTATTCTCCAAATCCCATGACAATCAATTAAAGAATCATAACACACACAACATGACTAAGTTTTGATGTTTGAACCTAATTTTTCATGTGTAAGACTTGTTCTAATCATGAGTTGATCTTAATTATGGTACTTGATCATATAGAATGAGTAGTTTAGTTATTATTTCAAACCAGAGTATCTAAGTTCTAACATTAGGCAATGTTTCCCATATAAGTCACCATTTGTTGAGGTTAACATCCCCCATTTTTTGAAAAGTGAGGACCCTTGTTCAATTTTGAAAACTGTGTTATAAATTGACATTAAAATTGATCAAAATTACATTATTTAATACCATGTTTACTTCATCTCTCATTGACATGAAAACATATGATTTTCATTTTACTTGATCTAATATTGGTAATGTTTAGCTTTTTATGTGTCCATGTGTAGATTTAATGGACTCTCAATTGAATGACCATTGTTTAGGGTTTTTGTACCTTAATTTTAATTAGAAAATTTATTTTGACTAACCCTTGGTCTATTTTTGATTAATTGAATCTATGTTTAAATCATGTAAAAACCTTAGTCTAATTATGTTTTATCCTAGGTCTTTTTTAATTATATTCAAATTTGTGTGGGTCAAATTTGCATTAAAACATTTTGTTATATCCTAGACTTAGTTCAATTTATTATCCTAAGGTTCTAGTTGTGTTTATCAATGCAACCAAAACCTTAGTCTAAATTTTTTATGTTAGGTACCATATTTCCCAAAAATCCATATTCCATTTCATTGCTCATATAAACTAATTAAACATAGGAGGACTTTATTATATTTTAGACTTAGTCTAAAGTTCTATCCTAAGTTTTAATTATATTTATTAATATAATTAAGAACTTAGGATAAAAATTTATCCTAAGTTTTTTATATTACTTGAGACCTAACTTGTTTATTTTCATTTCCCATAGGAATGAATCAATGCAAAGATGACAAGTGGTGAGATTTCAGAGCTCAAAAGGAAGATCTACAGTACACAAGTACCCACCTAGCTCAAAATTTCCAAAAACTCATATCAAGAATGAGAGTGATAAGTGTTATCATCTCAAAGGTAGCTTGAAGATCTTATAGTGAGTAAAGGGTTAATAATTCAAAAGGAAATGGAGTAGCCAATCATGATCAACCTCCTAGATTAGAATCAGTAAAGTGTGTTAAAGTGTAAAATAAAGATCTAATTGCATGGGGTAAAGTAAATAGGTCAAGGTTTTATAGAGGAATCCAAGAGTGACAAGTGGCATGATCTTGGTGACTGGGCCCAAAATCAAAGGTCTACATTTAGCTTGAAAATATCAAATAGATCACAATAAATGGTGCATGTTGATCCATGTAAGGAAGATCTAATGAAGTGAGATGAATATCACTTTTCAAATAGTAAATAATTAATGTGGTATTGACATGTGTCATAATTAAAAATGATATAAATATCAACCAATGCTACTCAACCTTTCAAATCTAGATCTAATGGTGAGCAAATATTTTAGAATTCAACAAACTAAGATCTAATGAGAGGCTACCATGTGACACAAAGGCATTAAGAAATAGAGTATGATAACAAAAATCATAGAAGGTTTAAAAAGCTACCAAGTGGCATGATCTCAGATGCCCATACCAAAGATCAATGATGTACAATAAGTCAAAGTTAAAAGACTCATTTTAAGATCAATAGAGCATATTTAATCATGCTCCAAAATTGCATAAGCTATTAACACATGTCCCAAAAAGGATATATGGTCACATTTTGCAATTAATGAGTAATTTAACATGGTGGATCCTCATAATCAAGACAAGTTAGTTCAAAAGAACTTGTGGACCCATAGACACAAAAGCTATAAATGCATGATCTAAGCAAAACTCAAGGCACATAAACTCATTGGTTGAACTCAATTTCCTCCATTGAAGCTCTACATAGACCTCCAAGAAATACCTAAGTATATGGAAGCCCTAATTTGTCCATATTGTCATTTTAATCAAGCTAAATAAAATTGAATTATCATCTACACTAAAATAATTAAATAAAGAAATGAATTACAATCCACTAGTGAGACATTTGATAAAATTCAAAGCAATGGTAGCTTAAAAGAATTTTTCAAAGGAAGATGTGGAGTTATACTTAACAATAGATGATAAAGGTCATATTTTCAAGGACACCAATTTTATTGACTTTGATTTAAACACAAGAGATAATAATTGGTAAAAATAGTTTTGGAGGATCAAGAATCAACTAGCCATCACCCAGGAAGAGGAGAAGAACCTCTCAGCAAAGAGGTTATATGATGACATTATTGCAATTCAAATCACTAGTCTCCAATATGTAGTAGTGAAACCTAAGGTAATATATTGCATTGACATTCTTTCTCCCATTTTCAAGGAAGCTAAGATAGATAAGGGCATGCTAATTAATGAACACAATCTAAGAAAATTTGTTTATATTTTTGCTATTGAATTTGAGTCATATTATAAGTTTCCCAAACCCCAAATTAACCTAGCCTCTATCAATTATTAGGATAATGAAAATAATTTGATGGACACCCTTGTCATGTGGATAGATTTTGGAAACCAAGTATTTTTAGAATTTAACAATAACATCCTTATTAGCCAATTCAGGACTAGGGTTAGACTGATAATGACTATGTTAAATAGATTATGGAAATGTAACCACTATATATGTAGACCCAGTATGGGTTCCCATAGTCTACTTTATAGTTGAAAAGGAAATTGTCCCCCCTTTGGGTGAAATGATCATATCATTAGATAGAAAAATTTATGCAAATAGGAATAAGAAGAAAAACCCTATTTTTTATGATGTCATATCTCTTAGATGCTCTTTGTGAAATAACAAAGATCCAAAACCAAAGGGAATTTTTACCAAATAGAACACAAATAGTTTACCAATATTATTCTAAGTTTCACATCTTCAAATATAGTGATCACATTCAATTTATACGTGATTATGTCTACCCTACCCTGAGTGAAGCCATAACTAGTATCCCAATGACAAGAATTAGCCCAATGATCAAGAGATTTGTAGAAGTTATTAGAGATATATGTCTATATCTAGACTACACTATTATAAGGGTTGAGGGATCTCAAATTTATCCTATCAAGATACCTTTTCATGTCCCTGACAAGTTAGCTAAGAAAGAGGTTGCATACTAGTTATTCCATGGCATTAATGGTTTATACAAGACTAAGAGAAAATTACTCCTTCACAGCTTCTCTATGATGATTGGAAAGACTATATTTAGATAGTGGGACAATATAGAAGCTATATCAAAACATAGATCATCCTTCAACCTATAGATTGATGAGTGATGTAGGATCATCTTAGCATTCCTATTATACTTTTCAATAAATCAAGGTGTCATGTGTGTCTTTTAAAGTTTTCCCTCCATTCTTAGTACATTCAAATATTTAAATTTAGAATTATATTTGTAAATTATAAATAAGGCCTAATTAGTTGATTCATGAGGTCTAATAGGCTATTTAGGAAAAACATGATTTATCATCCATATGAATGTAGTTGTTAAGGTAAATTTGGTGTGTGAGAGGTAATAGTTGTGATATCTCCTTCATTTATGCATTGGTTGAGAGATTTGTGGGGTTGTTACTTGATTCTTGGTCAAGAATCAATGATATTTTCTTGTAAGAGATCAAGTTGATGTTTTATCCATGGGAAGAGACATTTTTTTGGTGTGGTTTAATTATATTAAAGACATTATTATAGGTAAAACATGTTTTGTGAAGTATTTCCATGTTTTATATGTGTTTTTGGTTGGATTATGCTATGATTTAGAATAGGGGTAGTAAGCTAAGAATGGACAGCCAAGGCTAGAGTAATTTTGGATTATTTATGACTGATCAACCTCATAGAGGGGTTTAAAATAATCCCAACACAATTTTTTTCTTAACTCTATCGCTAGAGCCTTGTATAAGCAATTTTCTCTTATTTCCCTCCTGACTAGGGTTTGGTCTAATAAAATTTTAAATAATGAAATTTTATAAAAAAATTTAATCCATGTACATTAACCTTATAATATCTCTTTAAAAAAAATTAGATCCATACCAAATGTGATGGTAGCATTTCTAACATACCCTATTCTCTTAAGGCCAATTCAACACCTATGGACTATGTTTTGGGTATATTGAGGTCTTGCATGTGTGAAAAAGGACATGTAATTATAAATACATGTTTAAAATCCTTGTAAAATAATTATATAATAATCCCCATGCTTGAAATAGTTTTGAATCACTTTTTGACCACCTATAGCTCCTTAAAAGAGGCTTAATTAGGATTAGCCCTATTCTAAAAGTACTATTCCATACAAAATAACTATATTTTAAATTTTATATAATTATATAAGGAAAAAATGGGTATCCAAAAAGTCATAAATATTAGTATCATGTCCTATACTAACATATTTATGGCTGAAAAACCAGTCTAAGAAGGTTGTAAGAGCACTAGGCCTGTCCACAAGAAGATTGTTGTTCGGGTTCTTCAAGCCCATTGAGTATGGGTTTGAATAGCTTAGTTTATGTATTTAATTTTTACATATTATGTCATATTGGTTTACTTAGGTACAATGGTATTCATTCATGAGTTTGGTTTTATAATCAAGAAAGGCCTTTTGTAGTCTTAGTTGCAAAGTATGTCTTTTAAGAATCAAATTGAAAAAAACAAGCATAAGTGAATGATTTTTGGGGTACCCATACACCAATGAGCTCAATAAATGGGGTAATTATGGGAAATTTAAGGAACATTTGAAAAAAAAAGTAATTATAAATGTGCCCTATGATCACGAGCATAGTGTCTTGGACCCTATTTACACCAAGGCATCATCCTACTTTGAAGTGACAAAGAGATTGAAGGAACACAACCTAAGGCTTGAGTCAAGATTAGAAATAAATTTAAAAATGGATGATATATGGTAATTAGGACCTATAAAATATCATCTAATAAGTGGGGAACCTTATATACCTACACTAGTTAATGTATAGGTAGAGACATCAAATCCTAAAGAAAATAAGCCTAAGGAAAGAAAAATAGATGAGATCCCTTTAAGTTAATTATTTAATGAATTCCCAAAGGTATAAAAATAGGAATCAAATCAAGAATATATTCACATGATAACATTAGACCCTAATGAGATTGTTGAAGATGCATTAAAAATGTTATCTAGTGTTTATAAGTCAGACGATGAAGAAGCCTAGGTTGAGGAAACAAAAGAAGAAAAAGGGAAATAAGGGGCATTGGACTTAGTTATATTTGACACCCATAAGATGAAGGCTAAGCTATCCATTTTTCCTAAATCAAAAAGACCCAAAGTGACTTTCACTACTCCTCTAAGTGAAGTCAATTTATTCAATGAATAAAATATATTGTATGGTCTACCAATTCTAGAATGGTTCTTGTATGGACCTAGATTGTAGAAAGTGCCTATTATAAATCATCCATATTCTTTGATGAAATCTATTAACATTCCTATGCATCAAGAAATTAATCCCTTGATCATAGAGCTAAAGGAAGAGGAAGCAAAGATATTAAGTGGTTTAGTAGCTATATCATAAATGGAGATCCCTATTCCTTAGGTAACATAATCTTTAGTAGGGGTAAATTTTGACCCTAAGATTATTAGGTTACAAATGGTAATTACGAATAAGATCATCAAAGGAGGTGAAAATATGATATATCAAAAAGTGGAACCATTGATCAATCTGACTCAAGTAAGAAGAATAAACTTAGAGAAGATCCAATTTTTGAAGAAGATGTCTTGGAGTTGGTTGAAGCATAGAAAAAACAAGTAAAGGATGTAATCAAGGGCTTGAAATAACAAAATAACTTATAGGAGCAGGCTATCTTGTTTGTTTCATAAACTATGATCAATATGTTTGAAGTTACTTTGTATGATATGTTCAAATCCTTGAAATCAATGAGGTCTAGATAGGATGTAATGATCAACTAGGATACCATGGCCAAGAACCAGTTAGCTTAGTGGAAATATTCATACATCAAGGTGAAGGACTTTGTCATGATTTTGATAGATGATCAAATTCCTAATTTCAAGACAATCAGCTTAGCCCACTTGAACATTTCTATGGTTATATTGATAGAGAAGATGAAGAGTTTCATTATATGGTCCAAGAGTCTAGAGGATATTTCTGAAGATGGAAAATAGTTATAAATTATAATAAAACATATATTGGGAAGTTTGATCATAGATCCTACTACACTCAGTCTTATTGGTATAATCACTAATGAAGAATTCAAACTTAGGGCTAATTAAGTTATGCAGGAGGTAAGAAATCAAAGCCAAAGAAGGATAAGGGCTGACAATAGTAAGATCTTATAAAATATTATAAATGTAGATGAGAATATTGGTGAAGCTAGTAGCATTAGAGAAGCACTAGAAAGAGATGACAAGGACTTTATAAACCTATTATATCTAGAATATGAGTTGTTCATGGAACCTATCATCAATCCCTATTTGGTTGATGGATAACATGAAAAGGTAATGAAGTTCCTATAGCATAAATAAGGGACCACAACAAAAAAAGAGTCCCAAAGTCAAATTAGTTGACTTAAGTATATTATTTTGTGACTTGACATGTATAACATTTTTAAAAGAGAATATTCTTTTTTTAAAGGCATGTGCAACTTATAAAGCACATTGCCTATAGGTCAGTCCATTAAAATATGTCATAGTTCTAGAACATTGTAGAAAGGACACCTATCTATGACATTTTTACAATTGTAATTTGACATGACTAACCAAAATACCTCCTTAGTTTTCTATATAAGGGGCATTGTCATTTGTAAAAGAGAGAGGGAGTTTTTTAGCAAGAAAACTTTGTGGAAATTTGGAGTGATCAATACAAGCAAAAATTCTAAAAAGATCATCTCATTTTGTTTGTATGATTTCTATCATGGCTACTATCTCACTTTCTGATCTAATTTTTAGATTTGAATGATTCTTATGAATTGTGGATGTGCACCTTTAAATGCAAAATTGTCAATCTATGATAATTTTAGATTGATTGAAGGATCTTGGATTCATTTCATTTTCTTTGCTTTACTTGTAGATGTGTTTATGCCATTTGCTTGCATGAGTAAATATTTAAAGTGAATCTAGTTCTTGTTTACATTATTTTAACTTTCCCTATATGTTTGTCTTATGTATGGTAGTATTTTAGCTTTATCTATTTCATGCTATATGTTGGTTTTAAGTGCATGTTTACATGAAATTTGAACTTTGTCATAATGTTTGTAATGAAGATCAACAACATATTTCTTCTTTGCCTTACTCTTCCTTTTGCTTATTTTTTGATTAACTCACTTTAGTTTAGTTTCATTGTGAATATCCATTTTATCTTAGATTCTAGATCTTATCTTTGATCATAATTCATTTCACTTAGTATAGACTACTTTCATTTTCACAAGTTAGCGATCAGGCCATGGTTGCTCCCAATAACCGAACAATTATATTATAATTTTTTCAAAATATTTCATGTAATCTACCATTATTAAATGAAATATATCAAAAATATAACAACCTATAACTCATTCAATGGATTCTTTGAGTCCAAAAATAAGAAGTGTTTATTAAACACTCTAAACCACCTATGATACACTTTCAAGAATCAATAGTTGTAATCATTTATTCCTCCCCAATTTCTAACTACATATCTTACATCTAAACTCTCTTGGTGGCTCATTAGTGCCTTCACTTGAAATAGGTTCAAAAAAAGGATATTTATAAAACCATTCAGCTTGAAAAATTCTTGAAATTTCTCATTCACGTGCCTTCTTTTTTTTAGAGATGTGACAAATTTCATGAACTAATTGTGACATTGAATTATCAACACTTTCAAAACCAAATTGTATTAAATTAGTTGTGTCATGATCATTGAACTTATTACTTACATCTACTAATCAAAAGTGATTAGAACCTTGTTGAACATGATCTTGATCATGAAAAATAATGTTTAGTTCTGGTTGATTTTCTAAATCAATATTTATCTTTAAAGGTGGTTCTTTTTTATTTATATCAAAATATGAAAACAAGGTATTTCCCTTCGATGAACCCCTTGTTAATTTCCTAGTACTCAAATTAGGAGTAGTCATTTTATAATAAAAACCCTTTCAATGCCAACTTTATGAATCACCAATGCAAAGCAATCCCTTCAAGGATGAAATCACTATTCCACTTCTTCAATTAACTTTTGCATTGGAAATTTAAAATTTGGAATAAAAAAAAGGAAATGATACTAGTATATTTATTCATAAAATGTTTAAAAATGAACTACAAAAATATTCATTTGAAAATGTTATCTTAGATAGAATCTAAATCTACACAATCTATATATTTATAAATTAAAACATGAACTAAACCACAACTCACTTACAAATTCAAAACATGGAAATAGAGGATAGCATAAATTTATAAGGACATACTATATTTTCTTAGTGACTATTTTGATGCACCTTAGATCTTTATTTTTGTGGTTATAGAATAACAATGATTCTAGGAAGCAACAAATGTTTGGAAGAAGTGCATAGGGTTTTGTATAAATTCTATGAATAATAATGAATGATGCACTAATTAAATATCACAATTATCAAATATATGTATATGTGAATTCGATTTTAAATAATATAATCTAAGCTATCCAATAGAGTAAAGTCTATAGAACAGACAATCTCTTGAAAGAAAGAATTATAATTTTATCAAAGTATTTTATCAATGAAAATATAATCACAAAAGGGAAAATATAATCACTATTGTAACTAAGAGAAACTAAAACAACAAACTAACATACTCATAATTCAATGTCAAATATCATAATTTAATGGTCAATCTTAGATTAGTATTTTGAGAGACTTACAAAGGTTTGTACTTAATTTATACTGAGTATTGCACATGATCTTATCATATGTACTCATTTTTTTTAGTTATGTAATCCCCTCTATTCATAGTTATTTTTCCTTATGGCCCCATAGTCGGTTTATTATTTATACTCTTTACTCTATTTTTTTTCACAATTTTTTCTATACTTAGTTTGTTATATTATTTTGTTGGTCCTTACCACATTCTTATTTTAAACAAAAAATAAATTGATTTCCTCTAAGAAATACTCATTTTGAACAAATAAGAAATTGATTTCCTTTGAGAAATAATGGCATGCAAGATACTTCTTTTTTATAAATTCATAAAGAATAAAATGAATAAACACAACAGAGCTTCATGATCATTTCAATCATATTTTTCACTAACCCAAAAATACACATTTCACATATTTTGAGTTTAAGGAAAATATTTGTAGATATACACAAAATTTCAAAGAAAACCAACATGCACAGTGTTTTGAGAAAATATCTTTAAATAAATGATTTTTAAGGAACTTATCATTGTATTTATTCATTTTAATGAATAAGAAAGTTGAGAAACCATCACATATTTATTTTAACAACTTATTTATGCTTGAATACATATGCATCTCTATAATAGAGTTTACAACTATTATAAACATGTTCTCTTAATCAAACAAAAGACTGAGATTAGTTATTTACATGCACACTCATGTATCTTGAAATGAATAAATATAATGATAAGTTCTTTGAAGATCATTTCTTTACATATATTTGCTTTCTATCCTTACTTTTCATAGTTGTCTTGCCTGATGGACCCATAGTTGGTTTATTGTTTATACTCTAAACTATGATTTTTTTTCACAATTTTTTCTATACTCGGTTTATTATATTATTTGGTTGGTATTTACCACATACTTATTTTAAACAAACAAAAAATTGATTTCTTCTAAGAAATATTCCTTTTAAACAAACATGAAATTGATTTTCTCTAAGAAATAATGACATGTAAGATACTTCTTCTAAACAATACACAAATAAAAAAATAAATTAATTAAATAGAGTATCATGATAATTTCAACCATATTTTTGACTAACCTAAAATACCCATTTTATATATTTTAATTTTAACAAAAATATTTACGTATATACATGAAATTTCCAAGAAAACCAACGTGCATAGTGTTTTGAGTAAATATATTTAAAGTAATATTTTTCAAGGAATTTATCATTATATTTATTCAATTAAATAAAAAATGACTATGCATGAAAATAACTACTCTTAGTATTTAGAACAAAAGAAACACAAATCCATGCATTGCATTTGTAATCATAAGGAAACTAGCTTAAAATTATTTGTACATCGTCCCAATATTTTGATGACCAAAGTTTCACTTCCACCAATATCTTGCATCAATGAAAAAGAATATAAATAAAACATCAAAAAATATATATAAATAAATACTTTTCAAGGAACTTATCATTAGATTTATTTATTTCAATATAGATGACTACGAATAACTACTCTCAGTCTTTAGAACAAAATAAACACAAATACATACCTTATAGTTTCAATCACAAGGAAACCAACTTAGAAATTTTTTGTACCTTCATTTTCAATCTCTCATCCTAATATTTCAACTACCAGAGATTAACTTCCACCAATAGATTATATCAATGACTATATAAATTGAGAAATTGTCAGCAAATATCTTTAAATAAATGCTTTTCAAAGAAATTATCATTATATTTATTCATTTCAAGACATATGACTATGTATGCAAACAAATTCTCTCGATATTTTGAAAAAAATAAACACAAATCCATACCTTATAGTTTCAATCACAAAGAAACCAACTTAAAAATTGTTTACACATTCATCTCCAACATCTCATCCCAATCTTTTGACTACTAGAGCTTCACTTTTGATAATAGCTTGTATGAATAACAAGAAAAATTGAGAAACCATCACATTTGTATTTGAGTAACTTACATTAATCTCTTGGGTGATGTGTTAGAAACACATTAAAGGTTTCTCTAGGCCCCTCAATATGTTAGTGCCAATTCATTAAAAAATGGGGAAAGATCTAAACCTCAATCCTCATAGCTTTAATTCCACCTACACCACATTCAATGCTAGAAATAAAATAAAAATTAGGTTTGAAAACTATTTATTATTAAGATTTCTAGTTTTTAAAACCATATAGAAGGAATATCATTTTTTTTTTAATTATTTTTATAAATGGTGATAAAAAAATTAAAAACTTTTTCATAGTTTTAAAATTATAAATTATATAATATGGTCTACCAAAATGTCTTAACCATATCCATAATTGGCCTTTCAAATATTTTTTAATTTAAATAACATACCATTCCAAATAAAATATAATTATTAATTTAAGTTTATTTTGTCCTAGATGATCCTTATCTCTCTCTCACACACACACACATACCTAGAAATTCTAGACTAAATTTTGCATGTCTTGTAGAATTTCCTAGTGAATCATAACCATACATGCATAGTAACTTTGATGAATCTATGACCGAAAATAGGATTGAGTATAATGTATAAGGTGATTCAAAATCACTGTATAATAAATTTTATAAAATTAGGGTTATTTGACCTATGCATATTTTTTCAACATTAGCCATTTTAAAAATTGAAAAAAAACCTACTTATAGCCTTTTGGAAATAAATAGCCTCTTAAATTTTCCCTACCATGATTCTACTAAACTAATTATTCAAATCCCTAGATTTCATACACATCAAAATCTTATGGGTGCCCCTAATCTATATGATTATGCATGGTTCCTGAGTCCCTAACATGGGAGGGGTATTTAATTTCAACATGGTTAAAGTAATAGAATATGCCCAAGCAAGAAAGTATTTATACATTATGAATTACCTCAAAGATGTAGTCTATAGGATGATCATCTTTAAGTCATCTTCTTTCCTTGTGTGGGTTTCTCAAGGATCAGTGATCCACATGGTCTTATAAAATATATATGTCCAGCAATATAGGAATCATATCTAGTATATCTATAAATCCTTCAACCCAATGGTGTACAATGTGATCAATGAGGACCCTATGTCTTGTTATCTAAGGAAATTAGAGACTCCCTTACTATCATCAATGATTACTATTATTAATAAGATGACATTATAATTTGAGTCATGGGAATTTTTAAAGAGCCCCTTTGCTTACCTTACTACATCCTAGATCATTTGGCAAAGTAGAAGATTAGGTACCAATTATTAGAGACCATCTTAAGATTCTTTATTGGTCACCAGTAAAAGGCTTGTTCACCTTTTCCTATTATAATTGGGAACCATGTGTATAAATCCTTTCATCCTCTCTAGAAGATGGCTCACCTCAACATTAACTATGGCCACCAGCCAAAGGAGGATGATGAGCTATACTTAAACGTGACGAATGACCAAGAGGTTCTCATTTGAATCAAATCCTATAGAAAGAAGAAGGGTAGGAAGGTTTAGATAAAACCCTTATTTTTCTCCCTCTACAACCATTTAGTTGGGAGAAGATGTTGAGGTGATTCCTCTGAAGATTTATTTTATAATATTACAAAGGATCCCAATTCCTTCTCCCCCTCAAGATCCTACTACTAGTCTCATGGTTTAACCTCCTCCACCTCCAGTGACTAAGTCAGCTTGGCCTAACTAATTCAGAACTAGGTGACTCAATAATAAGAGGCTCAATCTTAAGTAACTCAACCCTAATCCATGTAAGATTTGAGGTTCAATTTTAGTAGTAAATCAAAGATGAGATCAGGACATGACTAATATTAAGCAATGACAAAAATACATTTCCCTACTCCCCTCAGGCTCTAACAACGTCTCATGGCACTACCCAACTTCCCTTCCCCTCAATAGTCTACTTAAGTAGTTCCTCAATCTTCCCCATTTTTTCCCCTTCACTATTCACTCAAGTACCTCTATCCCCAACTATACATAATGTCCTCACTACTTCATTTCCATCTGCCTCATCCATTCCCCAATATGGGACTTCCCTGGTGCCCCTAATAGTCATTATTTAGGTTTTAGTACTTGTGAACACCCATCCTTTACTAGGTGACCTAGAAACTCTAGTGGTAAGTGTACCTATGTGTACATCTCAAATGTCTTGGGCCATCTTAATGACTCCTTCTATGGCACAACTTCCTCAATTGGTTGTCTTAACCCCTCCTACCTCTACTCCTATTATGATGCTTAGAATGGATCCAATAAAAAGACTAAACAAGAGGATCCAATAAAAAGACTAAGAAAAAAGCATAAGATATATCATGTTAAACCTTTAATATAAGTACCTATTACTCCCATTTAGCCTCCTATATAAGCTTTTACTACTCTTCCAACACCAACCATAGTGAATCCTCACATTGTTCCCCAACCTCCCTTTTTCTTTTCCTTGGGTGCCTAGGTATTTGAATTTAATAAGCCAATATCTTCCCTTCTTATAAACACCCCTCTCCTAGGATTCATTAACTATTAGGTTGGCATGACCTAAGGTAAATGGAAAATGTAGATGTTCCCTTAGACCTCCCCATTTATCTTGCCTCCCTGTGCCCCTATGATTCCTCCTCTTCCACTACTTTCTTAATTTGCACCTTTCACTTCCTCCATACACCCTCTACCTTGTCATCTAGCTATCATTACCATATCCACCACCCCAACAACACTTACCTTACATTGGGAATGGTCCTAATGTCTCAAGTGCCAAATATGACAATATAAGGTGACCTGGATGTATAGTGGGATTTTTATTTCACCACAAGGAACATATGAAGGATCCTAATGTAAAAATTTATGTAAAAGGGAAACCTAATGGTCTAGTAGACCCAATAGGGTCTATTCTCCCACATCAAGGTTAGGACTTCCATAGGGGAGGATAATGTGGTTGAGGATCCTATCTCAATTATTAAGGCTACCCATGATATGTCAAGAAGCTACTAAAAGACATGTAGAATCAAGTTCAAACTTTGGAATCATAGGTAAATAGCTTCTTCCCTATTGAATTAATAGAACATGTCAAGGATGCCCTTTTATAGTTGTTTTTAGCCCTGATAAAGGTGGTGGAGACTCTAGCGGAGGGTCAAGTGATCATCCAATGGCCCCAAGCCTATTTGGATAGAATTGATCTCATTGATAGTATATGTATGAGGTTAGAAATCATCTTACACAAGGGTATGTCCCCAGAGTTGAAGTTTATGCCCACTTTAGACTTGAGACTATACCATACATACACCAAGAGTATGACAGTTGAAATGGAGGAATGGATGGGTGTGTCCCAAACTTTGATAGACCCCTTAGAAAAGGGCAAGAAGAATATATTGGCTTACTTTGAAGAGGTTAATATCTCTATGTTATTTCACCTAGATGGAACTCTATTAGATATGAGTTGTTAGGGTGTGGAGCTAAAAGCTTCACCAAGGAGCATACATTATCAGTTGCAGGTCTACATAGACACTGGCATCAGTCAGGAGCATCTGACATCGATCAGGAGCAGTTGCAGAGGTGCCAACGTTGGCAGTGAGTCAGCCAGTGGTGGTCACAGGCAAGCAGCAGGAACTGACGTCGATTACCTGTGCGTCCAAAAAGCTATTTTTGAGGACAGAAGTGAGTGTTTGCATGATGAGTTTGAGTTGTAGTCTCAAGCTCGAGTCTCTATTGTTAGTAATATTATTTTTAGAGCCCTTGTTCAAGTGGCTTAACTATTTGTTGGAAGTGCATGCTCAAGTCTCCTAATTCTATATGTAGAATTAGATCTTCCTAGCTTATTATAGTAGTTATTGTGGATTATTATAGTAATTCATCGTATGTGAAGAACAGTACAGAATTGAATCAATCCAGGCTTGTTGGAGTTGATTGTTCTTGAGAGAGAGAGCTCTTAAGGAATAGAGATCTATTGAGAGATCTATAAATCTAGGAGAGGTGTGGAAGAAAGAAGTTTCTTTAATTGTATTCCTTTTGTAAAGAGTTTGTTAATACAAGTTTTTAGGGTGGTTTCTTGTATCTCTTCTTCTTGATATTATCTCATTCTAATTACTTGTCTATCTGATTTAATTTTGCATTTATTGCTTTCACAAGTGTAATCTATTATTGGTTGATCCCCAACAAGTGGTATTAGAGCCTTGGTTGTATATTCACAGCTTGATATCCAACAAGTGGTATCAGAGCTCAGGTTCACTAACAGGTGGTTCAGATCTGTGTAGTGTGTATTGATTACAGGTTTTCACAGGGGTTTCTGTAGGGATTTCTGTTTGAGTGGCAGAAGCAATGGCAGATGAAAGTAAACTGAGAATGGAAAAGTTCAATGGCAAAAATTACCAACATTGGAGAATGCAGATAGAGGATTATCTATATCAAAAAGATCTCTACTTACCGTTAGGTGGGGTTACAAAGAAGCCCAAAGACATGGAGGATGAAGAATGGGAAGTTCTTGACAGAAAGGCTCTGGGGTCTATAAGATTGAGTCTAGCATCCACTGTGATATCTAATTTATCACAGGCAAAGTCTACGATAGAGTTGATGACTACGTTAGCAAATTTGTATGAAAAACCCTCAGCTTCTAATAAGGTATATCTTATGAAGCAGTTGTTTCATTTGCATATGAATGAAGATGGATCTATTTCTACTCATCTGAATGATTTCAATGGAATTGTGAATCAATTAAGTTTAGTCAATATAGTGTTTGATGATGAAATAAAAGCTCTTTTAATATTATGTTCTTTGCCTGAAAGCTGGCATGGCCTAGTAATGGCAGTAAGTAATATTGCATCTGCATCAAATATTTTGAAAGTAGAGGATGTTGTTAGTGTTATCTTGAATGAAGAAATACATAGGAAAAGCACAGAAGAGGCATCTAAGAATGCTTTAAGTTTTGAGAGTAGGGGAAGGCAAAAAGAGAAGAGCAAGAAAGGTAGATCAAGATCCAAATCTAAGGGGAAAGGCAGATCTAAATCTAGAAATGGCAGAAGGCCACAATGCTGGAATTG
This sequence comes from Torreya grandis, assembly GCA_037957365.1. Taxonomy (NCBI): domain Eukaryota; kingdom Viridiplantae; phylum Streptophyta; class Pinopsida; order Cupressales; family Taxaceae; genus Torreya; species Torreya grandis. Next base: position 2,967,525 of record JARHVA010001698.1, read on the forward strand.
TGGAAAGATGGGGCACATAAGCAGAGATTGTTGGTCAAAACCTAAGGAGGGCAATCAACACGAAGGAAAGGAAGAAGCCAAGGTTGCAGGTATTGCATAAGATGCTTTAATTTTCTCTCTACATAATAATATAGAATCTTGGGTATTAGATTCTGGTGTATCTTTTCATGCTACCCCTAACAGGGAATATTTTAGTGACTATATCCATGGAGATTTTGGAATAGTGTATCTAGGGGATGATGAGCCCTGTAAAAAACTTGGCAAAGGTAAAGTGAAGCTGAAGATGCAGAATATCAACACATGGATGTTGAGAGATGTGATGCATGTTCCTATCTTGAAGAGAAATTTGATTTCTACCAGAAAGTTAGGGGATGAGGGTTGTACAGTAACTCTCATAGCAGAATCTTGGAAGGTGACCAAGGGTGCACTTGTTATGGCCAGAGGTAAGAGAGAAGGTACTCTCTATTTGTGTAACTGTGTTACTAACAAATCTCCTTCTGTATTATCTACTTCAAATGTGGATGCTAAATTGTGGCACTCAAGGCTTGGCCACATGAGTGAGAAGGGGATGTCAATTCTTAAGTCCAAAGGTATGCTTTCAGATTTAAAAGGCATAGATCTAGAGTTTTGTGAGCACTGTGTATTTGGAAAATAGAAAAGGGTTAGTTTTCTCAAGACTGGGTCTACTAAGAAGAGGCATAAGTTGTAGCTTGTTCACACAGATGTGTGGGGACTGGCTCAGGTTTCTTCCATTGGAGTATCACAGTACTATGTATCTTTCATAGATGATGCTACAAGGAAGGTATGGATCTATTGTATTAGGAGAAAATTTGATGTATTTGAGACTTTTAAGATTTGGAAAGCTATGGTTGAGAATGAAATAGGTAAAAGATTGAAGTGCCTGAGATCAGACAATGGTGGTGAGTTCTGCAGTCATAAGTTCAGAGATTATTGTTATATGCATGGAATCTATAGGCAAAGGATGGTTCCAAAGACACCTCAATAGAATGGAATTGTTGAAAGGATGAACAGGACAATAATGGAGCATGCAAGATGTATGAGATTGCATGCTAGTTTGCCCTTACAGTTTTGGGCACAAGCTATGGACACTGCAGTGTACCTGAATAACAGAGGACCCTCTACAGCTCTAGATGGTGGTATTCTAGAAGAGGCATGGATAGGTAAAAAGGTTGATCTCTCATATCTCAAAGTTTTTGGTTGTGAAGCCTTTGTGCACATAGATAAAGAAAATAGAAAGAAGCTTGATGCTAAGTCTATGAGGTGCACGTTTATTGGCTATGGCTCAGATGATTTTGGTTACAGATTGTGGAATCTAAAAACTAATAAGGTAATCAGGAGCTGTGATGTTGTTTTCAACAAAAGAGTGATGTATTGTGATTAGCTAAGGAAGCTAAATCAATCTGAGCAGAGAAATGGTGAATTGGACGAGGTGAAAGTCCAAGATGAGCTCACGAGAAAAATAAATAATCACTTGCAATAAAAAAAAAAGACTGACGTCGACAGGGTAGGAATCGGCATCGGCAATACAAAAACCAGTGTCGGCTGTATAGAGACCGACGTCGGTAGGACAGGCACCGAGGTCGGTCAGGAAGAACCGATGTCAGCCAGTAACAGGTCTGGAGGTGACCGAGGTCGATCACTGTCAGAGAATTTGGGTGGACAGCATGTTGTGAATGAGTCTCAAACACCCATCAGGAGGTCAGAATGGGTGAGTAAGCCTCCAATTAGATATTCTCCTTTATTTTATTTATTGCTAACTGATAGTGGAGAACTAGAGAGTTTTGAAGAAGCAATACAGGTGCAGTCCAAGAGTGAGTGGGAGCGTGGCATGGTTGAGGAGTTGGAGTCCTTAAGACAGAACCAAACATGGGATTTGGTTGAATTGCCAGCTGGTAAGAGAACACTTAGGAACAGATGGGCCTATAGGTTGAAAGAAGGTGAGAATGGACAGATGAGATATAAGGCTAGATTGGTAGTAAAAGGATTTGCACAAAAGCCAGGTATTGACTTTGGTGAGATTTTTTCTCCTGTTGTTAAAATGACTTCTATAAGGGTTGTATTGTCTTTGGTTGCTTTTGAGGATTTGCATCTTGAGCAGCTAGATGTTAAGACAGTATTTCTTCATGGAGATTTGGATGAGGAAATTTATATGGAATAGCCAGAAGGATTTGAGGTCAAGGGTAAGGAGAAGTTTGTGTGTAGATTGAAGAAAAGCTTGTATGGCCTCAAGCAAGCTCCTAGGCAATGGTATTTAAAATTTGACAGGTTTATGACTAAGTATGGCTATAGTAGGTGTCAATCTAACCATTTCATGTATTTTAAGAGATTTGATAATGGTAGATATATTATTCTATTGTTGTATGTAGATGATATGCTGGTCACAGGATCACACATGCAGGATATCTCTGAGCTTAAAGTGAAACTAGCTCAAACATTTGCTATGAAGGATTTGGGATTAGCAAAGAAAATCCTTGGCATGAGCATTAAGAGAGACAAAAAAAATCATAGGTTGATATTGTCTCAAGAAGATTATGTGGACAAGGTGTTGAAACGGTTCAATATGCAGGATGCTAAACCGGTAAGCACACCTTTGGCTAGACATTTTAAGTTGTGTAAAGAACAATGTCCTAATTCATATGATGAGGTATAGTACATGAGTAAGGTTCCATATTATTCCATAGTAGGGAGTTTGATGTATGCAATGGTGTGTACTAGATCGGATATTGCCCAAGCAGTGGGAGTTGTAAGTATATGTCCAATTCAGGTAAGGAACATTGGAAAGCAGTTCAGTGGATCCTTAGATATCTGAGAGGAACCAGCAGTAAGCACTTGTGCTATGGAGGTTCAGATACTTCTCTACATGGTTATGTAGATTCAGATATGGCAAGATATTTGGATGGTAGGAGGAGCACTACAGGTTATGTTTTCACTATAGGTGGAACGGCGGTTAGCTGGATATCTAAGTTGCAGAAGGTTGTCGCCTTTTCAACTACAAAAGCAGAGTATATTGCAGCCACAAAGGCTAGCAAAGAGATGATATGGATGACACGGTTCATGGATGAGCTTGGTAGGGAGCATGAGAGTTACAGATTGTATAGTGATAGTCAGAGTGCAATCCATTTGGCTAAGAATTTAGACTTTCATTCAATAACAAAGCACATACAGCTAAGGTATCACTTCATACGATAGGTATTGGAAGATTGTGAGTTGAAGCTGGAGAAGATCCATACAGATAGGAATCCTACTGATATGTTAACCAAGCTGGTTACAAAGGAGAAGTTGAATCTTCATTCAACTTCTGTTGGTCTTCATGATTGAGTTGAAGATGGAGGAGCTAGAAGATGTTGCTGTACAGGTACTGGTGCAACTATTTATCTCCAAGTGGGAGATTGTTAGGGTGTGGAGCTAAAAGTTTCACCAAGAAGCATACATTATCAGTTGTGGGTCTACATAGACACTAGCATCGGTCAGGATTGATCAACATCGGTCAGGAGCAGTTGTAGAGGCACCGACGTCGGCAGTGAGTCAGTCGGCGGTGGTCATAGGGAAGCAACAGGAACTGACGTCGATTACTTGTGCGTCTAAAAAGTTATTTCCGAGGACAGAAGCGAGTGTTTGCATGATGAGTTTGAGTTGTAGTCTCAAGCTCGCGTCTCTATTGTTAGTAATATTATTTTTAGAGCCCTTGTTCAAGTGGCTTAACTGTTTGTTGGAAGTGCATGCTCAAGTCTCCTAATTCTATATGTAGAATTAGATCTTCCTAGCTTATTGTAGTAGTTATTGTGGATTATTGTAGTAATTCATCATATGTGAAGAACAATACAGAATTGAATCAATCCAGGCTTGTTGGAGTTGATTGTTCTTGAGAGAGAGAGCTCTTAAGGAATAGAGATCTATTGAGAGATCTATACATCTAGGAGAGGTGTGGAAGAAAGAAGTTTCTTCAATTGTATTCCTTTTGTAAAGAGTTTGTTAATACAAGTTTTCAAGGTGGTTTCTTGTATCTCTTGTTCTTGCTATTATCTCATTCTAATTACTTGTCTATCTAATTTAATTTTGCATTTATTGCTTTCACAAGTGTAATCTATTGTTGGTTAATCCCCAACATGAGTGAATATGGGGTCCACTTGGGTCACTTTAACTAGGTTATGAGGAGGAAGGTGGCCAAGAAAAATAAATATGAAACTCAGATGGTACTTGATCTCTCAACCTAGTCTATGATGAGCATCATCTAGGTGTCTAAAGTGAATGTGGCTATAAAGGATCCACTCTAAGTTTACCAAATGCTCATATCCTATTTAGAAATGATATTTAGGTGACCCTCCAATTAACCTCACCAAGTTTTATTGGGGATTCAACCTCATGGAAGTAGCATTATAAGCCAAGGAAGTAAAGTCCAAATTTATGAGAGCCACCCTAGCTATACCTCTTCCACATATTGGTTAAGTGGTCCTCTACATATATTTTTGAAGCAAGCAGAGAGAATTTTCTCTCTTTCTTTGAATTATGTAGTTGTAATAACTAGGAGTGGACATCATGTCAAAAAGATGGGAATCTCATTCTAATTGTAGGAAACCCACATCCTTATCTATAAATGTGTAGCTACATTATGTTTTCAAAGTCAATAATTCTTAGCTCCAAAGTGTTGTCAAATTTAAGTTAGGATTTTACCTATTTTCTATACCACCCTTTTGGACTATGAAAAGTTCATCATGATCTATATTATTGTAAATGAAACTTATCTTTTAATGAATGCAATCTTCATCTTTTGGAAAAATACATGCTTTATGTGTCAAAATATCTCTAGTCTCTAATTTTAAATGAATGTTAGTGATTAATAGAATCAAACTTATCCTTTATCGATCACTGAATGTAATTTTTATAAAGTGCTTTCCTACTATAATATTATTATGAAACCTTCTCATTTTCCTTATAATATTTATAATATCTATGTTAGTCTATAGGTTATATTAGAATTCTATGTGTTATTTGATATGGGCTTTTGAATATTGATATATAGTGAGGGATTCATAAATTAATAATTCTTATCAATTTCATCAGACTCTTCCCATTAAATGGTATTGGCTTAAAATGTTTGATGAAACTTATCACATAGTGGCATAGCTATGGTAGAAGAATTGAGTTTAGTTATTGAAGCATTAATCTCATTCTATCCTGAAATCACCCTTTCTAGCCTTAATCTCCCCTCTTTTTTGTGTTTATTTTAGTTTGAACTATCTCCCATTTATTTTATAAAGTGGTAAAGTAGAGTGCATTAACATTACCATTAGAACCAAATAATTAAATCATAGCTAAATCAATTAGTATTTAATATTTGTTGGTGACACTATATCTCTTAGAGATAGATTTACGTAGGCTCAATAGTGAAGACAAATACCTAAAACTATGTCCTAGGTTGATCTCACACTAGTCTTAAAATGAAGGAAGAGATTAATTCATTTTTCCCACTCTTATCTTTAAAAACACCCAACCCCATGAGTGTTTTGGGTGTAAGATTTTGGGGTAAACAACAAGTGATATAAGGTGGGCCTCTTCAAGAATTTATATATTAATTATTAAATTATTTTATAATATTCATTTTAATGGTAGTATACTAACTATTGATTGTCTATGAATCACCTTGGATTCTAATTTACCTATCACTAGATCTAGGTCCCATCATAGTTAGCTAGTGGTTTTACCCTTAAAATTCCATAATAGACCCATACTTGGTAGACCTAGACTCAAACTAATAATAGTCCCCACTAGTTTATCCTCTTAATCTCCCCCAAATAGACCACCCATAATGGCTCTCTTAGTATCTTGGTTATCTGATTTGGTCAATAACATTCTCAAAGTTATCCATGACTTAACTAGAAACCCCAAAAGGTACATTCCCCATTTCACTCTTAGTGTAGGATGAACTAATGAAGATAATGTGGCCTCCTACAAGATCACCCTAAGGCTTATAAATGTGGAATAGAAGGATGTAGCATCTAGGCTTTACCATTTCATGTTAATGGACTCAACCTATGAATAGTTCCTCAACCTCTCTAAGAACTTGATCACTAGTTGGGACCATTTTAGTAGTGCCTTCCTGGCCTAGTTTGGGAAAGTTATCAACCCTAGTGTCCTCTACTAACAATTTTATTCTATTAAATGGGAACCTAATGAGCCTATAAGGAACTTCAATGTTAGATTTTAGAATATGTATAGTCATGTTATCATGCTCTACCAACCAAACCCCCAACTAGTGCTTGAAATGTATAAAAATGCCCTTGACCCTTAGATGGTTATGTTATTGAGGTAAAACCTATAAATACTAGACTTACCCTTGGATTTTGTAGGGTACATGAAGGTAGATAGGTAGCTAAACCCTAAAGGCTAGATGGTGGCTCAATGTGTTTCCATAGATGCCCATTTGAACCATTTCCCAATACTAATCAAAATATCCCCATGTATAAGTTGCTTCCCATAATATATCAACTCCCTTTGAGTCACATTACACCAAACCAACACTTGGATTTTATTAAACCAATCAACCATGAGTTAGATCCTATATTTTAACACTCAATGACTTTGGTAGCAGCTAACATCACATATACCATACCCCAAGAGTCCATAAATAATGAATTGGATGTCATTTAATGATTGGTGCAAAAATATAGTAATGACTTCCTTAGACTATAAAGGAAAATAAACAACTCCAACATAGATATTTCCAAAAATAAATTTACATATCAAATATGGAATAGGAACTATAAAAACCCCACATTTAGCTATAACCCTCACCCAATAGGCTACCTAATGTTAACATCTTTGAAATCACCCTACTTAATTGGTGTCGAGTGCATAACATGGCCTCTCATGGGGAGCTTGACTGCACATAGTTATATAGTGATTTTGTTATTTTCCAAAGGGAGATAAAGGAGTATGATGTGGTCCTAAATCATCCAAAACCATCCAACTCAAGTAGACCACCTAACATGGCCATGGTGTTGGAAACTATGGATTTTCCTAATAAAGAAGAGAATGAACCAAAGTAGAGTACTAGTGAGGTACATGCATTGAAACAATCCTAAAATAAAAACTATACCCTAAGGAATAGAAAACCATAATAACCCCTCACTACCTTGGCTCCTTGAAATAATGGTGCCACCCCACTTGATCATAATTCTATAAATGAACCCCCACCGCTAAGGCCTCAAGAACCAAAAGCTCCCATAGAAACCCCTCAGGTCTAGAGCAAAGGATGTTATAATATAGTATAGGACATGAAGAAGATCAAAGAAAACATCATGCTTAATGAACTTGCTTAGATCATTGAGCAATGTGATCTTCTCATAAATTACTTGACTCAACCAACCCATGTAAAATTAAAAACATCCCATAGTAACATGCTCATTCATAAAAACAAGACTAAAGTGCCTCCCTTCATTTTGACCTTCATATTATTTTGGAATAACTTGCATAAATTCCTATTGGATTTGGAGGCCTTAGCTAATGTAATGTTGGCAAACATCTATGACAAGTTACAGTTAATTCTTATAAAGTTAGATAAGGTAGTACTTCAACCAGACAAATTTGGGGTTAAATTAGTGAGTGAGATGTTAAATGTCCACATGTAGTTTGATTCTAATCCTAGGATTCAACATTTCATATACATCTAGGTAGTGGAGATTATTGAGGCCTATTGCTCCTTAGTAGAGACTAGTCTAAATCCCTAAATAGGTATATCACCACAAACTTCTCTCATATGTGTCTACCTTAGAGAGTTGTACCTAATAAAATCAAGGTGAATAAAAATCTCCACATGAAACACATGATATCTAAATATAATGCAATTAATGAGAAAGTAAACATAGCCTCCTTAAACATAGGAATCTATATAATAAGCATGAAACTTGCCAAAGATAAATCTAACCATCAGCCAATTTTTCTAGTCTTATGGCCCCTTTATGTAGTCAGGGCACATTCCAAACAAGGCATTGGGGTTGACATTATACTAATATAACCTCAAGGGATGAAACACTTAGTGTCATATAGGTTGAAGTTCCCTTACACAAATAATCTAACAGAGTATGAAGCACTAATCTTAGGATTTCAATTTTCTTTGAAATACAAGGCAAATGAACTAAGAATATTTAATGACTTTGAACTGGTGGTTAACTAGATTAAGAGTAAATTTTGTGCAAACTATCATACCTCAAAAGGTATAAACATAGGGCTTGAGACTTAATCAAAATGTTTAGCGTGTTTAACATCATCCTTATCCTTATGGAAGAAAACTAAGTCATTGACTCATTAGCATCTATAGTAATAAAATTAACTCCTAATAGGCTATTTTAATACCTCTCATTTAACCAACTAATATATTGTTGTCATTTTATACCAAGGTTAGTGTCCAAGGCTATATACAATAGGACTGATGGGTATTTGAGTTTATATTTTGTTTTTTGGGAGGGTTACTCTATTGTTGATGTTTAAATCCTAAGGACAACAAATAAGACTCTAATCTTAAGTTTTAAAAAAGTAAATCTAGAAATTTTTGTTAATTAAATATCTCCTATGGCATTTCTTGTTAAAATATTCCTTAGTTCACACCATCAACATCTAAAACTTAAACATTTGGCATAAGACATTATGGTGTCCTCACTCGACTTACATGGCTAGTAGGATAGTGTGATATTTTAGAATGTGAGGATGTTGTCTATTATCACTTAAACTACTTTCTAATAGATTTTTAATATGGATATGAGTTAATAAACTTTACCTCTTATAAAATTGAAAGACACACTTTTGCATAAAGGAAACTCACTTACATTGAATTGAAACAACCTTTATATTTAATGAAAATACACTTGCATTAAAAGTAAATTCACACTTTCTTTGAAAGGTAAATCACACTTGTGTTGAAAATTAAAATCATACTTTAGATCAAAGTGAAATATACTTTGAATTAAATAAATACACATTTAAACTATAAATTAAAAATAACAATTTATCCTAATCTTCGAATAGAAGTGAGCCCTTGCTTGTTCTTTAGAATAGGATGAAATTTTACTTAGTAATGAAAAGGAATGCTAAAATTTATTTTATTATCAAAGTAACATATATAGATACACAAAATTACACTTAAATACTTCTTATGATTTCTGATCACTATTGATTGACTAACTATTCATTATCTAGAATGAGGAGATATGTATTTAAAGCACTTCTCAATAGTTATTCACAAAATACAAAGTCTGGTAACCTAAACAACCAATTCAACTAAAAATAGACCTAGAATAACTACCATAGATTCAAAGAGATTATATCCAATTTTACAAAATAGAAGTATATTTATATCTGGATCATTTTAGACCATTAATATGAATATAATGTCTAAAATAAGATATCTAAATATGGAAATTATATATATATATATATATATATATATATATATATATATATATATATATATATCTTCGGAGTTACTATCTTGATTTGTAGGATACAACTAGACATATTCAGAGCACGCCTGGGCATCTTCAGAGCATTATTGTATAGGTCTTCAAAGCATCTTAAGAGCATCTTTGAAGAATATTTGGAGCTTGAGGTGTTCTTTGAATCTTCAAAACTATTTCCAAAAATGGTTTCTAAAACTATTTTATGACTTCTCAAAATGATCTCATCATAGGGATATATCTCTATACACAAAATTGTGCTCACTTCATCCAAGTTAGGCATAAATAATAATATAAAGAATCAACAATCTATGACATAAAAATAAAGGAAAATTTCATTCATTTCCTACTTAGATGAGACCTTAACTATTAAATTCAATGTAATATATAATCAAAAGGTAACACTTATGGATTATTTATTTTTAATGAGTTATAAGGAATGCTCTTCATTATTCCCCCACACTTTACCTTTTGCAAGTCCTCTTAAAAATCAATGGGAAAACTATTATTAAATCCAAAAGTCAATATTATAATTAATGACTAAGATCATAGATATGAAATTGGTACCCCCAATCAAAATGACCTCTAGGCAAAAATTGATAATCTCTTACCATTGTGTGCAGCCATGCCTAAAATTCTATTTCTGCATGATTATGCCAATTTTACTAGGGAGACATAGGGAAAATAAGAATGGGAGGCCTAAATATCATTCTAATCCACAGATTTTATCCTCCCTTATCCAAGGGATAAGTGATAATCTGAGCTACATCCTGGGATATATGAAGACTCTGCTTGATGGTGGTAAGACTAATAACTTCCCTACATTTTAAAGTAATAGGCAAAGTCTTCAACCTATCCATACTTACATTGATGGATCTAGTGGAATGTTGGCTCATAAAAGATATAAAAATTGGTACAATTGATCTTAGTAGTTCATGTTATTTATTTTTCATGTACATATGGTACATAGGTTAAAAAGTAGCAAGGAGTTTAAGGGCCTCTAGAAACTGAGGTCTTATGCACATACTTGTAGTGTTCTAACATTGAATAAATTTATTGTGTGCTTAAATCTCAATTTGTTTGATTTGTCATGGTAGAAATTAAAGTACATAATTGTGTTTCCCCTACAAATATTTTCACTAAAAATCTAGACTGATAACCCAACAACTTGTTACAAAGATAAAATTAACAAGTTTCATCCTGTCTTTCTATGGTAATTTTTAGAAAGACATCCATAAACATATGTTCATCCTTAATAACATGTGAAAAACCAAGAGAAGTCAATTATATTTTCCATTTGTAAAATTATTCATGAAGAAATATAAAATATAAAGAGGAAGGTTGTCTATAAGACAACAATTTTTTAGAAATTTTATAAATATTCTAAATGGAAGTCTAAGCTTTTTACAACTACTACTAAGAATTTTTTTTTATCTTAGCATTTCTTCTTCCAATTTTTGAATAATATGATAATATTTATTCTATACTAAAATAATTTCATGAAGTGGTAGAGGGAAGGAAGGAATAGAATTTGTAGGTCCGTTAGTTTATAGAGCTATTTCCCTAGTTTCCCTTTGCATAGCTTGTAAGGAATCTTACAACTCCACACTCTGAGTGGTTAGATCTTATATGTAAGTAGTTTATTGAATAAATAATGCATTTTTACCATTAATATAATGTTGTAAATTATTAATATGAGTATCCTTACTAGTAATAAAATTTTGTAAACTAGTAATTTGGGCATCCTTATTTATAAGGGAATTTTGTAAGGTGCTTAGTTCATGAGTCTATGAAAACAACTGATTATGTACTCTATTCTACTTAACATTAACTAATATAATGATTACTTCTTGTGCCCTAACTTGAACAATAAAAATATTCATATATTATTTCCAAACTATAAATATTTTGAATCTTACCTTGTAGTGTAAATCAAATAAAATCTAAATCTGTCTATTATTTCCAAATGGTTTCCTCATGCTATGACAGAGTCATGACATGATGCAACTCCTTGCCTTCATGAGAAGTTTGGGATGAATATGAGCCTTCTTCTATAAGTGGAGCTTTACCCTTATTATTTTTAGAGGGTAAAGGTATTTCTTCTTCTTTAGCAGTAATTTCCTCTATAAGGGTTTTTCTTCAACTATTTGTTCAACATTCATAACTTTTATGGGAGAGCTTAAACTCCCCAAAATTTTGGGTATCTGTACATTACCTTCTTCTTCTTCCTAGAGGATCAACTAATGACTTTTTTAGGGTTTTATTGGTGGATTAGGATTTTATTATGAAACCCCCATTTTAATTTTTGACCTTTGGTACAACATCTTTGGAGTTGAGGGCATTGAAGATGGGTCTTTTTATATTTGTGTTATTGTGTGAGGAGAATTAGGATGTGATGATTTTTTACTATAAATTTGGGAGGATTTCAATAGAAATTAGAACCAAGATTTTTCACCCTTAGGTTTTTGCATAAAATTATGTTGATGAATGAGGTTAATCAAACTATTATGTCTGACTGACCCAGTTCCCCTTTTTAATTTCCAAATTACATTAATTATAGCATGGTGAAGAAATGATGGTGGATTTACCTAGTATTCTAGTCTGGCAACTCCTTTCCTCAAATGAATGAGAAGCCTCATTCTATCTCCACTAACCATAGTGAATTGGACATCATAGGTAATATAATTCATGACCCTATATGTGATAGTCTATTATGGTTGTGGAAGACTATCTTTCATGATTCTTCTAGCCACACCTTGTGTGGTTTTGGATAGATTATGATGAAACTCATTTTCATCAATGAACATTTGAATTAAGTCAAAAAAACTTAATTTATTAGTGACCAACACACCCTCTTCATGAATTATATAAAGTGAATTGGTCACACATGAATCCACTAGAATATGCTCACCTCTAACAATAGAATGATCCTCATCAAAAAATTCCTAGACAATATTTTCCTAAAAACCCTATAACATTTTCAAAAAATTCAACCATCTTACCATATCAAAAATATCCCTAGCTAATTCATCTTGTAGTAATGCATCTACTGACTCTAGTTCACCTTTCTTCTTTTTACCTCCCATCTTTGGAGTTGTCCATAGTTCTCTCAAAAACATGTTTGTGCTATGGAAAATTGAGATTGAAATTGCAAAGAATACAGAGGAAATAAATTAAATAGGGATGTGATGTATAAATAAATATCAAATAAAGTCATGTCACAAAATTATTGGAAACAATTATGGCTAATCACGTTAGAGCATGTAGTGTTTTAATGAGAAAGTACTTTTTAGGTCACTATCAATTACATAGTTTGAGGGGTCATAATTATAAATACTTGAAATAATATCTATAATGATTATTGAATCAAGTCATATATTTTTGAAAAGGGACTTTAAAATAACTTCACATCAAATCTTGAAATATGGAGATGGTACTGGATTCATCACATCCACATGGCATCACAAAAATTTATTTGTAATGAAAAGTGTTGTCCGCCTAATGATCATACATATAAAACATAAAATAGAAAGTGTCTAACCTTCTAGGAAATAAGTACAATTGTACTTATAATATATGGATCCATGTCTATATTCTAAAGTTTCCATGTGTCTTTCAAGGATAAAAAAGTTTGAGAATATAGGTTAGTTGACAAGACAACAATTCATATTTATTGCATAAGTTTCTTTTGAAAAGTGTCATTTTTGGTTTTCACCTTTTAGTTATAATTATTTATTTTTTGTAATTTTTTATTTTCTCATTTTTATATTTTTTATTTATTAAATTTTTAAGGGAGGAGAACCACCATTTTTTGGTTTTCAACTCACCCACTTTATTGAATGTTTTCTACAAAGATTATTTATCCTTAGTGGAAGAACTAAGTTATTATATAAGGTCAAATTGGTATTGATTCTACTCAATGAATTCTTCCTTACTAAGAGGTTTTCTATACACCTTAAGTCTATGACCATTGACCAAAAGTGTCCTTTGATCACCATCAATTGGTTGAAGCTAGATAGAGCCATTATTGTAAATGGTTTTGATCAAGTATAAACCCAACCATATTATCCTAAACTTTCCTTTGAAATATTAGAATTTAGAAACAACATGCTTTTAAACCATTTGAAATGAGAACTATCTCTAACCAAATGTTTTCTTTCTTTAGAAATAAAAAAATGTGGAAACTTCCCTATTTCCAAGTAATTTTCCATGTCTACAAACCATGGGAAGTATGTGGATATGGAAAATAGTTTTTAATTTAAAAAAAGGAATCCTCTACAGGTTCATATTCACTTGTAGTTACCAATCTAGACAAAAAGTCAGCAACAACATTATACTTCCTAGGTTTATCTATGATGGAAATGTAAAATTATTGAAACAACAATAACCATCTAATAATTCTCCCACATACTACTATTTTATTCATTAAATACTTAATAGTTAAATGATTTGTATTGATAAATACATGCTAACCAGTAATATAATGCCTAAACTTAATTATGGCATAAAAATAGTAAGAAATTACTTTTATATAGTAGTGTAGTTATTCTTTAAGAGAGTAAGATTCTTATTGATATAATAAATGGTATACATTTTTCCATCCTCATCTCTTTGTTCTAAAATCACTCCTAGTGTATTATTCGGAGCATCAGTATAGATATGAAAAGGCTTTTTCTAATTATGTCTTTTCAAGACTATAAAAGTCGTGAGTTTGTTTTTTATTTTTACAAAATCTTCTTGAGACTTATCATTCCATACAAATTCACTATCATTTATTAGCAATGAAAACATAGGTGTAGATATCTTGCTAAAGTCTTCAGTACATCTTTTGCAATATCTTGTATGACCAAGAAAACTTTTAATATCTATTTATATTTGAGGAATGGGGAGATTATAAATTACCTCAATCTTTTTGGGATCTATTTTTATTCCTTGAGAACATATATGATGTCCTAAGATTATCCCTTCATCAGCGATTATGATACACATCTCATAACTTAAAGATACTTGGTGTTTCACACATCTAGTAAGCACTTTATCCAAATTATTCAAATATTCATCAAATGTAGAGCCATGAATAGTGAAATCATACATGTACATTTCCACACAATCATTTATAAGATTAAAAAACATGGCTAACATTGCTCTCCAAAAGGTAGAATATGCATTGCATAATCTAAAAGGAAGGACTGTATAAGCAAATGTTAGCTAGGGGTAGGTAAATGTAGTTTAATATTGATCTTTAGGGGATATTATAAATTTATTGTATCCACTAAACCCATATAAGAAATAAAAATACTAGTTTCCTACCAAATTATCAAAAAATTGATCAACAAAATGCAAGGGAAAGTAGTCTCTCATAGTGGATTTATTCAATTCTCTGTAGTCTACATAAACTCTCTATTTTTCATTATTTCTAGGCACAAAGACTAGACGTGAAACCCATTAACTATCAGATATGGATTAAATGAACCCAACTTCCAATAGTTTTTTATCTCTTTCTTTACAAATTTTTCAAGGCTAGATTAATTCTCCATTGTGGTTGTCTGACTGGTCTAATATCTTCAATGTAGATGTGATGTGTATAGACACTGGAAAGTATTCCTTTCATATCATTGTAATCCCAAGTAAAAGGTTTTTTTGTGTCATACCAATAGATCAAACACTTTGTTCTCTTGTTGGTTAATCAATCAGTTGTAAATATTCAATAATTTATCAGGTTAGATTGAAATATTGTTAGTGCCTAGAATAATGAAAGTTAACTACTTATATTCACTCATTAAGGCATTTAATGGACATGTATTTGGTATTGACATGTGAAGTGTAGCTACATCCTTGTAAAAGGTTTTACTTTTGGAGATCATGTTGGTCAATGGATAATGAAAATCATGTAAAAATGAATTATACCCATTTTGAGCCCAATCAACTATGGCTTGCTAAATATCTTATGGACCAAATAACATGTTTAAAAAACTTATGATATTATTTTAGTTATTAGTAGTGGAATTGGATTCTTCCCATTCATGATTTTTCATCTTCAAATCTAAGCTTTCAGTCTTTAGAGCTAAGTTATCAAATCTTTGAAGCTAGGATTTTAGACTTTAGAGCTAGGTTGTTGGGCTTCAAAGCACAACATTCAAACTTAGGAGCTAGTATTTCTTGGTCTAAATCTTATGTTATTTATTCCTCAAACTCTTGGACATGTTATTTGATGGTAACCACGGATAAAGAATATACACTAGTCTAATTTTATTTAGGTTGATCTACCCATATTTTTTCTAAAAGACTCATTGAAGGTCAGTAGGTGGATAAAAAGATTTTTTGTTAGCATGAATTTCAATAGAAATGGTCATGTTTCTAGATCTATAGTCAATATGTGTGATAATTGTAACTAACCAAGGTCTTCCAATAATGATTGGATATCCTAACCTCTTGGGTTTAGGTTTAATGATCATGAAATCCATAAGATATTCTTAAGATTTTATGGTGACTGGTATATTCTCTATGGTTCTTGTAAGTGCAGCATTGCATTGATATTCCATTTATAAGATTGTAGTGGTGGGATGAAGCCATGTGAGAGATAAAGATTCTATCATGTTGATAGTCATTATGTTGATGGTAAAACCTAGATATACAAGAAAATTTAGAATATACTTGTTCTTAATTTTCATAGTCATTACAAGACTATTGAGATCTCCATATTTAGTAATAAGTATGTTTCCTTCTAGTAAATCAACAACTTTGCTAGTTACTTAAATTATTCTAGGATATTATTTATTTCTTCTTGGTGATTTGATGCACAATATTTTAATTATTTGATTCAACTTAGTAATATCCTTAATGTTTATTAATAGTGGAATTTCTATCTTCATCTCTCCTAATCCATGCATCAATTTAGAATCTTTCCTAGGTTTTTCTTCTATAAGTCTCTCAGGAAATGAAATAGTTGGGTGATCTTGAAATGTGATTGGTATGATTGTGGGTTATACCTTGCCTTCATTTAGTTCTTGGAATACATGTGACTCAAGAGTTAATTAATCATTGGTAATTTTACTTATAGTAATGGATGAATCTCCTACTACCTTCCCTAATCTAAGCTAAACATTACTACCTTTATCTGAACCACCTATGACATTACTTTCTTGATCATCTCCATAAATAGGTGTATTTTCTCTATTCTGAGGATTTACCACTAATTGGGAAGGTAATTATAGTTTGTTAAATTTATTCTCAATTGGTGGTGGTTGAGGTTATGGAGGCATCAAATCTTCCTATGGAGGAAACTTTATTTGTGTTTGATATTGTTGATTTGGCCATTGAGATGGTGATTGTTGCATCCAAGGTGGTTATTCATTTTGATATTATGCCTAGGTTTGTGAAGGATTTTGAGGTATTCCCCACATCTATGGCATCCATTCTTGGGTACCCCATAGTTTTGGTTATGGTGTTGGTCCCCACATTGGTGGTGTGACTTGTCCATCCCTTGGTGTCATCCATGGATTGGGAGGAAATCTTGGATGAAATCAATTTTGAGATTGGGAGTATTGGTTCCCTTATCTTTGGATAAATTTCACTTCTTCAACTACATGTACTACTTATTTTACTTGGTTTCTCATGGTAGGAATATCTTTTCAATTCTTGGTGTCATCATCTAGGTCACAAATACCACATACCTATATTTTATCTAAAGGGAAATTTTTTACTGCATGTTTTAGTCTACATCTATGACAATATATTGATAACTATTTAGCATTGGTGGAAATGTATTTTTCTTTGATGCCATCTAATGTGGATGTCAATTATACTAGAATATCTATTTTGAAATTAGCAAATTCTTCTATTATTTGTCTAATTTTAGGTGTTTTTCCTAACCTTGATTTCTTTATGCTAGGTCTTATCCTAGAGTAGTTAGTACACAATGCTAAAATCTAATGAAAGGTTAACTTGATAATGTCACCCTTTCCTAGTAAGTTAAAAAAATCATATGAATCATCATCTAGACCTTTAAAAAAGACTATCTTGATGACCTCCTGAGTGATTTGGTAACCATTCCATTTATGGGTAAATATAAACCTATCAATGTAATCTTATAATGTTTCATCTTTATTTTATTTGATCTTAGAAAATTCTTATTTACATTATCTAACTCTACAATAATCTTAATATTTGTCAAGAAATGTAGTTTTTATTATATTCCAAGTGCTTATATAATTACCCTCAAAGACCATGAACCATCTCATGGCTACATCCTTAAGTGTAGATGGTAATAACTTCAAATTTTGATTATTAGTGATATATTCATATGTTTGGTAGAGAACCTAAAAATCAAAGAGGAACTGATCTATATCCTCTAAGTATTGACCTCTAAAAGTAGGTAAAATGGATGGTGAGATATTTTTCATGAAAGTTGTGTCCTTAAGACCTAAGCCTATTGGTTAGGAAAAAGTTATGTCCTATTGATGTTATTGATCAGGGTATTCTACATGTGCATGTTCATCTCCCATATTTTCTACCCAACTTTGGTCATCAATCCAATCTAAATTCTCTTTTTAGGTTCTCAACCTATGGTCTACCTCAAAAGGAGAATCTTCATTGGTGATCAAATCATCTTCTTGTAGATCTTTTGGGTCGAATCTAACTATTCTAGAAAGGGTATTTTAATCAATTCTTCCTATAGGGTAAGATGTTCTTAATAGGATCATTCTTGTAGGATCTATTTGTGATGATGAACCTTGTTCAAGAGAGGAATAGAAAAAATTTGTATACATCTTTCAATTTCCTTTCTTTCACTTCTTGATCTTTTTAGCAAGGATAGGATTGTATCTTCTTCTTGTTTTATTTGGGATCATTTAGAGATAAATTATCCTTAAGAATATTTTGGTCTGTTCATAAATCTAAAGAGTCCTAGATTATTTTTGTGTTTTTGGGGTGTTTGAATATTTTTGAATTTTCTTTATATAACTCTAATATATGATCTCACTAACATTTATTAATTAATATAGTCCTTGGCAATGGCACCAAATATGATATATCATTATACCTCTCATTTAACCAATCAATGGATTGATGTAATTTTCTACAAGGGTTAGTATCCAAGGTTATATACAATGAGACCATTGGGTATTTCAGTTTATAGTTTATTGTTTGGGGGGTTACTCTATTGTTGATGTCTAAATCCTAAGGACAGTAAGTAAGACTCTAATTCTAAGTTGCTAAAAATTAAATCTAAATTTTTTTATTAACTAAAGATTTCCTATGTCATTTATTGTTAAAAGATTCCTTAGTTCACACCATTAACATATAGAACTTAAACATTTTAAGTGTGATATTTTACACTATCCTTATTTCAATTATATAATAGATTGGGTAGGATAGTGTGATATTTTAGAATGCGAGGATGCTATCTATTATTACTTAAACTACTTCTTAAGAGATTCTAAATATGGAGATGAGTTAACAAACTTTACTTCTTATGAAATTGAAAGATATACATTTACATAAAGAAAACTCACTTGCATTTAATTTAAATAATTTTTATGTTTAATAAAAATACACTTGCATTAAAAGGAAATTCACACTTACTTTGAAAGGGAAATCACACTTGTGTTGACAAGGAAAATCACAGTTTATAGTAAAATGAAATATACCTGAATTAAAGAAAAACACTTTTAAACTATAAATTAGAAATACCAATTTGTCCTGATCTTTGAAGAGAAGTAGGCCCTTACTCCGTCCTCAAAATACGATCATATTTTACTCAATATCAAAAAGGAATGCTAAGATTTATTTTATTATCAAAATAACACATACAAATATGTGAAATTACACTTGAATGCTTCTTCTAATTTTTTATCACTATTGATTGACTAACTATTCATTATATGGAATGAGAAGGAGATATGTATTTAAAGCACATCTCAACAACTATTCATAGAATACAAAATATATCAATATTCACAACCAAATCCACTTATTCAAAATAGAAGATATAGGAATCAGATCCCATGCATATGGAAGGCATTGGAATTGACTCAAATAATAATAGACATAGAATAACTAACATAGATCTAAAGAGATTATATATAATTTTAAAAAAATAGAAGTATATTTATATCCAAATCATTTTAGACCATTACTATGAATAGTAATGTCTAAAATAAGATATACAAATATGGAAAGTCTATATATATGTAATAGATATTTTTAGAATTATTATCTTGATCTACAGGATCCAACTGGATATCTTTGAAGCATGCATGGGTGTCTTCAAGGTAATTTTGTATAGGTCTTCATAGAATATTCAGAGCATCTTTGGATCACCTTCAAATCATCTTCAAAACTATAGATATTTGGATCTCGATGTGCTCTTCAACAAATCTTCAAAACTATTACCAAAAAGGGTTGCCAAAACTATTTGATGATTTCTCAAAATGATCCCATCATAGGGATATATTTTTGTACACAAAATTACACTCATTTCATCCAAGCTAGGCATAAAGAATCAACAATGTGTCACATACAAACAAAGGACAATTGCACGCATTTCCTACTTAGATGAGACCTTAACTGTTAAATTTAATGCAATATATAACCAAATGGAAACACTTATGGACAATTTATTTTAGATATAATGAGATATATGGAATGTTCATCAACCCCATAAATGACACCAAGTTGTAAGAGATATCTATGGAACTTGTCCCTTGTTCTTTTATCCTTGATAATGTGATAAACTTCCATGTTTTTTAGTATGACCAATATATTATTCAATTTATTAATAGTATGCTGATATTTGAAACCTATATCATCAATGAGGTAGATAGAAACAACCCCAAAACTAAGCTAGTTAAGGATGAGATCCTTTATATTCATAATAATTAGATCTTGAAGGGGATGATTTCATTGGAATGAGAATTCAATATGTTAGACCATGGATTCGAAATAAAGAAAGCCAAGTTTAAGAACCAAAGGTTTTGAATCATCAACCTCAACCCTATGAAAAACCCTTAGACTATCAATGTAGGTCCTTGCTAGATAGACTTCAAACTAGAAAAGTTATGAAAACTACTACTGAGGTATAAATATGTAATTTCCTATGCCTATAGATACCTCAAGGTCTTTGACTCAAGATTGATCACTCACACTATCCCACTTAGACTAGGTCAAAAACTATTTAGGTAGAGACATAATTATAAATGTGATCATGATACCCTTAATACACAAAGAGGTCCATAAGTTACTCTCTACTACAATAATTTTTCCTATTTTCCACTCTACCTGGGTGGCCAACTTGATACTTATGTAAAAGAAAAATGGAGAGATTCACCAATGTTTAGACTTCTAAAACTTGAAAAGAGCCTCATAAATGGATAACTACCCATTACCCTCCATTGATGAAGTAATTCAAATGGTAGTAAAATCCCAAATAATGTACTTTCTAGACAACTTTTAGGGATACAAATAGGTCTTGGTCAAATAGAATACTAGGTCAAAATTGCATTCACCACCAAATAGGGCATATTCACCTATAAATGAATGCCCTTTGGGTTTTTCAATGTTGGGGAAACCTTTAAAATAGTGATGTATTTTAATTTTTAAGGACTAAGTTGTAATTTATAATAATTTATATGGATGCGTTGACTATGTTTTCAAAATATAGGTCAAATCACATATGCTACTTATAGAAAGTATTTAAAAGATATATGAGGTATGGTATTTCCCTAAATCCAAAGAAGAGTGTGTTTGGTATCACCAAAGGTAATCTTTTCAGTCATATAATCACACATGAATGTATTGATATCAATCTAGAAAGAATTGAAATCCTTCTTTGGGAAAATTAACTTTATTCATAACTTCATTTCTAGATTTACCAAAATTGTAAAAACCCTAAATGTCATGTTGAAATAGGATGTGAATGTTGAATGGAATTTAGAATAAAATAAATCCTTTCAAGATATAAAATATTCCATTATGTAAGCCCTAATGCTTATGAACCCAAACTACACACAATATTCTACATTTAGCCCTTTGTTATCGAACACACCATCATTATTTGCCTCACCCAGAGATTGGATAGAGAGGAACATCATGTTTATTTGATGAGAATTAATCTAAAAGACATGGAACTAAGATATTCTACTTTGGAAAAACATGCCTATGCCCTGAGTCAAAGTTGTGAATAAGTTTAGGTACTACATTCTCAGGAACAAGGTGCATACAATCATCCCAAACCTATCCATCAAAAAAATGTTAGGGAATAAAAAATTAGGTAAGCTCAGGGGGTAATGGATGACAAATTTATAGGAATATGAATTGGATATTAAACCCAATAAATTGGTTAGAGGATAGGGTCTTACCTAGCTGATAACTCAAATAGACTCGAGGATAACTATACACCAATTATACCAAGAATTAGTGCTACAACCAGGATGGTATGCCCTAATCGTGCATTTTTTGCTCTACAGGAATATACCTCATAGAATCAATCATACATATAATATATACCTATGGTTTAAGTTTATATAATAAATGCTAAATAATGGAATTCTATTCATAATGAATCATGGAGTCTACCTTAGATGTTTGTTGTAAGAGGAAGCCAAGGAAGTGATGGCAAGTTTCCATGAAAGACTGGGAGTTGATTACCCTAAAAAAATTCCATGGTAAACAAAGTCCTTATGGTGGGATAGTAATAGACTACCTTATTTAAATATGTACATATTCATGTCTACATTTTCCATTAGTGACAAACCTTCATTAAAATAAAATCGTATGCAACAATGCCACTATAGCCTATGGTGGAATTGATACCATTTACCTAATGGGGCCTAGCTTTCATTGGATTTATCAACCCTAGTTCTTTAGTTGGCCAAAATTTTGACAGCATGGCCACAAATTATTTCACAAGGTAGTCTGAGGTAGTTGTAATGAAGAGAAGCACTACTGCTAAAGTGATCAAGTTTATGGAGAATAACATAACCACTCTATTTGAGGTCTTAGTCTCCTTGGTATGTGATAATGGTCTTGATTTATAATCTATAGAGTTTATAGAATGGGCCTATGAAAACAAAACCACATTGAGTTTCTCATCCAATCACTATCCATAAGTAAATAGATTGGTGGAGTCCACCAATAATATTTAAATAGACACCATAAAGAAGTCTGGAGGGGAGAAACCCTGAGAATGACACTCATTTTTAAATTTCACATTATGGGTTGATCACACCAGGTATCAAAAACCTCCCAAGATCTCTCATTTACTTTTAATTTATGAATTTGATCCAATCACATTGATCACACTCAGATGTAACTAGATAATAAAGTAAACTCTAGGCTCTTAGACATCATTCAGTTAGAGAAATCCCAAAATGAAGCTCTATTAAGATTTAGAAAACATCAAGGTAATATCAAATGGTGTTTTTATAAAAGGGATAATATCAAAACATTTAGAATCTTTGATCTAGTATTAATGTGGGATAAGGATCATGAAGAGAAGGAACAACACTCAAAGTTTAATCCTCTTTAGATAAGCCCCTATCAGATAACTAAGATCCTAGGCCAGAATGACTTTTACCTCAAATACCTTGAGGGTGTCAACTTGTTTTTGTAGGTAAATAGACAATTCTTGAAGCACTACTTTTCAACTACCCCTTCTAACATAAATTTGAAATAACCTCATAAGAGGTGGTAATGTATATATTAAATTAGTTTTCCTTAATTATGTGTTTGTTTTTATTATTGTGTATTTGTTTTTAGTTTTTTTCATTTTATTTTGATTTTGTGGTCTCCTGATGATGTTTATTTCCCCTACCAACCTTGCATTATACCTAGTCCTCAATTCTTTATTATATTTGAGGATCAATACATACTAAGAGAGTTAATATGCTTATTATATTTGAGGATGAATAAGCATTTTTGAGGATAGAGTAGGTTTACCCATCCTTTGGAAAGGATCACATTACCATATAAATCTTTTTACAGTCTTGTAAAGAGATGACCAATAATAACCTACATCAAAGATCTTATGAATGGTCCTTTTTGCTAAATAATGTCCTTCTCATGGTTCACTATGGCATGTTTTTATGATGTCAAATACTTCATCTTCTCTAACACACCTACGAAGTACATGATCAAGTCAAGTTTTAAACAACATGCTTTTAAACCATTTGAAATGAGAACTATCTCTAACCAAATGTTTTCTTTCTTTAGAAATAAAAAAATGAGGAAACTTCCATATTGACAAGTAATTTTCCATGTCTACAAACCATGGGAAGTATGTGGATATAGAAAATAGTTTTTAATTTAAAAAGGAATCCTGTACAGGTTCATATTCACTTGTACTTACCAATCTAGACAAAAAGTTAGCAACAACATTATACTTCCTAGGTTTATCTATGATGGAAATGTAAAATTATTGAAACAACAATAACCATCTAATAATTCTCCCACATACTACTATTTTATTCATTAATTACTTAATAGTTAAATGATTTGTATTGATAAATACATGATAACTAGTAATATAATGCCTAAACTTAATTATGGCATAAAAAAACTAAGAAATCAATTTTATATAGTTGTGTGGTTATTATTTAAGAGAGTAAGATTCTTATTGATATAATAAATGGTATACATTTTTCCATCCTCATCTCTTTGTTCTAAAGTTACTCCTAGTGCATTATTCGGAGCATCAGTATAGATATGAAAAGGCTTTTCCCAATTAGTTCCTTTCAAGACTATAGAAGTCATGAGTTTGTTATTTATTTTTACAAAATATTCTTGAGACTTATCATTCCATAAAAATTAACTATCATTTATTAGCAATGAAAACATAGGTGTAGATATCTTGCTAAAGTCTTCAATACATCTTCTGCAATATCTTGTATGACTAAGAAAACTTTTAATATATATTTATATTTGAGGAATGGGGAGATTATAAATTACCTCAATCTTTTTGGGATCTATTTTTATTCCTTGAGAACATACATGATGTCCTAAGATTATCCCTTCATTAGCCACTATGATACACGTCTCAAAACTTAAAGATACTTGGTGTTTCTCACATCTAGTAAGCACTTTATCCAAATTATTCAAATGTTCATCAAATTTAGTGCCATGAATAGTGAAATCATACATGTACATTTCCACACAATCATTTATAAGATCAAAAAACATGGCTAACATTGCTCTCCAAAATGTAGCAAGTGCATTACATAATCTATAAGGAAGGACTGTATAAGCAAATGTTAGCTAGGGGTAGGTAAATGTAGTTTAATATTGATCTTTAGGGGATATTCTAAATTTATTGTATCCACTAAACCCATATAAGAAATAAAAATACTACTTTCCTATGAAATTATCAAAAACTTGATCAACAAAATGCAAGGGAAAGTAGTCTCTCTTAGTGGCTTTATTAAATTCTCTGTAGTCCACATAAACTCTCCATTTTTCATTATTTCTAGGCATAAAGACTAGACGTGAAACCCATTAACTATCAGATTTGGATTAAATGAACCCAACTTCCAATAGCTTTTATATCTCTTTCTTTACAAAATTTTCAAGGCTAGGTTAATTCTTCATTGTGGTTGTCTGACTAGTCTAATATCTTCAATGTAGATGTGATGTGTATAGACAGTGCAAAGTATTCCTTTCATATCATTGTAATCCTAGGTAAAGGTTTTTTTGTGCATACAATTAGATCAAACACTTTGTTCTCTTGTTGGTCAATCAACCAATTGTAAATATTCAATAATTTATCATGTTAGATTGAAATATTTTTAGTGCCTAGAATAATGGAAGTTAACTATTTATATTCACTCATTAAGGCATTTAATGGACATGTATTTGGTATTTACATGTGAAGTGTAGCTACATCCTTGTAATTTTTTTTACTTTTGGAGATCATGTGGGTCAATGGATAATGCAAATCATGTAAAAATGAATTATACCCATTTTGAGCCCAATCAACTATGGCTTGCTAAATATCTTATGGACCAAATAACATGTTTAGAAAACTTATGTAATTATCTTAGTTATCAGTAGTGGAATTGGATTCTTCCTATTCATGATTTTTCATCTTCAAATCTAAGCTTTCAGTCTTTAGAGCTAAGTTATCAAATCTTTGAAGCTAGGATTTTAGACTTTAGAGCTAGGTTGTTGGCCTTCAAAGCACAACTTTCAAACTTTGGAGCTAGTATTTCTTGGTCTAAATCTTATGTTATTTATTCCTCAAAATCTTGGACATGTTATTTGATGGTAACCATGGATAAAGAATATATACTAGTCTAATTTTATTTAGGTTGATATACCCATATTTGTTCTAAAAGACTCATTGAAGGTTTGTAGGTGGATAAAGAGATTTTTTGTTAGCATGAATTTCAATAAAAATGGTCATGTTTCTAGATCTATAGCCAATATGTGTGATAATTGTAACTAACCAAGGTCTTCCAACAATGATTGGATATCCTAACCTCTTGGGTTTAGGTTTAAGGATAATGAAATCCACAAGAAATTCTTAAGATTTTATGGAGACTGGTATATTCTCTATGGTTCTTGTAAGTGCAACATTGCATTGATATTCCATTTATAAGATTGTAGTGGTGGGATGAAGCCATGTGAGAGATAAAGATTCTATCATGTTGATATTCATTATGTTGATGGCAAAACCTAGATCTAAACGAACATTTAGAATATACTTGTTCTTAATTTTCATTGTCATTATAGGACTATTGAGATCTCCATATTTAGGAATAAGTATGTTTCCTTCTAGTAAATCAACAACTTTGCTAGTTACTTGAATTATTCTAGGATATTATTTATTCCTTCTTAGTGATTTGATGCACAATATTTTAATGATTTGAATAAACTTAGTAATATCCTTAATGTTTATTAATAGTGGAATTTCTATCTTCATCTCTCTTAATCCATGCATTAATTTATAATCTTTCCTAGGTTTTTCTTCTATAAGTCTCTCAAGAAATGAAATAGTTAGGTGATCTTGAAATGTGATTGGTATGATTGTGGGTTATACCTTGCCTTCATTTAGTTATTGGAATACATGTGACTCAAGAGTGATTTAATCATTGGTAATTTTAGTTATAGTAATGGATGAATCTCCTACTACCTTCCCTAATCTAAGCTAAACATTACTACATTTATCTGAACCACCTATAACATTACTTTCTTTATCATCTCCATAAATAGGTGTACTTTTTCTATTCTAAGGATTTACCACTAATTGGTAAGATAATTATAGTTGGTTAAACTGATTCTCAATTGGTGGTGGTTGAGGTTATGGAGGCATCAAATCTTCCTATGCAGGAAACTTTATTTGTGTTTGATATTGTTGATTTGGCCATTGAGATGGTGATTGTTGCATCCAAGGTGGTTATTGGTTTTGATATTATGCCTAGGGTTGTGAAGGATTTTGAGGTATTCCCCACATTTATGGCATCCATTCTTGTGTACCCCATGGTTGTGGTTATGGTGGTTGTCCCCACATTGGTGGTGTGACTTGTCCATCCCATGGTGTCATCCATGGATTGGGAGGAAATCTTGGATGAAATCAATTTCGAGATTGGAAGTATTGGTTACCTTATATTTTCATAAATTTCACTTCTTCAACTACATGTACTACTTATTTCACTTGGTTTCTCACGGTAGGAATATCTTTTCAATTCTTGGTGTCATTATCTAGGTCACAAATACCACATACCTCTATTTTATCTAAAGGGAAATTTTTTACTGGATGTTTGAGTCTACATCTATGAAAATATATTGAAAACTATTTAGCATTGGTGGCATTGGATTTTTCTTTGAGGCCATCTAATGTGGATGTCAATTATACTAGAATATCTATTTTGAAATTAGCAAATTCTTCTATTATTTGTCTAATTTTAGGTGTTTTTCCTAACCTTTATTTCTTTATGTTAGGTCTTGTCCTAGAGTAGTTAGTAAACAATGCTAAAATCTAATGAAAGGTTAACTTGATAATGTCACCCTTTCTAAGCAAGTTTAAAACATCATATGGATCATCATCTAGACCTTTAAGAAAGACTATCTTGATGACCTCCTAAGTGATTTGGTAACCATTCCATTTATGGGTAAAAAACCTATCAATGTAATCTTATAATGTTTCATCTTTTTTTTTTTTTAATCTTAGAAAATTCTTATTTACATTATCTAACTCTAAAATAATCTTAATATTTGTCAAGAAATGTAGTTTTTATTTTATCCCAAGTGCTTATATAATTACCTTCAAATACCATGAACCATCTCATGGCTACATCCTTAAGTGTAGATGGTAATAACTTCAAATTTTGATTATCAGTGATATAGTCATATGTTTGGTAGAGAACCTAAAACTCAAAGAGGAACTGATCTATATCCTCTAAGTATTGACCTCTAAAAGTAGGTAAAATGGATGGTGAGATATTTTTCATGAAAGTTGTGTCATTAAGACCTAAGCCTATTGGTTAGGAAAAAGTTATGTCATATTGATGTTATTGATGAGGGTATTCTACAGGTGCATGTTCATCTCCCATATTTTCTTCCCAAATTTGGTCATCAATCCAATCTAAATTCTCTTATTAGGTTCTCAACCTATGGTCTACCTCAAAAGGAGAATCTTCATTGGTGATCAAATCTTCTTCTTGTAGATCTTTTGGATCAAATCTAATTATTCTAGAAAGGGGATTTTAATCAATTCTTCCTATAAGGGAAGATGTTCTTAATAGGATCATTCTTGTAGGATATATTTGTGATGATGAACCTTGTTGAAGAGAGGAATATAAAATTTTGTATACATCTTTAAATTTCCTTTCTTTCATTTCTTGATATTTTTAGCAAGGATAGGATCCTATCTTATTCTTGTTTTATATGGGATCATTTAGAGATAAATTATCCTTAAGAACATTTTGGTCAGTTCATAAATATAAAGAGTCGTAGATTATTTTTGCATAAAGAAAACTCACTTGCATTGAATTTAAATAACCTTTATGTTTAATAAAAATACACTTGCATTAAAAGGAAATTCACACTTACTTTGAAAGGGAAATCACACTTGTGTTGAAAAGGAAAATCACACTTTATAGTAAAATGAAATATACCTAAATTAAATAAATACACTTTTAAACTATAAATTAGAAATACCAATTTGACCTGATCTTTGGAGAGAAGTGGGCCATTAATCCATCCTAAAAATAGGATCATATTTTAATCAATAATAAAAAGGAATGCTAAAATTTATTTTATTATCAAAATAACACATACAAATATGTGAAATTACACTTGAATGCTTCTTCTAATTTTTTATCACTATTGATTGACTAACTATTCATTATGTGGAATGAGAAGGAGATATGTTTTTAAAGCACATCTCAACAACTATTCATAGAATAAAAAATATATCAATATTCACAACCAAATCCACTTATTCAAAATAGAAGATCTAGGAATCAGATCCCATGCATATGGAAGGCATTGGAATTGACTCAAATAATAATAGACATAGAATAACTAACATAGATCTAAAGAGATTATATCTAATTTTAAAAAATAGAAGTATATTTATATCCAAATCATTTTAGACCATTACTATGAATAGTAATGTCTAAAATAAGATATACAAATATGGAAAGTCTATATATATGTAATAGATATTTTTGAATTTATTATCTTGATCTATAGGATCAAACTAGACATCTTTGAAGCATGCATGGGTGTCTTCAGGGTAATTTTGTATAGGTCTTCAAAGAATATTTAGAGCATCTTTGGATCACCGTCAAATCATCTTCAAAACTATAGATATTTGGATCTCGATGTGCTCTTTAACAAATCTTCAAAACTATTACCAAAAAGGGTTGCCAAAACTATTTGATGATTTCTCAAAATGATCCCATCATAGGGATATATTTTTGTACACAAAATTACACTCATTTCATCCAAGCTAGGCATAAAGAATCAACAATGTGTCACATACAAACAAAGGACAATTGCACGCATTTCCTACTTAGATGAGACCTTAACTGTTAAATTTAATGCAATATATAACCAAATGGAAACACTTATGGACAATTTATTTTAGATATAATGAGATATATGGAATGTTCATCAACCCCATAAATGACACCAAGTTGTAAGAGATATCTATGGAACTTGTCCCTTGTTCTTTTATCCTTGATAATGTGATAAACTTCCATGTTTTTTAGTATGACCAATATATTATTCAATTTATTAATAGTATGCTGATATTTGAAACCTATATCATCGATGAGGTAGATAGAAACAACCCCAAAACTAAGCTAGTCAAGGATGAGATCCTTTATATTCATAATAATTAGATCTTGAAGGGGATGATTTCATTGGAATGAGAATTCAATATGTTAGACCATGGATTCTAGATAAAGAAACCCAAGTTCAAGAACTAAAGGTGTTGAATCATCAACCTCAACCCTATGAAAAACCCTTGGACTATCAATGTAGGTCCTTGCTAGATAGACTTCAAACTAGAAAAGTTATGAAAACTACTACTGAGGTATAAATATGTAATTTCCTATGCCTATAGATACCTCAAGGTCTTTGATTCAAGATTGATCACTCACACTATCCCACTTAGACTAGGTCAAAAACCGTTTAGGTAGAGACATAATCATAAATGTGATCATGATACCCTTAATACACAAAGAGGTCCATAAGTTACTCTCTACTACAATAATTTTTCCTATTTTCCACTCTACCTGGGTGGCCAACTTGATACTTATGTAAAAGAAAAATGGAGAGATTCACCAATGTTTAGACTTCTAAAACTTGAAAAGAGCCTCATAAATGGATAAATACCCATTACCCTCCATTGATGAATTAATTCAAATGGTAGTAAAATCCCAAATAATGTACTTTCTAGACAACTTTTAGGGATACAAATAGGTCTTGGTCAAATAGAATACTAGGTCAAAATTGCATTCACCACCAAATAGGGCATATTCACCTATAAATGAATGCCCTTTGGGTTTTTCAATGTTGGGGAAACCTTTAAAATAGTGATGTATTTTAATTTTTAAGGACTAAGTTGTAATTTATAATAATTTATATGGATTAGTTGACTATGTTTTCAAAATATAGGTCAAATCACATATGCTACTTACAAAAAGTATTTAAAAGATATATGAGGTATGGTATTTCCCTAAATCCAAAGAAGAGTGTGTTTGGTATCACCAAAGGTAATCTTTTTAGTCATATAATCACACATGAATGTATTGATATCAATCTAGAAAGAATTGAAATCCTTCTTTGGGAAAATTAACTTTATTCATAACTTCATTTCTAGATTTACCAAAATTGTAAAAACCCTAAATGTCATGTTGAAATAGGATGTGAATGTTTAATGGAATTTAGATTAAAATAAATCCTTTCAAGATATAAAATATGCCATTATGTAAGCCCTAATGCTTATGAACCCAAACTACACATAATATTCTACATTTACCCCTTTGTTATCGAACACACCATCGTTGTTTACCTCACCCAGAGATTGGATAGAGAGGAACATCATGTTTATTTGATGATAATTAATCTAAAAGACATGGAACTAAGATTTTCTACTTTAGAAAAACATGCTTATGCCTGAGTCAAAGTTGTGAATAAGTTTAGGTACTACATTCTCAGGAAGAAGGTGCATACAATCATCCCAAACCTATACATCAAGAAAATGTTGGGGAATAACAAATTAGGTAAGCTCAAGGGCTAATTGATGACAAATTTATAATAATATTAATTTGATATTAAACCCACTAAATTGGTTAGAGGATAGGGTCTTACCTAGCTGATAACTTAAATAGACTCGAGGATAACTATACACCAATTATACCAAGAACTAGTGCTATAACCAGGATGGTATGCCCTAATCATGCATTTATTACTCTATAGAAATATACCTCCTAGACACAATCATACATAGAATATATACCTATGGTTTAAGTTTATATAATATATCTAAATAATGGAATTCTATTCATAATGAATCATGGAGTCTACCTTAGATGTTTGTTGTAAGCGGAAGCCAAGGAAGTGATGGCAAGTTTCCATGAAAGACTGGGAGTTGATTACCCTAAAAAAATGCCATGGTAAACAAAGTCCTTATGGTGGGATATTAATACACTACCTTATTTAAATATGTACATGTTCATGTCTAAATTTTCCATTAGTGACAAACCTTCATTAAAATAAAATCTCATGCAACAATGCCACTATAGCCTATGGTGGAATTGATACCATTTACCTAATGGGGCCTAGCATTCATTGGATTTATCAACCCCAATTCTTTAGTTGGCAAAAAGTTTGACAGCATGGCCACAAATTATTTCAAAAGGTGGTCTGAGGTAGTTACGATGAAGAGAAGCACTACTGTTAAAGTGATCAAGTTTATGGAGAATAACATAACCACTCTATTTAGGGTCTCAGTCTCCTTGGTAGTTTATAATGGTCTTGATTTATAATCTATAGAGTTTATAGAATGGGCCTATGAAAACAAAACCACATTGATTTTCTCATCCAATCACTATCCACAAGTAAATAGATTGGTGGAGTCCACCAACAATATTTAAATAGATAGACACCATAAATAAATCTGAAGGGGAGAAACCCTGAGAATGACTCTCATTATTAAATTTTACTTTATGGGTTGATCACACCAGGTATCAAAAACCTCCTAGGATCTCTCCTTTACTTTTAATTTATGAATTAGATACAATCACATTGATGACACTTAGGCTACCAACTTATGAGTTCATGAAAAAATTCATGTAACTAGATAATAGGTTAAACTCTAGGCTCCTAGACATCATTTAGTTTGAGAAATCCCAAAATGAAGCTCTATTAAGATTTAGAAAACATCAAGGAAATATCAAATGGTGTTTTTATAAAAGGGACAATATCAAAACTTTTAGAATCTTTGATCTAGTATTAATGTGGGATAAGGATCATGAAGAGAAGGGACAACACTCAAAGTTTAATCCTCTTTAGATAAGCCCCTATCAAATAACTAAGATCATAGGCTAGAATGACTTTTACCTCAAATACCTTGAGGCTATCAACTTGGTTTTGTATTTAAATGGACAATTCTTGAAGCACTACTTTTCAACTACCCCTTCTAACATAAATTTGAAATAACCTCGTAAGAGGTGGTAATGTATATATTAAATTAGTTTTCCTTAATTATGTGTTTTTTTTATTATTGTGTATTTATTTTTTTACTTTCATTTTATTTTGATTTTGTGGTCTCCTGATGATGTTTATTTCCCTTGCCAGCCTTGCATTATACCTAGTCCTCAATTGAAATCAATAAATCCCCACCACTAGGAGGAATCCTCTAGATGACGTAAACTCAATAGCCACTCTGAAAGATGACCAAATCTTGAAAGGTACATTAGAGTTGTGAAATACCAAGGTTGATCCCTTGCATTAATCAAATAATAGATGGTAAGTGGGTCTTTTAAATTTTAGATCTTGAAGTCCAATGATTCTCAAAAAATGCGTAGATTGTAGAGCAAATCACATACCAATATGGGCCACCATGCTGCACTTAATATAACATCTTATAAATAAGGGTAAGATCACCCAAAACAATATGAGATTGACTAGGAATTTAGAGCTTCTCAAACTTCCTATCACCCTTGACTTGGTCTTGAACCCTTAATGGACAAGACATCTAAATATCTTCTTAATAAACCTTGAAAAAAGATGGAAAAGACATTAAATTTGAATTTTAAAGCTTCCTAGAAAGGGATATGCAGGAAACCTCCATCGTAGGCTTTATAACCTAGCTAGCATTGGATCAAGGCCTTGAATGGGACTAGAGGTATATATATCAGGGCTATAAATGCTTAGATGGTAGATTAAAAATGGCCATGGCATTCCCCTTCAAGCCATAAAACCATCAATTCACTTAATAAAATCTAATGCCCAACTCAGATTTGATTGCTTGAGTGAAATTAGTGGTATTTTATGGGATAAAATCTTAGTATTTCACTCCCTATACATGAATTTAGTATATTATTTTATGATATGTCTAAATATATCTCTTTTAGTTTATGTTTTATAAAGTAAGAAAGGATAAATAACTTGGGTTCTAGGTTTTTGACACCACTTTCCCCATAGAATTCACCATCTATTATGGCCAACATGCCCCATTTTCATATAAATGGGGGACCCGTCTTAAAAAATGATGTGGTTTAGAGTTCTCAGATCCTGTATCTCAGTCTAGATATCTTTATTTATATAAAATATTTAAAATCCTCTATCACCCTGGTTCTCCTAAAGCATGTGGTGCATTTGTAATCATTGACTAACCTGAGAGGGGAACCCTAAGGACTTTTGATAATAAACATTTTGAGTGTTAGTGATACTCTATGAATAAGTCAAACTTTCTCCCACTTGGAACATTTAATGCACTACTTTTATAGTATTTTTCTCATTCATAAATTCCTAGAGTCTCAGTCTCTTCCTAGAATATTATGTCCTATAGTGCTAATTGGCACCATGGAAGCCTAGCTAATGACCAAGTGAACCTTTGATTGGTCACACTTATTTTATTATTCACTTATTCATTTCATGATTTTTCACAAAAGAAAACATTGAAATGAAAGGATCCCATGTGGGTAGTTATCAATGATGTCATAACATGGCCAATCAAGAGATTCCATTCACCCATCATCAAACACATTAGTCTACTAGTTTTGATAGAGATGTCATAACTCAAGAGATCCTGACACAATGAAAGTATGCCATGTAACCCAGGGTCATAATATATCATTTCTCTAGCCAATTGGCTCACACCAAAGTTATAAAGGCTAGTCTCTTAGATCTAATAGAGATGTTAGAACTTGGGATAGCTAACCCAACCAGGGAGTGCCACATTGACCATTAGTAGAATGGTCAATCTCTTAGTCCTAATAGAGATTTTAAATCCCAAGAGAACCTAACTAAATGAAATTATGTTTCATTCCCCAAAGTTTAGATGTGTATGGATATAACCAATGATCTTGCCTTGGTATTAGATGCATTAGTCTCTTTGTCCTAATAGAGATGTCAAATCTTGGGAGATCTTAATGCAACCAATAAGCACCATGTGGATCATTATCACAGTGGTTTATCTCCCTAATGTGATAGAGATGTTAGAGCTTGGGAGAGCCTGACATAACCAAGAAGTGCCATGTAACTTGTTGTTAGAGTGCTTAGTCTCCCTAATCTAATAGATATGTCAAATCTCATAATATCAAGATGTATCATAGCATGTAAAATGACATTAAAGTATATATTATTAGGTGGGGACCTAAAGTCCCTAAGAGGGTCAAAATTAAGTATAGGTGGATTTTTAAGGGCTAATCATAAGATTCCACATGTCCCCAACTAATATTTCACTATCCCAAGTGTATAAGAGCAAAGCACTTGGCCATACCTAGGTGTTTATCATTATCATGAGGGCTAATAAATAGAGGATGCATGGCATAAAAAAAGAGTTACCTAAGAAGATTTAGGGACAATGTGGTCATGTGCCTACCACACTCTATACATTAATGAAATGGGAAGCTGGACCTAATTAGATATTTTTAAAATGTCATGTCAACCTCATTAGATATAGTAGGTGGAACATGATCATGAGCTCCTAATTTAACTATAGATTAGTAAATAAAAGGGAAGATTGAGCCACCAACTTAAATTTTATTTTAAACAAATGAGCCACTAAACACCATTAATGTAAGGGGATGAATGTGTTTTTTTATAAGTATCCTAAGGAGAAACCATTAATGGTTATCATTCACAATCTCTCTAAAAATCAGCTCCTCACCTTCTACTATGGCTAAGTATCCTCCATGTATCTTACCCTATGCCCAAAACCCTTTCAAAAAATTTCATCCTACTTTAATGGCTACCTCTTCCTCAAATCCTAAGGTTGAGATGGAATACTAGAACACTCTCTTACTAGAGGGCTTGACTAAATTCAAGAATTACAATGAAATATTCAAGGTTATAAACCAAGTACCTAAGGAATCTAGCAGTGAAAATGAGGAAGATTCAAAATTTGAAGATGCCTTATGGGATTTCAAAAAGTGTGGGCTACATTAGGTAGTATCCAATCTTGAAGTTTTCCCCTACACTAACTTGTTTATCAAGCTAGTTCTACTAACTAGGTAGATGTAAAATGACATTCATGACTTACTCTGTTTAACCACTTCTAGTAATCAAATTGTAGACATCTCAAGGGCCACCTTTAAGGCCTATTATAATCTCTTAGAGTTCAAATTTTCATATAACACAACTGTGGTGAAGACTTATACTAACACCTACCTGATCCATGGTGTCTTGAAGGACTACGTTAAGAACCCAAATGCCAAGTGGGTAAACAAGGAAGATGTCAATGCATACATGATCCATACCTTTAAGGATGAGGTCCAAATTGTCATATTTATATTAAACCAATTATTTGGAACTCAAAAAAAACATACACATCAAAATATTTTAGGTGTCCCTACTCTACATGATTTTGCATACTCCTAAATCCCTAAATTAGGATGGGTAGTTAATTTTAACATGGTTAAAGAAATAGTAAATTCCTACGAAGGAAATGATTTATACATGATGAGTTATCTCATAGACATAGTTTATGAGATGTTTAACTTTAATCCATTTAATTTCCCTTTGTGGGTTCTTAGAGGCTCGATGGTCTACATGGTCTTTATAAGTTATATGGCCACCAATATAGGAACCATATCTAGGATATCTATGAATATTTATACTAGTGGTGTACAATATGACACATGAGGACCCCATGCCTTATATATCTAAGTAAATTAGAGACTCCCTTTCTTCTATAAATTACTATAGTATTACTAGGAGGACACTATAATTTGAGTCATGAACATTCTCAAAGAGTCCCACTACTTGACTTACTACATCTTAGACTGTCTAGTGGAGTAGCAGATCATGTACCAATTACTGGGGGGGCATCTTTGACCTATGTATTGATAATTATTAAAAGGCCTACCTATATTTACCTATTACCACTCACCACCATGTGTACAAATCCTTCCAACCTCTCCAAAATGTGGTAGCTAGGAGAGATTCTTTGGCCTTAGGGAGATTTAAGCCATGATATTAGGACCCATAAGTCATGATCAAAACCCACTTGGAAAGATACTCAACTCACCTCAACATTAATTATGGCCACTAGCTAGAGGAGGATGATGAGTTATACTTGAACACAGTGGATGTCCAAGAGGTAATTGATTTAATTAAAGTTTTTATAAAGAAAAAGGGTAAGAAGTTTCAACTCAAACCATTTTTTTCTTCCTCCACATCCACTAAGTTGATAGAATACATCGAGGTGACTCCTCCCCAAATTTTTTGGATAATCCTATATGGGATCATAATGCTTTCTCCCCCTTGATTTCCTACATCTCATCCCTTAGTTCCACCTCCAATGACTCAAGTAGCTTAGCCTTAACTAGTTCAAACCCAAGTAACTCAATAATAGGTGGCTTGATCCAGAGTATATTGAACCCACGCCAAGTAAGCTTTGAGGTTTTATGTTAATGGTAGCTCAAATATAAGCTCAATACATGACTAGTAATAATCACTTGCATATATCCATTTCCCCACTCCCCCCACTATCTAGTAGCCTCTCATGGCACCACCCATCTTCTCGTTCCCTTAATAGTCTACTTAGGTAATTCCTCCTCTCTTCCCCATTTTAACACCTCCACTATTCACTCAAGTATCTCTAGCCTCATCCATGCATAATTTATCACTTATTCATTTCTGCCCACCTCATCCATTCCCCAAACTTGGGACTTCCCTAGTGTCCCTATTAGTCATTCCTTAGGTTCAAGTACCTATGGGCACCCTACCTTTTCTAGGTACCCCAATAAATCTAGTGGTAAGCATAATCATGTTCACATCTTAGATGACTTGATCCATCCCACTAACTCATTATGTGGCACAACAACTTCCTAAATTGCTCATATTAACCCCTCCTACTTATGTTCCCTTTATTGTGGTGCCTAAAATAGATCTAGGAAAAATACAAAGAAAAATTAGAAGGAAGCTCATGCTTAGCCTTTGGTATACATACATATTTATCCCACTCAACCTATTATGAATTTTTATAATAATCCTCTAGTACCAACCCAATTGTCTCCTTGAAATTTTCCCTAGCCTCCTTTTTTTGTCACCTCAGGCACCCAGGGATTTAGATTTAATCATCCTCCTCCTCTTCCATTGCTTTCTTAATTTTCACCTTTCACTTCCTCTATACCCCTTCCACCTCATCCTCCACTTGTCACTACCATTTAAATTACTCTAGAAATAACTCCCTAATATTAAAGAATGGTCCTAGTGTCTCAAGTGATATAGATGAAAATACAAATTGATCCAGACATATAGTGGGAATTTGATCATACCATGGGGAGTATTTAAAGTATTTTCACATGTAAATTTATATAATAGGTTAATTTTAGGGTCTGGTAAACCTAATAAAATCTAATTTCCCTCACTAAGGTGAGGACTTCCTTAAGGGAGGAGAAGGTGGTCAAGGATCCAATCTTAGTTCTCTAAGCAACCCATGACATGTCAAAAAAATTGATAGAAGACATGAAAAATTAGGTTTGAACCTTAGAAGTGTAGGTAAAGAACTCCTTCCATGTTGAGTTAATCAAACATATTAAGTATTTCCTTTTATAATTATTTTCATCACTAAGAAATGTGGTGGAGACTCTGGTATAGGGTTGGGTGCTCCTCTAATAGACTGGGGCTATTTAGAGAGAATTACTCTTATTGAGAGAAAATTCAAGAGGTAAAGAGTCATCTTACACAAGGGTATTTTCCAAAAGTTGAATTTTATGCCTAATTTATACTTGATCCTATAGTAGACATGCATCAAGATTATGAGAGTTACAATAGAAGAATGGTTAGGTTTTGCCCAAACTATGATAGACCCCCTAAAGAGGGAAAGAAGAAGGTATTGGCCTATGTTTTAACCTTTTAGGATTTTTCTATGTAAATCCTAATTTTGATTAAAGGGTTGAGTTGTCTAAATCATTAAAATAATACAGAATAAATAACCATTGACTTGTTATAGAATTTGACTTGTTTTGACTTTCTAAAAATAATAATAAATATGTGAAAATAGAGACTTATCTAGAAAATAAGTGTCATGGAAGATTTGGGTGTTGAAAATTGGGTTATGAATAGATCCAAGTGTCATCAATAAGCTCCCTAGGTCAAATTATTCACTGGATAATAGTACTATGAGGCTCTAATATCTTGAAAATAGTGCCAATGTCTTATTCATAAGACTATTTATATTTTCTAAGATCACTTGTGATTGTGTTTCTAGGTTCTATTCCTACACATATTAAATTTGGAACTCTATATTATGCCTAGAATATCTGAATTAGTATGCAAACCCTATTCCCAATTTAAATTATGGCATGAGCTAAAAAACTATATTCATTAGTAGGATAGGTTGGATAGTCTCAAAAACCTGCTATGAATAGAGTTTCCAACATACGATACTCTAAGGAGGGGTCAATCCCAATGTAGTTCTCCCACCTAGTGCTTGGTGCAAGTGTAAGTGAATACTAGAATGATAGTTGTATTGAATGCCTTGAGTGTGCTTGAGATTGGAAATATTTGAAATATGGGCTTAAGATAGTTGTAGATGGTAGTATGCATAAGTAACATCGAATAGGGATTAATAACCTTGATTTTTTTCAACTTGTTTCTTATTTGAATAAGATTTTTGCATCTATTTTCCATTTAGTGGATATAGGTATAATAGTCTTGTATTTATAGTGTTATATAACTTATGTGGATAATAAAATATGTTTAGGCCAACCTTAGGAGGGTTACACATTTGAAAATATGTTTATTTAGGAGATTTAAGACAAGGGATAATAGAACCATGTTGGGTACACTATCACCATGTGTCTCTAGTGTCCTTAATGTGGCACTAATGTCTAGCTAGTAGGTTATTGGGCATGAAGGGCTAGGAATTGGGAATGTAGGTTTGAGACTATGTTTTAGCTAACTACACATGTGTATGGTCTACATAATGCTTTAAAAATCATGATAAAGACTATAAGAATAAGTTATCTCAAGCAACACTCTTAGCATCCAAATACCAATTTTAGGTGATTGCATTTACCCCCTATGCTAGAAATCAATCAAAGAGAAATAATTAGTATAAAGGAAAAAGAAACATAATTGGACTTACCTAGGAAGTGAAGTCCATGTAGCTAAGTTTGATTATGTGAAGTTGGGTCTACGTATGTGAATCATGATCAAAAGCAATGACATACAATTAAAAGTGCATAAATCAGTCCTTACTTAAGAGATATCAAAATAAAAATACTATGTTGAATAAAGTAATTGAGTAAAGCTAAGTAAAGAGATAATAAAGAGGAAAAAAATGAATACACCTCATTGGGTATGTGAACCAATTCATGAACTTGGTGACAACCTGTGTGTGTGCATATACATAGTGATCAAATAATTAAATAGTTGGAATTGAGTTGAGAGCTTACTTAATCCTCATATGTGGGCATCTCAAGAACTCAATCTAGTTTTGACTCCATCATTGGCTACCCTTATTTGGTGAATCATGACCTATGAATATCTTGGACTAGATTATAAGTGTGTATAACCATCTCATGTGGGTGGATCAAGAACTAAAGTAGCCTATGAATCCATCATTTCCCACCCATGCATAGTACATGCATCTAAAATTAAACTATGAAAAGTCCTAAAAGTATCTAACTAGGTATATTTAACTATGTATGTCAGCTCTATAGCCACTCAAGTATATTAGGTGGCTCTAGGCCACTTGATAATGCCAACCATTATAGATGGAGTAAGACATGAAACTAGTGACAACCTAGAATATGATAGCAAGTGTATAAATCATAGAGAATGGCATGGACTTGACCATTATATTTGATCAACTTGAGTGTAATTGAGCATATGGAAACTATGTGTACATACATGCCCCCAATTTGATATCTGAATATAATGATTCTGGACTAAGTATGTAATAATTGTATCTATGTATCTAAACTAAATTTGGGAGTGATGATGTTATGCATGATGCCCCCAATATTAGTAATTAGTATGAATCTGAGTTAAAATGAGTGTATCTAAGTAAAATATGAACATAACTATCAAACTTATGATTATATATGTACAAATTTGTATTGTAGTTAGTGTACTATTTTGGGTAATCTAGACTACCCTAAAGTTGGGGATACTAGATAGTAGCACCATGTAATGGATAATAGTTCCCTATGGTGATAGTGTCCCAATATGGCCACTAATATTTGTCTAGTCTAAAATCTAGGTGATTGAACTAATTTTTGAGTCCGTATTTTTTCCTCTAACTGACCTGTGTCTGATTTTTGAAATTGAACTTGTGTACTAAAAATGATATGTGAATAGTAATATAGGAGCATAGTCTTTATGACAAACCCCTGTGAATTCCCCCTCTTTTGAGGATATTTGTTCACTTATGCAATAACTATCCTCAAAATAAAATATCTTTGTAAAATGTGTTATCCAAAGCATATATGATAACTAAGTGATATTCCAATATAATGTGCAAACATAACATCAAAATGTAAAAGAATCTGAGCATAAATATGTAATATAATATGTATGTTGTATCTATCATTTCCCAAGGGTGTCCATATATATTTAATCAATGTGTATGACAAAAAATATGAGTAGCTACCTAGGGGGATGGTTTATGATGTTCACCATGACACCCAAGTAGGAAGGGTAGATGCATGATGTCCTTCATGGCATTAAAAACTAGTATGTGTAATAATCAAATACAAGTTCCATGATGAAGATGAATATATAAAAGCATACGTACAAAATACATAAGGCATAAAAGATTAGGACAAGGGGCCACAATATAAGTGAAATAGGCACATGTCACTAAATCTAAGCATAGAAAACATATAAGGACATATGTAAGCAACAAGAAATTTGGCTTAGATCCACATAGAAGGACATGTTCAAATGTTAGCATATACAATTGGGAAAGCACATACAAGGGACATGGACACATGTCTAAGGCATACATACATAGAATTGGAATATATCCAAATAATAATGGCATATTCAAATGCCCTTGAAATGGAAGAAGGATAGGAAACATTATCAAGTCTAAACTAGGAAAGCTAAAAATGAAACCATGTATAGTTGTGTGGTACAAATATCTATAAATGCTAGGATGTAAATATGCTAAGTCTAAACTAGTGATAATTGGTAAAAAAAAAATAGCATGAGTAAAAATGATCAATATCAAGATATATCA
Organism: Torreya grandis; assembly: GCA_037957365.1. NCBI lineage: Eukaryota > Viridiplantae > Streptophyta > Pinopsida > Cupressales > Taxaceae > Torreya > Torreya grandis. The sequence continues at coordinate 3,009,360 of JARHVA010001698.1, forward strand.
ATGTGTAAAATAGAATGTATATAATGTAAGGATAGAACCTGATAGTATAAACTATGTATGAGATGCCCCAAGTAGGTGGATATATCAAATGAATAAACCTAGATCAGTGTATATGCCCCCAGTGGGAAGATGATAACAAGTCTAGATTAGTGTAGTGGATTGAATTCCTATATGTAATCTTCAAGCACTTAAAAATAAAAACTAAATCACGTATGTATGATAAAACTGACTATACTAAGATAGCTAGAATATGTAATATCTAAAAAGTATAAGAAATGTAAACATAAAAATGCATACAATCTATAAATTTTTTGTTTTCTAATTAATATTTGAATGTTTTTTGTTTTTTCATATATTATATTGTTTTTTTATTTTCTATAAATAATATATTTACAATCAAATGAAAATAGACTATGTATAAGGAGAAAGAGAGAAGAATGTATGTAAAATAAGTAGGAACCATACTAACTAATGATTCTCATAGGAGGATCACTATCACCATGACCTATGTCAAATAAAGGAATTATTATCACGTATGTTATGTGAAAGTGAAATTTTGATCCCATAATATGTTGTGTAGAGTAATATGTGTTTGAATCTACCTGTGTAGTGATGCTATGAATCTATGGCATTGACTGTGATGCCCTATGAACTTTAGGGGTCTTAAGAACCCATCTAGTATAAGAAAAATATAAAGGTGACATATGTGACATATGATAAGAAGCCTTAGAACCCAATATTACTGATCTTAACATAAAATAAATAGAGGAATGTCTTTCAAAATTTGTGACATATCTCTAATGTAGGGGTCTCTCTAATAATGGTCTTTATGGGAGAGCATGTGTACTTATAGATATAGTAAGATTATACTTCACCTATGATGGTGGATTTTTTTAACTCTATGATGTATGCATAAGATTTTGACTCTCAACTGTAACTAATAACCATGAAATTTTTGGTAATGGTGCTAGAATTGTAACTAATGATTTCAATAGAACTGTAACTAGTAAATGTGCTAGAAATGCCTATGGGATGGGTAAAGGATACTCATATGGGACACCCTCAACTTTGACCACTTTATTTACACATATTTACTTTAATAATTAATGTACTATATATGGGATGGCTCAAATATACTATAATTATGGCCTACCCAATAATATATTGAATACACCTACAATAGGTACTATTAGGAATTGAGTGGCTATGTGTGTTATTCCAACCTGTAATGGAAGAACAATCTCCCTGATGGAGCTATGAACATGGATATTAAAACCACTAATAACTATATTTTTTTGTAATATATCTCATTTTTTGTAACTCAAATTATGTAAGAGTGTCATAGTGCACATGTTAATGCTTGACCCATTGTTAACCATAACACTCTAGATAAAATAATGATCTATGTATGCTCGTATGAAGAGTGCATTTAAATTTATGTGATAAGTGGTTTAGGTGGCACTATATTATGGTACATACTAATAATTTTATGAAATGGATGTGATTCCTTTGTAAATGTGTGATATGAAGATGGTAGTGAATGCACTTGATATGTATAGTAAACACTTGATGTGCCCCCTACCTCATTTGTTGTATGCTTATGCTTTGCGAATGGATCTAAAAATATATTTAGTAATTTATCCTCTATATATTTTTATTTAATTATCTCTATAGGTGTGCCCACATCAATAATATTATATTCAATTAGATTTTATATCTTATGTTTTAAGCTTATACATTTGCTTGTTATGTGTCCTAGTGCCATATGATACTTGCAGAATACATTAGAATCATATTTATTTAGAAGAGATTGTGTTAAATCAACCTATTTAATGTAAAGGAGATATATTACATTACATTCCAAGATTTTTTGTAAAACCCATGTTGGTGATTCTAGAATGTTAGTAAAGAATTTGTGATAAGGAGCAGATAAAACCAATCTAGGAGATAACTTGAAATTTATGTTGATTATGGCCTTTTGATCACTCTTGTTCTATGTGTCCCTTACCTTTTTTAGATGTTTACTTGAAATCTTAAAATTTTATTTTTATCCATTTGTATACTTGAGTTTTCCCATCGATAAGATCTTACCCTCTCTTTCTTTGATTATGTGGCACAAATCAGTAAATGTAGGAAATTTATTTAATAATATATCTTTATGTAATGTTGGTAAGATACTTTGTTCAAATATGTCCTATCTACCATTGGGATAGTTAATTTGGCTAATATTGTCTTGTATCATAAGACATAATCTGTAATAGGGTCATTTTATTATTTTTTAACTATGCCACTTGTGCATATGATATATTATCACTAATGTTGATAGAAAAGTGTGATATAAATATGTTAACTAAAGTATTAAATGAAATGATAGATTAATTTGGTAAATCATAAAACCATTTTAAGTCATAATCATTGAGACTACATGGAACTAACTTTATAAGAAGCCAATCATTGGACACATAGTCCAAACATGTGTGAAAAGCTCTGAGATGAAGCTTTGGGTCACCCTTTCCATAATATAATGTAAGATTAGGTGCCATAAAAATATATTCCAAGTGAGGTGTTGATATGTGATGTGCCAAAGGTGTATGTAAGATAATGTTAAGTATCCAAGTCATGTAATGGCCTAGTGGTTCCCTTCTCAAATTATCACACCTTAGACTATAGAGTATGAATCTTATGCATAAGGGATTGTACATCAATATTAAAGTAACTATCAAAAAATGGTGTAGATATAATTTATGGTTGTTTAATTACAATTTTAGGTTATGATAGCTAAATTGGTTGAGTTGGCCTTGCTTGAGGTGTAATAATGTTATTAACTGGGGGAGTTGAATATTGACCATTATTTGTTTTATTCTTGATTTCCAATATGTATTGTAGAATTTGTGCATGAACAAAGTTTTTTTCCCAAATTCTATCCCTGAATCCCCATAATACCTCATCTTTTTTCATAATTATATTATCATTATTAAGTAGAGGGAGAGTGTCCTGATTATCAATGTCTATATCATCTTAATATTGGTTGTATTGTTCATCTTCAGATGCATTATCATTGAAATCCACATAATTAGTGTGTGAAGGATACATTTATCTAATTATGATATGTACCTTATCCATTTTATAGGCTTAGATAGTAGGAATTTGAATATGGTCTATAAAATTACCTCCTAGTCTAACACTTCTTAATGGAAGAGAGAACCTTTTTAGATGGCATATAGTAAACAAATTGGAATAGAGATACTAAAATAGAATATATTAAATCTAAAAATTTGAAATCAATTAATGAAAATAAGGAAAAAGTGATATAAACCCTAAGTGTATTTAGGGTTAGGGCTATTTAAATTAGGGTTTCTTTACAAAAAAATAAATTATATTCAAATAAATTAAAAACATAATATGAAATTGATTTAACAATCTAGGTTATACTAAAAAAAATAGGAGTATATAACACTAATTTATTTCACAAAAAATTGGATAATGCAAATTAGGGTTTGAAACAATATTTGTAGTTGGGTTCACCAAATGTTTTAAGCTTTTAATTTTTTACTATGTAAATCCTAAGTTAGACAAAGGGTTGAGTTGTCTAAATTAGTGAAATAGTATGTAATAAAAAAACCATGGATTTATTACAAAATTTGACTTGTTTTGAATTTCTAAAAATAGTAATAAATATGTCCACATAGAGACTTATCTAGAAAAAAACTATTGCAAAGGATTTGGGTGCTGAAAAGTAGGTTATAAATAGTTATAAGTGTTATAAAAAAAGTCCCTAGGTCAAATTATTAATTAGACAATAGCACACCACTTGGATAGTAGCACACATGGATATAGTGTCTTGAAAATGTCACTAATTTCCTCTTTATAGGATTATTACTATTTACTAGGAGCACTTAAACCTATGTTTTTGGGTTTTATTTCTATGTGCAAAAAATTTGAAATTATATATTATGCCTAGAATATATGATTTATTATAAAAAAACTAATCCTCCTTGAAATAATGGAATAATCTAAAAATATGTGTTCATTATTAGGATAGGATGGACATCCTTAACACCTCACTATGAAGAGAGTTGTTGACATACCAATACTCCAAGGAGGGATCAATCCTGATGTAGTTCTCCTACCTAGTGCTTGTTGTAAGTGCAAGTGAATGTTAGAATGCTAGTGGTTTTGAATGCCTTGATTGTGATTGAGATTGGAAATATTTTAAATCTATGCTTAGGGAAACTATAGATGGTAGTATACATAATTAGGGTAGAATAGGGATTAATAACCTTAATTTTATTCAACTTGTTTCTTATTTCAATAATATTTTTGCATTTATTTTCCATTTAGTGGATATAGGTCTAATAATCTTGTATTTATAGTGTTTAGTATCTTGTGTGGATAATAAAATGTGCTTAGGCTGACCTTATGAGGGTTATAATTTTTAAAATATATCCATTTAGAAGAGTTAGGTCAAGGGACACTAGCACCATATGGCTCTAGTGTCCTTACTAAGGTACTAGTGTCTAGATAGCAAAATATTAGGTATAAAGTGCCAAGATCTAGGAATGAAAGTGTGAGACTATGTTTTGGCTAACTATAGATGTCTATGGTCCACACAATGGATAGAAAAGTGTGATAAAGGCTCTAAGATAGGTCTAGCGACAAGATAGGAATAGGTTATCTCAATAAAAACTCTTAACATCCAAATACCACTTTTACATGATTACAACCTACTTCAAGGAGGTTAATATATTTGTGTTATTTCACCTGTATGGCACTCTACTGGACAAGGGTGAATTTTAGGTCCACCTAGGTCACTTTGACTAGGTTATTAGGAGGAAGGTGGATAATGCAAGCAAATATGGAGCTTAGATGGTACTCAAGCTCTCAACCCACTCCAGATGAGCATCAACCAAGTGTCCAAAGTCAAGGTGTCTATGGAAGTTCCCCTCCAAGTTGTTAGGTTGTGGAGCTAAAAGCTTCACTGATGCAGACATGGAGGAGGTTGCAGGATGAGTTACAGAGTGTCACAGTCTTTGGCGTTGGTCTGGCCAACCGACGTCGATAGGTAGGAGACAGGAAGCAACCAACATCGGTCATGGATCGGCTGGTGTCGGTGACCCCCAGGCAGACAGGGACCGATGTCGGTCACCTATGTGGTTTGACTGCGAGCTTATTATGGGTAGTTAGCTAACGAACCAAGTGTTTGCATGATTAGATCTATTTTTAGACTGAGAGCTGCGGATCTAATTATTGTAATTAGATGTCTAATCATTGTTTGGATGAGATCTATATAATAGACTCATGGTTGTATTGGAAAGGTGTTCTAGTTTGAGTTGAGCAAAGTTAGCTCCTTCTGTGTGTGAGGTGAGCAAGGGTGTTCCTCCTAGTTCCACAACAGTACCAAGGTGGGTGCTGGTTTTGGAGAGTTAGCAGGATTCTTCAAGTGTGTAGGATCTTGGTCACAGGTGCATGGCCTATATAGGAGATCTACATGGTAAGTAAGATCATTGATCTACAGGTGTATGTGTGTGCAAGATCAAGGTGTCTATGGAAGTTAGGACAGCAACACAACCCAGGTAGGATCTACTTGGAGTACAGGTGTGTACTTAGATAGAGCAAAGAGGAAGGCAAGGGAGTTCCTTCCATAAGTATGGTCTGTTGAATGCAGGTTGTTGCAGGTTTATGGGAGATCTACTTGAAGTACCTTGATTTGTGGAGTAGAGTACTTGTGGATGCGTGGAACTTGTGGTGTGCATGGAGCACGGGAGGTCACCAACTCTATATTTGAGTTGGATGTTGGGACCTGAGAGGGGAGCTTTGGGGAGTTTCAGTCCTAACAAGTTTACCAAAGGCTCAACATATGATTTTTAGAGGTTGGACCAAAAATTCAACATTGTGGTAGAAACACTAGAATACAAAGAAATAGAATCTAAATAGTTGTGAGTTGACCCATCTATAACTCTTCTATGTATTGTTTTAAGCGATCCCCTGTAGATCTTTTTGAAATGAGTAAAGAGGATTTTCTCTCTCTTTTTAATTATGTAGTTGTAACAATTGAGAGTGGACATCTTGTCCCAAGATGGAAATATCATGCTACTTCAAGGTGACCCCCATCCTCATCTATAAATGTGTAACTACATTATGTTTTGAAAGTTGACAATTATTAGCTCCAAACTGCTATCAGTTTTAAATCAGGATTTCACCTATTTTCTCCCCTACCCTATCAGACTATGAAAAGTTGGTCTTGATTGATATTATTGTATACAAAACTAGTATTTTAATAAATTTAATCTTTTAATGAATTTAATCTTTAAATTTATAAAAAATACATGTTTTGTGTGTCAAAATATCTATCATCTCTAGTTTTGAATGAATATTAGTGATTAATAGAATCAAACTAATGCTCTATCACTAAATGAATGTAATGGTTATAATGTGATTGCCTACTATAATCTATTTATGAAACATTCTCATTTTCCTCACAATATTTATAATATGTGTGTTAATCTATAGGTTGTATTATATGTCTATGTTATTTGATATAGGATTTTGAATATTGATATATAGTGTGGGTTTCATAAATTAAGCATTCTTATCAGTTTCCTCAGACTCTTCCCGCTATATGGTATTGGGTTAAAACCTTCGATGAAACTTAGTAAATAGTGGTATAAATGTGGTAGATGAACTAAGTTCAATTTTTGAATCATTAATCTCATTCTGACTTGGAAAAACCCTTTTTGACATTACTCTCCCCTCTTTTTTGTGTTAATTTTAGTCTAAACTATCTCCCCTTTATTTTATAAAGTGGTAAAGTGAACTATATTAACATTAGCAACATAATCAAATAATTAACTCATAGCTCAAGCAATCAGTATTGAATCTTTGTTGGTGACACTATATCTCTTGGACACTATTCCATGTAGGCTCAATAGTGAAGCTAAATACCTATAATTGTGCCCTAGGATAATCTCAAATTATTCCTAAAATGGATTATGAGAGTCCTTAATTGTTCCAACTCTTCTCTTTGAAAACACCAAACCTCATGAGTTTTTTTGGGGCAATATTTTTGGGTGAACAACACATATATCAAATAATGATATCCAATAATGTTACAAAAGGGTAAACCCATAAGTCATCAAGTTATGACTTAACTTAATACTAGTTAATATCTTGTGTAGACAAAGTAAAATAACAATGTAAAAATAAATGGTAACTCAATGAAATAAATTAAATTTTCCTCAATGGATAAATAATTACATAAAAAAAGACTAAATATTTATGTTACATAATAGTTGTTCCTCTAACTGAATCTAAAGAATGTACTCACAATCTTCCACCTTACTAAAAATATTAACTCATAACATCAAATCTCTTTATCTTCAAGAGAGATAAATCAATACAAAAAATAAATTTAAAGTATTTCAATTACATAAAAATTATTATCAATTATTCAACTGAATACAACCCTAAAGAAAATCAAACATAATGTATATCCTATACTTCTAAGATCAATTGACACCCACCCCTCTAGTCTTAATGATCTCAATAATAACTAATCCTAGACCACCTCAACCATAAGTTGGTTTTGGATCTAGGCATAAAGGTAAGTGGAAATAAAGGATGAGAGCAAAATAATTGTGAGATTGACTTTTAAAAAGCATCAATTTATATAAAATAAGGATAAGAACTCATTCACATTCCAATTCCCAAAGATTACTGCCTTGGCACCTAGTTTAAAGTCTACATCTCATAACCCTAAGTTTCACATATTTAACCTTACATTATATTCAAGTGAATACAACATGAACTTTGACTGTATACACTCTATAGACTTTAAATTAATTTCCATTATACTAAACTAGATAATCTATCATAGGAATACAATTCTTCATATATCAATAAATGAGAATGAAAAATATCAAACCACAATAACCTATTATAAAATTGAAATTTTATAACAATAACCATAAAATCCTTGACTTCTCAAGTCATAAAAGAATAACCCATAATTCAAGTTCAAGAAATAGGTAAACCACCAAATGATTCATGGACACCTTACCAACATTTAGGTAAATAATTCATAGACCTAATAAAAAACATGAAAATTTTGCCAAAAAAACAAACTAAATAACCCAATAATCAAACATTGACCTCAAAACCAAAATCATTACATAATGATAAAATAAATAGGTCTTTTAAGACAAAACCCTCATTATATATTTTATAATTTTCTCCAATAATGACTACAAACAAATTTTAAAAACATGTAGCCTCAAATTGGTAAGCTCAACAAATTAATTTACCAAGTACTTAGAATGAAATGATGACCAAATCCCATTCAAGAATAAACCCAGCAAAATTTATTGCACTCAAATGTAAAACAAACCCTTAAGAGGTTATTTTAGGGTTAACACCAAAATTGTATTGAAATAAAAAATCAAAACACTAATGATAAAAAAAACAATCCATATTATTATTTCATGGTTGTACAACCACTACCAACCCCATCACAAAAACCAACATATACTAGTTAAAACCCCACTTCACAATCATTCAGGATTTTTATAAAAACCATACGTAAGCTCCATTTTTATTTTACATGCAAATAATAAGATTCTAAACTTGTAGAAAGAGAAAACCAATATATATATATATATATATATATATATATATATATATATATATATAAAGCTAAACACTTGTAGGTATTAAAATAAAATGATAGGACTTAGTAGCATGAAACAAAAATTACAAGAGTTCTAATCACTAACTCCTTTTTCTCTTCATTTTTATATATATATATATATATATATATATATATATATATATATATATATATATATATATATATATATATAAAGCTAAACACTTGTAGGTATTAAAATAAAATGATAGGACTTAGTAGCATGAAACAAAAATTACAAGAGTTCTAATCACTAACTCCCTTTTCTCTTCATTTTTTATCTATCAAAAACCTAAGTTTATTATGTGTTCTATAGATCACCCTATTAGAAAAAAAACCAAATTCTCATAAATCTCCCTTCATGGCCAAAAAACATACCCATAACTACAAATGAAGTCTTTGTTAAAACCTCTAGGCCATAATGGCCATTATGTTTCCACTAAACCTTCAATGGTAGCCATAAGAAAATTTTGATAAAGTTTCTCCCTCAAATTAGTGTTTCTAAATGGTATCAAATAACCAAAAAAAAAATATAACCAAACTGAAGTCTCTTGATCCACTTCCTCAAACTAAAATTCAATGTTATAGGCTATAGTCTATGTCATAACAAAATTAAAAAAAATGCAAGATGGTAATTCGATGTCTTTTACAAATCCAAGATCTAGTTAAGTCTTGACAAGGACTAAGTCAAAAATGACATGTCACCAAAAACATTAAATCATGATATAAGCCAAACAACATAAACATGCATTCAACATTAGTCATCGAATAATAATAAAAACTTGAATCCCAAAAGGGTCTAAATTGATCAAATAAATCAAAAATGAAACCAAGGCATCAAGACTACTCAACATGATGGAAAAGATCATTATAACCTGCAATAATTGATGATGAGCACAAGATGACCAACAATAACCATATCAAGACAAAAACTAAGAAAAATTACATGAGCACTCACAAGTGAAATAACCAATCTCAATGAACAAAAAAGTGAAAGAGATGATTAAAATTATTTTTAAATCTCATGAGATTATTTCTCATCCATACACCATATCCTAACTATTGATATCTATAAACAATCTAGCTCATAATTACTTGTCCCTATGGTTACCAAATAGACCATCAACAATATCTGGATAAAATAAGCATCATAAATACACTAAGTACTATAATTGAATCAAATAACAATTCATATTATATTGAATTTATAAAAAAAAATTGTAAAATTATTTAATAATTAAGTGTTACTGTAAAATTTCACAATAACATCAATAACTAGATGAAATAGGATCATCTTAATAGATAACTAAACCATAGATCATCTAGTTGAATCACATAATAAACCTCAATAATATGCCACACATATAAGCTACCAAATCAAAGTAGTACAAATAATTAAATAATCCATGAAATAGTCATCAACTAAGTCATTAAATAGTAATATCAAAAACATTTAAGTGACAAGTATCTAGGGTCATGCCATTTGGGAGTAAAAGAAATATGTGTAGCAAAAAATATGGGTATTTGTGTATACACCCTAAATTGATCAAAAAACCACACATATTATGTATTTTCACAATATTTTTCACAAGAGACTCTGACTAGAGAATATGAGCCTTATTCACATTAGCCATGTCTTGGTTTTACTTATCTTGATCTTGTTTCTTGCTTGAGTCACCTTTTTGTCCATAACTAGTCATCCAAAAGCTTTTGACTAGTCATTTCACCTCAAATAGATAGTGTTCTCCATGCCAATCCTTTCCCATAGGTCCTAATCCTATAGGTTAGGAGCATTGGATTGGACTATATCATTGGAACCTAGGGTGTCTCATTTTTGACACTCTTATCTTTTTGCATTTTAATTCACAATGGTCATTTTTCTTTGCTCAAGAGGTCCTAAACCCTTCTTATCCCATCCCTTAAGTTATATTTATCTTTTTGATGTTATTTAATGTGAATAAAGCTTACAAATTCAAAATAAAGAGTCTTCTATATAAAGGACTTCACAAGGCATTTTATATCTAGTACTTACTACTTTGGCACAATAAATAATTAAAATCAGTCAATGGTATAGCTTAGCATTTTGCATCACACATAGATTTGCATGATTGATCAAGGAAGGGCCTAGGAGTAAGTTCATTCTTGACATCTATTATTTTCTTTTATTATGACATTCCCTAAGTAAGAACTACATTTGATCTAAGACCCTAGCTTGAGGGTTAATGTAGGTAGCAAATAGGATAGTATGGGTTATAGATCATGTGATCATACTTCCCCTAACCTAGTTTTTCCCCCTTTTTATTTTGATGAATTTTTGTTTCATGAGTGTAGATAAACCTATGGTTTTAATATTAAACCAACTCTATAGTGAGCTCTACTGACATTTAGTATTCAAAATTTCATAGGCAGGCTCACATAGGAGTAATGCAAAGAACCCAGAAAAATTAGGTCTCTATGATCAGTTTGGATAATAGTGGTAGAAGAGAACAAACAAAAACAAACCCCAAAGTGTCTTATTTTCAATGGTTCTATCCTTTTACCAAATAAAATATAGATCTGGGTTCCTAACATCTTCCCAATCCTGCATAGTAGTTTTTAGGCTTTGAAACAATCATCTCAATCTATTTTTCTAGATAAGTTACTTCTTTCCCTATGTAATTAATTTAATAAAATTGATATAAAATTTGCATTTTATTATATTTGATTAGAGTTTACCCTTTAATCTATACCATTTATTGTTTAGGAACTAAACCTAGTTTCCAAAAAATAATAAAACATTTGGTGAACCCAACTTACTTTGAACAATGAACAAATTTCAAACCCTAGGTACCCTTAGGGTTTTTCCTTCATATTTTTGTACAAAAATTTAATTTTAAATTTCTGAATTTTGTATAAATTTTTGTGCATTTATTTTATTCAAATTATTTTATAAATTAAATTATTTCAATAATTTTCAAAAATTCTAAAACCCCAACCTAAAACCCTAGATTTCCAAACTAGGTCCTAAAACCCCAAGCTTTCCCTTACAATTTTTAGATAAATTTTTTGAAATTTTTGAAAATTATTTGGAGTGTCAAAAATATTTTTAAAATCTCTATGTTATTATTTATTCTTGCATTTATTTGCTTAATATTACATTTGCATATTCTATTTGGTGAAATAAATAAAATGGCCACTAAGGCACTTCTTTCCTCTCATCCCAAAGATAAATTTATAATTTTTTCTCATAATTATGATAAATAATGGACAAATTTGCAAAATTTCACATTAGCCAAAAATGTGTAAAATGATTTCATTTACAATGAAGATAATTACTATTATTTTAATGAAGAACAGGATGATACATATGAAAGTGACAGTGAAAAAAAAAGTAGATGCATCTTCCTCTCTAAAACCTATCTCTTTTCTTCCCTCTTCTAAAGAAAATAATTTTGATAAATGGGAAAGGTAATTTTAAACTCATTCTCCTATTAACAATGAATCAAATGAGAAAATTAGTCATACATTTCTAATTGAACATCTCATTGGTGATAACTTGCTTCCACTTGAACTTAATCTATCTTTGTTTTTATACTTTTATGTTTAAATTACAATAATATAAATGCAATAGAATAAAATTACCAATGCATAGTTCAAATGATACATCTAATGTTATTAACACTACTTTTTCATCACAAATAATGGAAAAATAATGTTTAAATAACTCTCTTACTCTTAATTCTCATATTGCAAATGAAAATAATGCATACGCTCTATTCAAGGATAACATAGATGCACATAGTATTCCAAATTCACATGATAATTTATTGCATATTAGAAAAGAATTAACATCTTCTCTTACCCCTCTCCCTAGTAATGATGGAAGTGATAATGAGTATGCTAGTGAACATGCAAATGAATATGAAAATGAGAATGAATAAGAACAAAACTATGATTATGATAATGCATGGAATAATGATGATTATTATGCACATAGTGACGAATAAAATCATCTCATGCTTCTAACTCTTATCTCACTCCTTCTCTCAAACATAATGCATTACAAAATGTTTCTTCTACTTCTATAAATGATTATATTTCAAATGATGCACATGTTGATGATAGCATCACATCCTCTACTTAATTATAATGTGATTCACTAAATAATAAAGATACCAATGAATCTCTCAAGCCACCCCCTACTATAGTAACACATGTTTCTCACTCTTTACGTAAATAGAATGGTAGCCCACATCCCTTTACTAAGGTCCAAGTTACCATTCCTCTAAAGGTTAAAGTGAGCACACCCCATCTCTATCATCTAATTACTAAATTTAGCATTCCCATAGCTAAACTAAATGATCAAATTCAACATTTAAATGAACCACTTCAATATGCTAATATACCATCCTAAGAGATTATTTCTTTGATGCATGTAGTTTGTGAATTACAAAACCAAGTAAATCTTGTTACTTTGGAAAACAAGACTTATAAATCTTGGATGGATCCCAATGACTTAATTGGTAACCCTCTTTTAGAGACATTTGTAAAAGATTCATTACCTAAGCATTTCTAGATCACATAATTGCCTCAATTTTATGGAATTGGAGATCCATTCATGCATCTTCAAGCCTTTTAGAAGGCTTTACCATCTCATGTGATCCCTTAATTATATTTAAATTGATCCAACAAAAACTAGTTTATAATGCATAAAATTGGTTCTTTCATCTACTCCTTGTTGGTTCTTTGCATACATATGATGACTTAGAGGAGGCATTTCTCATATATTACATAGTAAACATATGACCTCATGTTACATATGAGAAAATTACCACATTGTATCATAATACTTTAGATCCAGTTAGTGATTATATCTTACAATTTAAGACTCACATGTTAAGATTGATCTATAAACCAATAGATTTTGAGGTTCAACATATCTTTATTAAGGGGATTTTCCAACCTCTCTTAGAGCATATATTATATTAGACAGAGTCCTCTTTTAGCCAATTATGTTATATAGTTCTAACCTTGGAGAAGAAATTGGGATTGATTGATTCAGATTTAATTGATTGGATTAGTCTAGATTTCACAACATTACCTCCATCTACATCTCCTAACACATAGCATCCACCATGTCTAAAACAAGTTGGGGACCAAAACCAAGCAATCAACTAATTAAGAATAGAGATCTAGTTTTCAGAGCATCACCTATAGTATGCACTATAGATAATAGTAGTAGGGCACCACTATAGTTTGATTCAGAGCGAGATAGCCCATATGTCATATTATATGCACTACTAGATAAGAGTTTAATCATATTGACTTCTACTCGTCGATGAGATATACATCTCTTACATAGATAGCCACATCAACCCTTTTATAACTATCATCATATATGTGGACATAGAGATAATGATTGTTATGGACTCAGGTATTGCATTAATAGATGTGTTACTAATGGCATAATAACATTCACACTAGGGGAATTGAGATCTCCTACATTATAGAATCATAGACCTCATTATTCCATGACTAAGTCATCCCAATACATTCCTTCATAGGGATCCTCAATCACTCATCATGAGAGTAATGTGATTTCTAGGATATAGCCTCATAAGATATTTATTATCCCACCTACTTAGAGGGTTTGGATATGAATACAACAAGAAAAACCTACATATAGTAGTGTAGTCTGTGGATTACATAGTGTAGTTCCATATACATATCCAGAATAGTCATAGGCATTGTAATAGAGTTTTTAGGGTCCTATCTCATGTAGCAAACCACTATGATTAAGATTATATGAAACCACATCGTAAAATACTACTATAGATAGATATTCACTATAGCTAAGTTTTTAGGGTCCTATCTCACATAGTAATCTACTAAATTTAAGATTAGATGAACACACATCATAAAGTACTACTCTAGATAGATATTTAAAACCAAGTTTTTAGGGACCTATCTCATGTATCAGCCTACTAAGATTGAGATTAGATGATTCCCCATCTAGGTTATAGTTCTATCCTAATCTATTAATCAATCATACACATCATAGTAAAGGCCATAGGGTGTTATTTCACCTAGAAATCCACTATGATTGCAGATAGATGAGCCTCCTTCACAACACATTATTTTAGTTGCATATCCATTGAGATTAAATCTTATAGAGTCTCCATGTATAGCTATAGTTGGTAAACTATAGATAATATTAGATACATTCATGTTCTTACATAACATGAGAAGTATGGGAACTTGTTCAATTAGCCATTAGGGTTTAGATAGTGATACAAAACACATTCATACCAATATCAGTTCATAGCTTCACTTAGTGGGCAATGATGGAGCCAAAGGCTAGATTTTGTATTCTTGAGTCACTCTTGGGAAATTGATCTCAAAGTGATATGCATAGAGTGATATCTTACATCCCCTTCTACTAATAACTAACATTCCTAGTTCCAAATAACCATCCCTATCCAAACCTAAATTATCCAAATATTGATCTTACCAATATCTTATTTTTACCAATCTTAAACCAACTCACTTTACCAAATCAATTTACAAATTACAAAATAATAAATTTTTACTCACATATTATCATCACACTTATTAACAATAATCAAATCACATACCCAAATATCATTTTACCAAAACATATGAAACCTCAACATCGATGACAAATTAACTATTTCTAATCAACCATTTGCAACATATTTACCAATATACTCCAATTCCATAACATAATATGCATGAGTCAAAATCAAATTAGTATCCATATATATAATGAGTTTTCAAAACATATACATTAATATCAAGTATAATTAGTCATGAATGGGCATCATTCTCTCACTCTTAGTCTCACTCTCCCCACTAGTACTAGTCCCATAATCCACCCTAGCACTTGGTGGACCTGTACCTCCTTGAACTACCACATGCCACTTACAATGACGCTCTTGCTTCAATAGCTAGCCATGATCCTCATGTAAGTCTAAATATTCCCTCTAAAGACATTTATACTCATCCATGATCCTTATGCTAATAAAACCAAAATTAAGAGGAGGCATCATATGCCTATCCAGCTTAGCTCTCAACTCATCTCTCTTTACTACTACCCTAACATATGTATTTTTCATTATAGTAACCCTATCAAATAGATGGGCATGAATACTAAATGCGATCATTCATCACTCTATTAATCCCTCCTCCACTACATCATCAAGCACATGCCATGTGAGCTCTCAGAGTGTCGACTCAATGATGGTTTCCCAATAATCATCATCTCCACCTCCTACCTCAGTATGTGTTCCATCCTAAGTATATCCCACTCCACCTACACATAAAATATGACACTAAATTAGCTATATACTTTGAAATCAAAGTAAAAACACAAATTTGTACATAATTAAAATGTAATCACTACTTACGTCCCATCATCTAGATCAAATTAGGATCCTCATACTCTAGAGCATCCCCTACCTCAATAGGGTATAATTAAACCCATTGATGCCTAGCCCACCATGTGATATATGCATCTATACATCCAACATCATCCACATTAGGAATATCTATGGTTACATCCTTCACATCCAAAATTAATGGCGTAAGCTCAACCTTAGTAGGTCTTACATGAGCTCCTACCCTTATAGATGCTCATGCACTCCTCAACCATTTCCATGCTACTAGGGACACATCCTATGGTACCCTAAATTATCTAGTCATGTGCTCATACTGAAATCTCTCATATACTCCAACCCAATGATTGTGTTTTTAATAGTTGATCCTTATATATCATAACTACACTCCATCCTCTAGTCACCCAAGAAATCCTCTATAAGGCCTCCATATGATGTCACCAACAACCAATTTATCTAACACACACCTATAATGATCCATCCTAGGGTATCAGATAGCCAATGTACTCATCCACCACTCTCTAAATGGTTGTGGATGTTTCCACTTCTCCCTTGATAATCCAATCATTTTCAAAACTACTATGTGTTCATAAGCCCAATAATGCAATAAGCTCATTGTACTCAATTTTCCACTAAATGACTCCTATGTAAACTTATAAATATACTTGTATAGGTGGGCTAGTATAGTACTCCCCCATGAGAATATAGTTCCATATACCTCCACACTACACACAATCCTATGCATCCTATATGGAATATACACTCCACTCTCATCTATAGCAACAAATGATGAAAATAAAATAGTCAACCACTTCTATAAGCATGAAACACTAGACTTCATAATAAATGACAATAGTACATCACCATCATTCCCTTTATTATGTATGCCTAAGGGCACACCAATAAAATATAAGGATATATGATCAATGGCATCAAAACCCATATCATCATGTATCATCACTAGTTTCCCACTAATTGATAAATAAAATATATAATACACATCCTCCAAAGTCACAGTCATCTCCCCTATAGGAAGCTAAAAAGTACATGTATCTACATTTCACCTCTCACATAAGGTAGTAATCAGATCTTGATCCCACTACACAATGCCTAGGTCACACACATGACCCAACCCTACCCTATCCATGAAAACTCTCTCATCAATAGATAATGGTAATAAACTCAATATCTCCAATACTTGACCCCTATAGAAATATTTCATGTACACCTCACCCTACATCAACTAAAAATAACAAACCTATTAGTCAATAGTACCAAGTCAAAATCCAAACAGAAATAATAGTATCAAAATTAGAATTACAAAAAATCCCACCCACTAGACAATAACATTAGAAAAAGGTTAGCAATGCTAGATAGGAGCATTAAAACCTGGATAATAATGTTGAAAATTAGACATGAGCATTGAACCCTAGACATGAGCACCAAAACTAGAAAAAAAAATTCTAAGTTACTATAAAGAGCTCAAAAATAGTAAAAAAGGCCTAAAAATAAATAAAAACCAAATATTTGAGTTACTTATCAGGGTCACATCACCACCAGCCTGAACCTAGGTTGTCAACTACTCAAACCAAGTCATGATAGGTGTTCATCTCTTTAGCATCTCTCTCACTCTAGAGCTCAAAATCTCAACCTAATTAGTACACAAATGAATCGAGAATCAACCCAATTTCTTATATTAGCCAAATTTCTCAATCAAAATAAAATACCATTTTTCCCATAAATTGAACCCCGTAACTCCATTTTTCAAACCATTTTCTTTCATAAAATCATGACAATAATACCTTAAGCATAACTTAATCTTTGATCTCTTACTAACTCATCTGTCTACTATGGTATGAGCATCTCTATATTTATCTTATGGTCAAACACACACGTTGGTCCTCACCAATATAAACATGTTCCACTTTTAATAACTTGTTCTAATCAATCATACAACCTCTGAATCCATTCATAACATACCAAACTTGTTTATATTATTACCTCATTAGTCATCACTTTTGGCTTGACCTCCTCTATCACATATTTCATCCCTCTCCCCAAAAGGGTAGAATCATTCCTACTATTATTATTTCTACACTTATCTAGCATGGCCATCCACTCTCATAGGTGGATACACCATGGTTCTAACACATCCAATAGTCAAATTATCAAATTCAATTCAAATTGATTGAGATATATAGTGATTTAGATTATATGGGTCACTCAACATTACTCAAGACATTCAGAGGGATATACATTCAATTTATAGATACATAGACTATTTACATATAGTGGTTTAGATTATATGGATTCATAGTGATTTTGATATAGATACATATTCAAATACTAGATTTGGGGGAATGTACATGCTACATGTCTCACACATATAGCTTCATACAACATCACATAATTTATAGAATTAGATAGTAGACTATAGGCATAGTGTAGAGCATAGTGTTTTGGGTCTCTATTTTTACACATGAGGTATAGTAAGATATGTCATATCACATGTGGTTATACATATTACTAGATTATATAGATACATCACTCACATACCAGATTTTATGGCATGGAATAGATGTGCATGTTCTTCATCCCTTAATATTATATAGATGGAATGGCAAGACATGTCATTCTATTCTTGAACATTAACCAAAGTTTTAGATTTACGCCTAGATATACCTAGGTTGTCACTAGGTTGGATTACATGGCCTTCTATAATGATTGGCCATTATATTACTCAAACCTAGACTACATGAGTTTGTGTAAGATAAAGGATAAACATGGGTTTTGGGCCTCTGAGCATTTATTAATTCCACCTCAAATATTTAGAGTGGGGGCATGATAGATTTTTTTCTTCATAGCATAAAAATTTTATACACATAATCTAAATTAGATGAGTTTATGTGTGTATGAAAATAGACATTGGTTTTAAGATTTTGAGCATTCCTCATCTTCAAATAAATTTAGCATAGGGGGCAACCATTGCCCTACTTCTCCATGATACATAGATTCCACATTCATATTTAGTATAGGGGGTATCCACTCCATGGATTCCTTCTCTCTCCAAGAATTATTTAGCTCTCCATCCACTTCCCTAGCTAGGAAGTGAGTTGGAACCTTATAGCACATTTATATCCACACAAGTAGGTTTAAGTACACATGTTCTTTTTCTTTATTTTACTCTAGTATTTAATTTCTTTGTATCAGTAGAATAAAAGGGGTAAATGTATACACCCTAAATTTGTCAAGAAATGACACATATCATGTCTTTTCATAGTCTTTTTCATAGGAGACTCCAACTGTAGAATATGAGCCTTGTTCACATTAGCCATGTCTTGGTTTTACTTATCTTGGTCTTGTCTCTTGCTTGAGTCACCTTTTTATCCATAACCAATAATCTAGTAACTTTTGACTAGTCATTCCACCTCAGCCAGATAGTGTTCCCCATGCCAATCTTATTTCTTAGGTCTTGAGCCTATAGGATAGGAGCATTGGGATTAGACTATAGTTCTAGACCTTAAGGTGTCCCATTTTAGATTCTCTTATCCTTTTGCATTTTAAGTCCCAGTGATCATTTCTCTTCACTCAAGAGGTCCTAAACCCTTTTTGTCCCCTAATTTAAGTTTTTTTATCCTTTTGATGTTGGCTAATGTGAATAAATCTCTCAAATTCAAAATAAAGAGTCTCCTATATAAAGGACTTCACAAGGCATTTTATATCTAGCACTTACTACTTTGGCATAATAAATAATTAAAATCAGTTAATAGTATATCTTAGCATTCTACAACACACATATATTTGCATGTTTGATCAATGAAGAGCCTAGGTGAAAATTCATTCTTAAATATATCATGCATGTGTGATTATGTGTGTTTCCTAAGGGATAACTACAATTGATCTAAGACCCTAGCTTGAGTTTTAATATAGGTAATGATCAGGACAACAAGGGTTATAGATCTTGTGATCATACTTCCCCTAACCTCATTTTTTCCCTTTTGATTTTGATGTGTTTGTTATTTTGTGTGTGTAGATATACCTAGGGTTTGAAGACTAAAATATCTCTACAATGAGCTCCATCGACATTTAACATTTAAAATTTCATAGGCAAGCTCACATAGGAATAGTGAAAAAAAACCAAAAAAAAGTAGGTCTTTGTGATCAATTTGGATAGTAGTGGAATAAGAATACAAAAATATTGGACCCTAAAGTTTCCTATTTTTGGTGATCCTATCCTTTCACCAAAAGAAATCTAGATCCAAGTTCTTAACATCTTCCCTATCTTGCACAATAGTTTTCACGCTTTAAAACAATCATCTTAATTTGGTTTTCTAGATAAGTTACTTCTTTTCCTATGTAATTGATTTAATTAAATTGATATAAAAATTTTATTTTAATATATTTGATTAGGTTTTACCCTTTAATCCAAACCCTTTATTATTTAGGAACTAAACCCTATTTTCCCAAAAATAATAGTATAATTTATAATGAGGGCCTAGTTGATTCCCTTGGTATTATAATGCAAATCACATTATAATAACCCAAGTGGCATAATTAAAGGACCCAAAGGGTGCATGTAATGATAAAATATATAAAATAATCTCAAAGGACACAATGGTTGACTAAAAAATGGATAGAAGTATATGAGAAAATCTTGGTTGATTCCCCAAGTGTTATAATGTAACTCACAAACTTAAAAACCAAAAAATGTAAAAAAACTAAGGACCAAAGATAGCTACTAGGGATAATGTGAAAATTAAAACCAAAGTTATGAATATTCAAAGAAGAACCTGAAAGTAATGATATCTCAAAAAAATATATAAACTAACCATAAACATGCAAGTAAAATTTACTAAAAATATAAAGGCATGAAAAAAGTAAAACTAATAAGAGCATGAATTTAAGAAAAATACTTCTTCAAAAATTAAGTTTTGGTCAATTCTTTGAAGATATGTCTTTCATTTGTTTGTAAATTTTAAGTATTATGTCCAAGGATGTATTTAAATAAGTAGGGGCCCCACCAATTTTGGGTATTTATCCTCTTTATCATGGGTGTAATCCAAATCTAATAATAGGTATCTGACATCATAAGTATAGACTTTGACTTTTTTAGATGTTTTTTAGCTATGTGGTTTTTATACTAATGATTATGTTATAATTCATTGATGCATTACTCATCATTTATATCTAAGTTGTGAAGATGTACCCCATGAAGATATTCATTTGGAATAATGTCTTAAAGATAGATCCATAAGGATGGTAACTATACTTCTAATGGTAACATGGCCTATGAGCCATAAGCTAAAGAAAATTGGGTTTTCTTCGGGGTAGTATAGATGCTAATATGATAAGCCCAAAGTGCAAGGCATATCTTGAGATGTCAATTCCAACAAAAACTCTAAATATTATTTTGAAAGATCTTGTTAAGGACTTTTTTGGTAGCTTCAACTTGACCATTACACTAAGGGTGATAGGGTGTTGAAAAATTGTGCATAATTTTGAATTTTACACACAACTACTTTATGTCCTTAGTTTTGAAATTCCCCCTATTTTCAAATATGATAATGTGAGGAATCCCAAGAAACACATGATTTGATACAGGATAAATTTTAAGATAGTTTCACCAATGACATTAATAATGGGAACATATTTTACCCATTAGGTGAAATATTTTATGGTAGTAATGATGAATACATGGCCAACTTATTATTGAAATAATTTTCCAATGAGATATAATCCCCACATAGATAATGGCAAAGGTGAATCAAGTGTTTTAATATAATCCATATGAGAGTGGATAAAGTCATCATGGAGTTGGAAAGGATTATAATTTTGGGCAAATGTGATATCATATTTTTTAGAGTAGGCCAGAAGTACCCCATTCTCAGGCATTATGGGCTATATCATGTTCACTATAATGGCCACAAAAAATTCCTTGATGTACTTGAATAATGAGATAAGGTACTTATTATTAAATAACATAACATAGTAGGGTACCATTCGCATTATGATAATATATTATGTTATGTCATAGGACATACTTACAAGATTGGTTATGGAGTTTGGTATTTTCATGAGAGTTGGCCTCTAAAGGATAATTATGATTTTCAATTAACTATATGATGTCATTATATCATGGTATTTTTCAACTATTGACTGCTTCAATGTGGAAAATAATATAATCATCCTTAATCATTAAATTAGATGGATATTTCCTCATGTGGTTGAGGAAGTGCATGTAATGCAGTGCCTGATGAGAATGGAAAAGAGAAGTTGAATAAGTAAGAGAATATTTGATAGTATTTTGTTCTCATAATATTGATTTTATGGTGAAATATGAAAACTCTTTATCAATATTGGAAGTGATATAATGATATATAATAAGATTTTCACTTTTACATTGATTTGTGTCACTCATTTGATGACATATAGTTTGTGAGTCTCTTAAGGCATGTAAGTATGGAATGTCTAGATCTATGATTACTTTCATCCCAAGGATGAGATTTTTATATTCATAGATGTTATTAGTGACCTCAAAATTCAATCAAAAATTGAGACTAATGATATTTTTGTAAGGTTTACTTAAGACACGTCCTAGCCCAACTCCTTAAAGGCACTTGACTCTATCAAAGTGAAGTGTCCAATTTTCCTCATGAAAATCTATGGTAACTTCAAGTAATTATTATAAAATGATTTTTGTTTAGATACTACTACTTTGGGATTTTTAAGGTCTCACTCCTTTTTATTAATCGTGAAATATGTCAAAATATTCTTTGAGGGATATAGCTTGGTCAATACCTTCAATTAGGAGAACATCTTGATTTGGAAGAGTGTCTTAGAGGTTCTGCATAGTTGGGACATGAGTGATGGCAAGTTGATGGGTGATCACTTGTCCCTTGAATTAATTTTGGATAATAATTCTTAGGTTAAACTATATCAATAGTACCATCTATTTTATAATTCAAACTCTAGGTAAGAAGGCCTTAGAGAAGAAGTGACAAAGTAGATTAGAATGGACAATGACATAATTGGTCTAATAAATCATATAAGTAAAATAGTGTTTCCATAGTCCCTTTAAAACATGGTAATAATTAATTATGGTTATAAATGTGTAAAATATTTTGGATAAACATTTTGGTTTACACTTTGTGAACCATCATCAGGATAAGAATAGATTGACCTAAAATGTTGATCCAAAAACTTTTACATAATTATAGTTAGAAGAAATTATTACCACAAATCATATAATGTCAAATATCTTCAATTGTGAAGTATATTTAGAGACAGTCACATTCCAATTTTTTATCTCAAATATCATAATCTATAAAGGCACAACTAATCTAATTTATTACATATTATTTTCCTGACTCATCTTATTATGCAAGCATTGCCCAAAGTGATATGGGGATAGATGATGTATAAAAAATGAGAGGATAGTCATCATATTGTGGTCATAGAGTTCAAATATGAAGTAATTATTTATTCATCAATTCATTCAAGTATGACACCTTTATTTAGGAGGGATTTTACCCAATATATGTAATAAGAAATATCGAGGATGAAACATAAGATTTACTCAAGATTCCTGAGGTAAGTACATATGTAAATAATAGATAAGGAACATGCATGTCAATAATAACTTAATCTTAATAGGATATATGTCAATCTCTTGCAAGGATACTAATAATTTGAAGAGTTTTCTAGAGGTAACACCAAAAAACAAACTTGTAAGGATTAAGATTAACTTTGTATTTGATAATATGATCAAAGATGATGGGAAGGTCATGAACATGAATTTCATTATGATTTTATTTATAAATAGGATCATCGACATAAATTTGTTCTATTTTATGAATGATGTCATTAAATATGTCTATCATTGTGCATCGATAAGTTGTTCTATCAATTTTAAGGTTGAAGGGCATCTCAATATAGAAATATATTCCCCACACAATAGTAAAAGTGGTTTTCAGTTGATCCTCGAGAGTGATGTGATTATGGTTATACCTAGATAAACCATCCATTAATGGTAACATCTCATAGATACTTGTAAAATCAATAATAACATTAATTGATGATAGAGGAAATTTCTCTTAGGACATGCTAAATTGAGATTAAATTTTTGATATAGACACAAATGACCATAGTGAATTTATTTCATATAGATACTATGTTGGATACCCATTCTAAATAATTTATAGGTTTGATGAACTTGGTGTCTATAATCTTGATAATTTCTTTTTGACATAAACTGGAAAGCTCAAGTGGAAACTTGCATTGCTCTTGGTACATAGGTTTCACATCTAGTTATTATTTTATAGAAAACTATGCTAGGGTTAATACCAAGTATGTATTCATATGAACATGCAAATAATTCATGATATTTGTCTACAACAAGTTATAATTATCTTTCTATTCAGGTCAAAGTTTCTTAGAGATGAGGATTGATTTAGGATTGGTAGTTGTACCAAAGTTAACTACTTGAATTTCTTTGATAAGAATGGCACTATCATCTTGAAAATGATATGGTGATGAAGAAATATTATAAATAGGATCCATTTTTAGATCAACACTAGCAATAAAATTACTAAATCAAGGAGCCTTTTCATCAAAAATTATAAGTTTATGATGTTGGAAAGGAATTTGAGGCTTTCTTGCATGGAGTAATTCTAAGGTAGATTCATCACAAGGAAAAGTAGGTAAAGGTCCATAATATTTGACATCTAATTCAAGATCCATAATTTTATAATCCTTTATATAAAAATTAGAATGTATTTATCTTTAAAAAAATAGGTTTTTAATCCAAGGTAATATTAGTATTTTTATATTCAATGAAATAATTTGACTTTACAATATCATCCTAGCCAATATAGTCTAGTATAAAATAACTAGGTTGAATTGTATTAACTATTTAGTATACTTATCATAAATAGGATTGACTATATCAACTTAACTAGTATACTTAACTATAATTGGAAATGATATTGAAACTATATAAACACTTGGTAATGTTTGGTTGGTGTAGTTATGAGTTAAATATTAGATTATATCAAGTTGGATGGTACATTTTATAAGTTGAGTAATAGGTTAAATGGTATCTAGTTCACTGATACTATTAGGACTGATGGAAATATTTTGAATGTTATTAGGTTGTTTGATACCATTATATATGATTGAAAAATAATAAATTGGTTAGACAACCCATGGAGTGTTTTTTAATAGATAGTTGCTGAGAAGTGTATGCAATAGAAAATATAGTAGATCTACAAATCAATCCTATCTCAGAGAAGATATATCCTACTTACACTTCTTATTGGGGATACATTAGATAATAGGGGTCATGACAAATATGGATCTACTAAACATATTAATGGATCTCTTACCACAATAATATCACTAAGGAAGGTTCCAAAGCCTCCAAACAAATAAAGGTATGTAATAGCCCTAACCAGGTATTATGTTTTCATATTCACCAAACTAATAACAAGTAAATCAAAATCTAATGTAGTGCTCACCAAATATTGTGGCATAAAATAGGGGAAATAAATATTAAAATTAAACATGCATAGAATAAATATACTCATTTTTAATTTATAAAAAATCCCTATGCATGGAAGAGAAGTGCACATGCATATCTATCTACTCTTATAAATAAGGAACAAAGTTAGGAATACTTATCTTTGAAGATTAACCTACCAAGCCTCAATCTCTCCCTTGGCCAAGGTACTTCACAAGAAGTTATAATGGTATGTAAGGATGACAAGGATAGATAAAATATAGGATACACAACCTATCAATGCATCCAAAAGACTTATCCATAAGACAATATATGTATCTCCAAAGAAATTATGAAACCCTAAGATTTATCCTCAAGTATAATGGTGGATAAGTAGATGCACAATATATCTTACTTATTTTTATCTTTAATTAGAAATGGTGAAATGAATGTTTTTATATAAGTGGATCTAATCCTAAACCCTTTCAAAAGTTTTAGCCAACAAGGTTGACCCAATTGACCTAGTATTTAAATTGATAAACAACTTAACTAGGTGATGGACTACGTGAGCCATGGCTGACTTTATTCTTAGTAATCTTTTGTAAATAAAAATATAGGGTTGATGTGGATTAAATAGTCATGTAAACTTCCAAAAGAGGTTTAGGTATGGAAAGGGATAATTAAGGTGGTGAATGACTAGAGGAGGGTGAAAAACAAGATGCAAAGCTTAGGTTAATGCTTTTAGGAGCTGGTTAGATTGATAACCAATAAAAAAGGAATAGTAATCCTATAAAGCACCAATGGTCTACCCACCCCCTTCCCAGTGTACCCCTTATGCCATACACTTAGAGAGATTAAGACTCGATGGGTTATTTTAAGATATAAAGCATCATTAATTGATAAAGTTTGAAAATATTATGTGTATATGTATGCCTCACTTGAAGCTCGTCACATGTCATGTAGGTGTAATAAGGGATGGTGCTTAGAGAAAGAACATAGAAAAACATGAAACTGAGATAGCTAAACATGAAATATAAAAAGTAATGCTAAAATGAGATGAGAGTAATTGAAAATACCATACACATACCTTAACTTACCTTTTCACTAAATGATTGCATGCAAACATCCTAGTCTTAATTGTGGAGGATATAGTACCTATATTTGAGGAACCCTAGGGATACAAGACTAATCATAGAAGTGATGCATGCATACATAGGATGGTTAAAGTAGCAATGAATTACTTAGAAAAATTGGTAAATTAGGATTTTTAAGGCAAGGTTGGAATATTGAAGGAAAATTAATGACAAAATGATGGAAAATGAATGAAAAAATGATGGAAAATGAACACAGTAAATCACATTGGAAAGAATTTAAAATATAAATGTCAAAAAAGAATGTAGAATATACTAAATCATATTAGGAAACATGTAAAACATAAATGACAAAAATTAATGTAACACATACTAAATCATGTTGAGAAGCATGTAAAACATAAATGGAAAAAAATAATGTAGAACATACTAAATCATGTTGGGAAGTATGTAAAACATGAATGACAAATGAAATATCAATGCAAGAAAACTTTAACAAAGATATGTAAGTGACATGTAACCCCATGTAAGATAAGCATGTCGAATCAAAGATAAAGAAAAACATGAATGACTAAAAATAAAATATAAGTCAAGATATAAGAAAAACATGAAGAAACATACATAAAGATAAACATGTAATAATGTTAAATGTAATGTGTAAGATAAGTGAAGTCCACAAAAAACAAACAAGAACATGATGGATAAATCAAAATCAATAGCTCTAAAGGATGAAAACTCAAACTTAGTGCTTGTTCTAAGATGCAATGTAAGAAAACATAACCACCTAATGACATGATTAGTATGATAATAAGATGGTTTGGTAAAAAAATGGTGTAAGGGTGTTTGTGAGGAAGGCTTGGTCCTATCCAAGGTCTTACAATATAACTCATAAACTATAAACCAAGAGGTGTAATAAGGTAGATGTGATCAACTAAAATAAATATCCAATAAGGGTAATATAAGGAAAATGTGATGAAAATAAGGAATGTGAGTCAATACATGGGTGATGTGAACATCCTTAATAAGAATGAGACACACTAGGTAAGTGAAAAAGGATAATAACTATCAACACCAAGGACTTAAGATATTTTGACTAATGAACACAAAGCTTGGGCTAACAAGTGAATTACATAGATCATCCCATGAAGGAAACATGCATGAAAATAAAAATGGACCTACCTTCACATAATGTGTTCCCCATTCTTTATGACCTCTTACAAATCCATCAGTCTACTATGAAGATTAGGTACTTGCATGAGAAAGTAAGTGACACTAGATAGTATATAATATAATGAGACCTCCTACTCCAATATATTGGACTACTACACCCCAATTTACCATGACTCTATCATGAGTCCAACTTTGGATTTCTATATTCAACTAAGATAGGAGATGTGCCAAATATAGATCATGTCTTTTAGTGTCATCTGACTTTTAATATTTTTTTTGCTTTTGAATCATTGCCTTTTGTTTATATTTTATGATTTGGATTTTAACTTATTTTGGATTTTTCTATTCCTCCTCCTCCATATGGATTTAGAGAACCAAACATGAGTAAAATAGGTGACAAACACAAGAGATATTATACTTGGTCACTAGATAAAATAACCTAAAAACCAAGATGTCTAAATACTCCTAGACTTGCCCATATGTAAGTGTTCAATCTCAAAATTGACTGATGTGAGCCTCAAATGAAAGGAAATAAGGGAAATATGGGGATAATGAGAGATCCATCTATGTAATAAGTGATACAATGA
This sequence comes from Torreya grandis, assembly GCA_037957365.1. Classification (NCBI taxonomy): domain Eukaryota; kingdom Viridiplantae; phylum Streptophyta; class Pinopsida; order Cupressales; family Taxaceae; genus Torreya; species Torreya grandis. The sequence goes on from JARHVA010001698.1 coordinate 3,037,778, forward strand.
TGAATATTCTCATATCTAATCATAATGAGGTAAAATAGTTCTATGAAAGGGATGGAACTATGCTATGATAATCATGTCACTAATAATCCATATTAACCTACAATGGATCTAGAAAAAGCACCAATGAATGTAATAGTCATCCCAAAAAGTGGTTTAAATATGTTTGAATGTGGTAATTTATGAGGAAGGCCTAGTCTTATCTATGTTCTTATACTTCAACTCACAAGGTAAACACCAATGAGGTGAATGCTAAATAATGGGTAAAAAATAATCATAAAGCTATTAAGGAAAAGAATGACATAAAAAGACAAAAATGAAAAAGATATATAGGAACTAAAATAAAAATAAATTCCAAATGTAATATGTAAGAAAACCAAATAACCTAAAGGTGGCAATGATGCTAGTAAATTAAAACTAAAATAAGTAAAGTGCCCAAAAACAAAGAAACATGAGACAAAAAATAACAAGCAAAATCTATGTTAACATCTTTATCAAAGATGAGCATGTGAAATACAAGCTTATGTGTCTCAAAATATTTCTTGAAGTTGAATTTATTTGTTATTATGTATTATAAAATAATATTAATCATCATAATATGACCCAATGGGTAAGTGGATGTATGGATGGGCATCTAACTATGCCCCAAAGTTTAAAGGGACATGTGGATGGGCATCTCAAGAATCCCAACATGTGAGGTGGAGTGAGGTAACATTGAACCATTAAAATGATTTGCATTGGGTTGGTAGGTGTATTTTGAGATAGGTAAATGTGTTGGTTTGCTAGATTTTAGGGATATTGAATGTGACATAGGATGTGTAAGAGAGGAATGAAGAGGTAAAGAAGGTAAATCATTACCATGTATGATATGTTTTGGATTAGTCATTTTAACTAGGTACTCATTTGGTTCATATGACCTAAGAGGTTAAGTTTCAATGGATGCAATGATATTTTTTAATTTGTGCTATATTTTCTTTATTGGTGTGGGAAGAAAGAACTTTTGTGGTTTGAAAACCATTAGTGGATGAGGTGTAGGTATGGAATAATTTTTTGTGTTCATTAGGTATTTGATGTTGATGTGATTTTGGTTCTTTATATTGAAATAGAGAAGCTTAGATATAGTCTTGATAACATTATTTTATTAGAGTATCAAGATTGAAATGTGGGCCAATCAAGGAAGCAAGAATAAATTGGTGAAGATCATGACAAAACTCATGAGAATAACCTATAGTATCATTCCACCAACAAAACTTATCAAGATTGTACCATTTTGGAGGAGTTTTGTAAGGATCAAAGCTCATGGGTTTAGAGGGTGGAATTTTCTTATTAAGTTGTTCTAGATTCAAGGGAGGGTAGGTTGGGTTAAAATTGGTTTAATTTGATGATCTATTTTGAGGTTGGTGAGGTTTAGATGAATCAATGTCATGAGAAAATGATTAGAAATATTCTTTAGTAGTTATTTGATGTGTTTCAAATTGAGTCATAAGAAAGTCTTGCCTTTTTTCTTGGTTTAAGGCTTCTTCTAAAGTTTTAGGGGAAAATATTAGAACTTTATATTGAAGGGGAGTTTTAAAAGTAGTAAAAAATAGTTTTAAAAGAGTATCATCATTCATGTTATGTTCCAATTTGTAAGATAGAGACTTATATCATTTGATGAAAGTGTGAAAATATTCATTAAGAAGTTGTTTGGCATTGATGAAATGGCTAAGGTTTTCCAAAAGGTCATCATGTTGTAATTCCTTCACAATAGAATTAACTAAATCCTATAGTTGTGAGATGGAATGTCTATAAATTTGGTTGTACCATTCAAGTGCATCACTAACAAAGGTTTTGGTTAAGAGCTTGGTGGTAGAAAAGGTGTTAGTTTGGACCCATTCCCTATAAAGATTACCAAAATACTTAATAAATATAGTAGGGTCCTTAGTCCCATCAAATGTGATAGTTTGAGAAATGTTTCCAATATCTATGGATTTAATGAATGTGGCTAAATGTTCATTTTGAAGATGTTGAAGTATTTAGTTATTCATTGGAGGTTAAGGGATGATATTCCCTTTGGCATCTCTAAGAGGAGGAGGGACAAAATTTTGATTTGGCTAAGACATGATGACATGACATGGTTAAGTAGTAATGTGTAATAATTTTTTTTGCATTTTCATTATTTGGTAATGATTATTTGTTTGCATGATGTTCTTTTGTTGAACTATTTGTGCCAGAATTTGAGTTGTGTTAATTTATGCATTAGTATTTAAAGGTGGGGTATTAGTTTTGTTATGAGTGGGATTATTAGTGTTAGTGGGAGGAATGGTATGGGTTCAAGGATTACAAACATTGGTATTGGGAGGAGAACTAGGATGAAGGACCTCAACTACATTACATTATGTAGTGATTGGTTTTAGATTAAGAAAAGGTGAAGGAAGGAAGTGAATAGTTTCATCTGAAGTAATACAATAAGTGAGTTTCTAATCTAAATCCTTAATAATTCAATGTTATTGACTAAGTAGAGGCTAAAATATGACATCATAATGAATTAAGACTAGATAACCACACAAATAATAGAATCAACCAAGGTGTACAAAGTTAATAGGGTCAACTATGTTCTATTTAGATAGAAGGACATAAAATGAAGATAGAATTGGCCAAACATAGAACAAGGTCAACCGTCTTGACTTAGTACTATAGATATGTTTTGAAAATAAACTTTATAAGGATATAAGGTTGATGAGGTTAACTTAGTACTATAACCTAATTGGTAAAAAAGAGTACAAGGTTGACTAGGTCAACTTAATACTACAAATGTTTTGGTAGAAAATAGTATAGGGTCAACTAGGTCGACTTAATAGTAAAAATAAGGGAAAACATAGTCGAATACGGTTACAAGGTTTAATAGGTTGACTTAATACTATAACTTGACTGGTAAAAAGGAGTATAGGGTCACCCACGTTGACTTAGTACTACAAACTGATTAGCAAAAAAGATTACAGGGTTAACTAGGTCAACTTAGTACTACAAAATAACTAGCAAAAAGGAGTACATGGTCAACTAGGTTGACTTATTACTAAAAACTAATTAGAATAAAATAGTACAAGGTTGACCAAGTTGACGTAATACTATAAATAGGTGAAAACTCAGTTTATAAGACACTATGTTGAATAGAATGATAGTGTTCTAAAAATAAGGAAATATTTGAAATGTAATTTAAAAAAAGAAATGGAAGAAAACACACAAACAATTGGATCAATGAGAATGATCCAATTGGGACACACAACACAAAATGTTGCACCAATGTTGGCTAATATAAGTTTTTTGCAATACAACACACAATGAATAGAGAGCAAATAATCACCTAAAAAGTAAGTGCTAACTAAGAGGTCATCTCGAGTGTTGTTAGATTATTATAAAGTGTTATTTTAAGTGTGATAGGGAATTTGGATGAAAATAGGGAACTAAAAAGTATTCTATAGATGGTTTTAAGATGTTTAGGCTAAAAGGGATCTATATTGGTAATGATATTGGTTTGGCATTGGGATATACCCCATCACTTCATAATCCCATAGTGATAAGGGTGTTTGGTGCTTTGATAATATATACCATTAATTATGTGTTTATACTTGGCTAGAAAACAAGTTGGATTCCTCCTTGGTGATGAAATCCAAGTGTGTAAGCCTTGGGAAGACAAATGTTAAATGTGTTTTGAATATTGTGTGATTTTGTAGTGTGTACGCAAAGAGAAAAATAGTGAAACTAAATGGAAATTTGAAAAACCACATAATTAGAATATGTGAGATAATTTAAGCATGTAAATAAATAAAAATGAAAGTGTCAATTAATTACCAATAAATAGTTGTTAATTCCCAAATTAAGAATGATATAGAGTCAGTTTAGATGACACTATATGCAAATAGTACAAAATAGAGTCATTTGGGTTGCTACTACTCTATGGAAGCAAGAGTATTTAATAACAAAGTAAACTAGGTCAACTTAGTATTTTAGATAGAAGATAGGCTATAGAACTAAGTCGACTAAGTCAACTTAGTTTTTTATAGGATTACAAGCTATAAAACTAAAACTAGGTTGACTTAGTTTGCTATAGGATTTCAATTTTGAAGACTAAAAACTTTCACAAAATAACACTATAATAAAGTGCTAAATTGATAAAGAGAGAAAGAGAGGAACCCTGGTGGGTTGGAAAATTATTAAGATTGTAAATTTTCTATTGTAGTGCCTTGAATGTTGCTTTTAAGTTCTATAAACTAAGTTAACTAGTTTGACCTAGTTTTGTGAAACCTTATTTTTTGAAGCCTAATAAGATGAATACTTGGACCTACCTAACTTAGTTTATTGATTAGTAGGCTAAATAAAAGACTAAGTTGACCTAATTGACTTAGTTTTTTGATATAGATGCTGATTGAAAGACTAAGTCAACCTTGTTAACTTAGTTTGTTGATCTAGATGCTAACTAAAAGACTAAGTTAACCTACCTGACTTAGTTTGTTGATCTAAATACTAACTAAAAGACTAAGTCAACCTACCTAACTTAGTTTGTTGATCTAGATATTGATTGAAAGACTAAGTCAACCTAACCAACTTAGTTTATTGATCTAGATTCTGACTAAAAGACTAAATCAACTTACCTAACTTAGTTTTTTGATTTGGATGTTGATTCAAAGACTAAATCAACCTATTTGACTTAGTTTGTTATCTAAGACTAAATAATAGTATTGTGTTTACCTGTTCATTTTAGTAACCTATATCTAATGAAGACTTACATAGAAATAACAAAGTCATTTTGATATGATTATGTGTTAAACTTTACAAAATTTAGAACCATATCATCCTAGTTGATATAGTATCAAAAATACAAAAAAATAATAAAATGATATAAATGAAAGCATGAAAAAACCTACAAGGTTTAGATTCATGTTAGGTTCACTAGAATGTATGCAATAGGAAATACAGTAGATCTACAAATCAATCCTAACTCAGAGAAGAAGGATCCTACTTACACTTCTGATTCCGGATACATTAGATCAATAGTGTCATGCTCAATATGGATTTTATAGACCTAATTAAGGTATATATTACTATAATAATATCACTAGGGAGGGTTCAAAATCCTCTAATCAAGAAAAATTGTGCAATAACCCTGACTAGGTCTTATGTTTTCATATTCGCTAAACTAATAACAAGTAAAACAAAATGTAATCTATTGCTTACCAAAGCTTGTGGAAAAAAGTGGGGGTAATAAACATTAAAATTAAACATGAATAAAATACATATACCCATGTCAATGTCTATGAAATCCTAATGTATGGAAGAGAAGTGTGAATTCATATATATTTACTCTTACAAAGGATGAACAAAGTTAGGCATATTTACCTTCGAAGATCAACCCGTTGAGCCTCAATCTCTCCCTTGGCCAAGGTGATTCACAAGAGATTGTTGTGGTATGTAAGGATGATAAGGATAGATCAAATCTAGGCTACACAACCTATCAATGCATCTAAAAGACTTCTCCATAAGATAAAATCTGTATCTCCAAATAATGTATGAAACCTTAAGCTTGCTCCTTAAGTAGAATGGTGGATAAGTAGATGCACAATATATCTTACTTATTTTTCTCTTCATTTAGAAATGGAGAAATTAATGTTTTTATATAGGTGGATATAACCCTAAACCCTTCTAAAAGTTTTGGTCAACAAGGTCAATCTGATCAACCTAGTACTAAAAATGACAAAAAACTTAACTAGGTAATAAACTATGTCAGCCTTGGCCAACCTAGTTCTTAGTAAGCTTTTTTAAATAAAAATATAGGGTTGATGTAGATAACATAGTCATGTAAACTACCACAAAGGGGTTTAGGTTATGGAATGGAATGATGAAGGTGTTAAATGATTAGAAGAGGGTGAAAAATAATAGGCAAATCTTAGGGGAATGTTTTTATGAGTTGGTTAGATTGATAACAAGTGGAAAAAGGGAAAACAATCTTAAGAATCACTAATGGTATACCCACCCCTTTCTCAATGCACCTCTTATGGCTTACACTTAGAGATATTAAGACTCGATAGGTTCCTGCAAGATAAAAATCATTAATAATTGATAAAGTTTGAAAATATTATGTGTACATACAAGAAGGGCATAACCTTGAGTTTATAGATCATTTTAATCATCTAACTTGGAGGATATATTAATTAAATTAACATCTCAATTAAAGACATGCATTTTAAATATATTTTTGATAATGAACTACATCCAAGTGTTGTGATTGTACTTGGGTGACTATATATTCATCATATGATGGGGAGATGTTATATGCATTAGTAGGTTGTGAATAGTTTTAGTGGGAGTATCTTTGATTGACAGACCCATGCTACTAAAAGTGAGAGAAGATACATATAGAGGATATTAAAATAACTTGGATACCCCAAAATCATTGCATATGAAGTCATATTTTGGGAAAGAAGCTTCATTATCATTGTATGGGGGAGGACTTTCACTATCATCATTTATCAAAGGAATGGTCCTATACTATGGTAAGAGAGAAGTAAAGAGACATTTAGCTATGTAAGGATATAATTAGGTGGTATTGTAGATATTTTTCAACTCATTGGGTTCATCATAATTAAAATCTATAAGGGTAACTTATAAATCAAGATGCATAGTAACAAAATTAGGGAGAGGAGGACTATTAATATGAGAAAAAATGGGGATGTGATATTTTATTTTAAGATTAGGTATCTTGAGACCCCATGGGTTTGGATCTAATTCATATTTATAACATGGAATTTTTCATTAAACTTAATGCATTGGCTTCTAAAAATGTGATATCTCTCATGCAATGAGTCTAAGGATAACCAAAAAGGAGACTGTAAGAAATTGGAAAGTATAAAACCATAAGCTTGGTGAATACTATTTTGGGTCCAATATTGACAAGGAGAAAATTTTAGATAAGAGACTTATATTTTTTTGTCAAATCTATGATAGGTATGCCACATTTACTTAATTTCATCTCTATAATATCTAAGTTATTTCTATAACCAAAGAGAAGTAACATTAATGCCTAAGCCTTCATCCACCAATACCTTTCTTATTAAGGTATTGTGAATCATAATTTTAACAAAGAGGGGTGGGTCATCAGCTTGAAAAAGGATTTCAACATTAATCGTGTCTTTTTCAAGAAATTTTTTGATCAGTCTTTTATTACAAATGACTGACCAACTATGGATAGGTATTTTTTGACACACCTACCCCTCCTGAAAGGATGGAGATCCAAAGATCTCCAATTCCCAAGGTCTCTATCTACATGATCTAGGCACACTGATCTTCACTCAATGTCTCATTACAACCATTCCAATTCAAGGGGCATTTGTTAGTTCTATAAAATATTTCAAACTTAATTTTAATGAATTAGGGTACAAAAACAATGTAAAAATTAAAATTCTTATTTTTTATTTATGTTTGGGTGAGCATTGTGTAGGTGTTTAAAATAGATAAACATAACATTCATTTTTTGTTTTGACCAATTACAAATCAATGTGTTTAGGGTTGGCATGCATGAGTGTGCACCTAATTATGAAAATGCATTTGTTCATTCATTCCTTTAAGCATATTCAAGAGTGTAATAATAATAATTAAATGACTTGCAATCATAGATATAATAATAGATAATGATTAGAAAAAAAATACTAACTAACCAACTCATTTAAAAAAGAGAGGGGAAAGAGAAAGTAAACCCTAAGAAATACATAGCCCAATCCAATAATTATTCTATTGAATTCACATATAAACTAGTCATTCACACAACTATAATGGGAATCAGAGTTAGAGTCTAGGGATACAGGAGCTAAGAAAGAAAAGAAACATCACCATCATATTTCACATTGAAGCAAATGTCCAAACAAATATTCCACAACTTATATATTAAATAAAATGTTGCTTGAAAGCACAATAATAGTTTACAATCGATCATTTGAGTGTAAAATTTGATAGCATCTCCCCATGGAAAACATGAGAGGGAGAAAAAAATAAAAAAAATATAGAATTAAAAAAAAAAGTAAAAATATAGAATAAAAATTACTAATTCAATGTCCCTTTTGAGAGGAAAAGAGCCAACCCATTTACAATGAGATTTATTAAATTTATAGATTTTGAGGTCTTCCAAGGGGGTATATTTCCCTCCAAAATTCCTACTAACCATCATAAATTCCTTTAGCCATTGCTTCCCTTTGATTTTCACCACTTTTCACTATTTATTTTCCTACAAAAGAGAAAAACAACTTAAAATTTTCCATTTAGATAACATGAATAGTAAAAATGATATAAAAAATGTATATAGCATTCTCCATAAATTAAATTAGCCAAAATTATAGTTACTAGGATGACTGTAATCGAACTAGCATTCCAACGGATCAAATGGTTTGAAAAACTAACTCTATTTTCTCAAATTATAAGCAAAAACCCAATAGTGGATCCAAAATGCACTATGTAAACCAATTCAAATTTTTTGATTGGGATGGGCTTTTAAAAATGTGTTACTACTCATTTAAACATACTTGGGCCTCATAATGTTGAATAGAACTTTCATAAACCTAATTGCTACTCTTATGCTCGAATGAATGAGTAACAGACCTATCCCTATCCCTAGACCTATCCCTAGCCCTAGCACTATCCCTAATTGCTCATGAATTATCTTATTAGGACTTAGTCAAAATGTTGGGTTTATTAAATTTTAATTGGAAGGAGCCTATAGACCTAATCAAGAGTAATACTACTAATATTCCTTGCTTCATTCTACTTGGGGATTTCATGGGCTAAAATCCTAGATTTGACTATATAGTTGTCAAGAGATTGGAGTCCCAATAGCTTGATGGGAAGTGAGTAGGGTTTTTGAGGGGATTTTCTGTGATTGACAAAGGAAAAAGTGACCAAGATAGTGAAAGAAAAAATAATGAGGGATGGACCCTGAGTCCTAACCCAGTCCAGGATCCATTATAAGAATTTCACATTGGGAGGTTGTTACCTAACAAACCAAATAAAGATCCACCCATGTATTGCCTTGAGCCTAAATACAAAAGAGAGCATCATCTAAGAACTTTTACATAACAACCACAGAGCATCGATCCCTCATACTATCTCTCAAAATAAGGGTATGACCCTCCCTTCATGGATGGGTAGATAATGATGGTGCAGCAATCCAAAGTAATAAACTAGAACCTGTGTGTCAAAGATCTCTAATACATAATGTGTATCATAAAGAAATCTATTTTAACATAATACTGCACAATTATGAAAATTGTATCAACATATGAAATGAAAATGTTTAAGTAAAAAATTACTTTGGTCAAAGTTTTCAATAAATATGAACTCTAAGATCAGTCAAATTTATGTACACCACTCGATCAGATTATACCTCATCTTTCATGGATGATGCTAATTAGGCTAGTGGAATTTTTCCATTGTGTATTTAGTGTCATGAATGTGAGATTCATTAAAAATATATAATAATATAAAAATAATAGATTCATTTATAATATTTCACTTTAGCTAATGAAAATTAAGCTAAGTACATAATTATTTAATATTTTCATTTAGTCCATCAAATGATATGAAATGAATCCATACATCTAATTTATTACTAAATAATAAACAGAATCCAAAGAGCATTAAACATATTATTCAAGTATGATCACATCAAAAATCCTATTTACCTAAAATACTAAGTAACTTATAATGTTATTTCTCCATAAAACAACTTTATATCACAAACTCATTTACTATTCATATTCTACATAGAAACAAAAGCTAATCCAAACATCATTAATGTTTTATATTTAAACTCTTAAATATATTATTTTTAATGCTTATATCTTTAACATTAAAATATATAAGAAGAATTCATTTACACACCATATGGTGATAATGTTTTTAGGTAAAACACAATTGAATACACACACACACACACACACACACACACATGGTATAATCAAATTTGATATATGACATAGTCCACAACTGTATATTTTATTATTTATATATAACAATTGTATATTTTATTTTATTTTATATATATATATCTTAGAATACCATTACAGTACCTTAAAATTACCATTTTATATGCAGTATACTCCTACGATGACATCCACTGTTGAATATCTTAGAATATTTTTTATGCTCAATGTATATGTATCCATCTAATAAAAGAGATCCATAACTCTTTTATAAATGGAATGAATCCCATATACTTCTTTAAATGAAACATACATAATTTCATACACAACATCATTTTACCAATTCCTTTTAAATCAAATATATTAACATAATTGATTTAAAATTAACACTTAAAAAAATGCTCAAAAATAAATTTGAACACATAGTCGACTGTACCCAACTTGGGTTTGTTATTAGAATCAACTATACACAACCAACTATACCTACCCATGTTACAAAATTATAATAAAATCTAGTTAAAGTATATAGATTTTATACACATTAATGTTTAATAAACATATATTCCTAATATTATACATTCAAATGAAATCTTTGTTATATCATTTCATTTTAAACTATCACGTATATATTCATTTTATAGGGTCGAGTTTAAAATAATAGTCATAAATCTATATACCTAAACCTAGGTTTATATATTATGGTTGAATCCGTATTGCTCCTAAAAACCTAAACAAAAATTAATGTGTGTTTCGGCCTCTACATAGAGTCATTCAAAATATAATGATCATAATTTAAAATGTGTGAAATCATTTGAAAACTAAATCAATATATTTTTATTTGAATCCAACATGTTTATTTCATCCATACAAACATCCTACAGCTAGTCCATTTTAACTGATATAATTTTTCTTTTGAAAACCCTATATTTTCCAAAATACCAATGTATATATATAAATATATGTGTGTATATACTATCTACCCTATCAATTTAATTTGAGTATATATATATATATATATATATAGACACACACACACACACACACACACACACACACACACACACACACACACACACACACACACACACACACACACAAACTACTCAATCTATTTTATATAAATAAAACCCTTATATTTATACCCAATAAAATTTGAATAGGTTTATATAGTCAAACACACATACTTCCAAGTTTTTCCATATATCTATATATCTTAATGAATAAATAACAAATAGTTCAAATCAATTAACTTGATCCATATTGTATATATACCCATCATAATAATCTTCTAAAACCAAACAATGTTATTTGAATTTTAATAAAATTTTAGGATAGATATTTTAAAAGCCTATAAAAACCAAGGCCAAAACCTATGGCTCTACCCCAACCTGCTCAGGTTACTTTGGGTGGATGTAGGGTTTTTTGGAGGTCAAGCCTTCCACAAGGCCCTACATACAAACCATTTGTTATGTGTTTAAAACAAATAAAACCCAGTAACCAAACAAATTTGAAACCCATTCAATATTTCACACATAAGAATTGAAATACAAAACCAACCTAGTAAATAGTTCAAGGAGATGGAGATCTTCTTTATTCACTCTAATTTTCTCCTCCTCTTCTCTTTATTTGTCAATATATGCCATGTAATTTTTTTTAGAACTTTCTCTTTATTCTTTCCCATTAATTCCCTTTCCATTACCTTCTCCACTATTAATAGTTGAAAAAATAACTACATATGCATGCCCAGATAGATCAACACAACTCCCTATTTATTTTCATTAGCCACCATGCAAATACACAATAAAATCCATGATTTTTCCAAAAATGGTGTTCATCCAAAGTCAATGAGTGGTTAGTAACCCTAATCCTCTTCAAACTTATCTTAAACTCATTAAATTAATCATATAATAATCATTTTATATCCTTCATAACATATGCAAACATTGACTTACATTATTCCCTCATCAACTTCCAAAACCACCAAGACAATCAAATAGATAACAGTTATAATCTTCATGTTATACCATGCAATGTCTATCGCCTTAGTTGATTCAAATTTCCATGCAAAGTTGACTACTCATTTACCATATAGTGTGCTAATATTATTATGTATTTAAATACTATAGTGTATGTTACCATGTCATCCCAAACAAATACTTTGAAAATGTAATGATTCCCCAAATCATTTAAAAATTATAACCAATGTCTAATGTACTTTGAATATGAAACCTTTGGCTATACATTTAATCAAATATAATGAATTTTAAAACAATGTTATTTATCTTCTAACATTTAAATCAAACATGCATACATGCATACATGCATGCACACACACACACACACACACACACACACACACACACACACACACACACACACACACACACACACACACACACACACACACACACACACACACACACACACACATATATGCATGCATGCATGTATGTATGTATGCATTATATATATGAATGATCTTTAATTATTATTATCTAATTCTTATAGATCCAATAACAAAAATGTAATCCACCATAACATTATAATGTTATACTATCCAATTAAGGTAGTAAGGTAAGTACAACATATAAAATTTCACTCACTTAGGAAAATAATTATGTCAAATAAGATAATTTATGTATAGTCACTAAATTAATGAACTCACTCAAATAAATCACCATGATCATTAACTATAACTAGACTAATGAAAACATAAAAGATCACAACAATCATTTAAATATAAAACAAAGCATACTATAACTATCTATCAAATAATTAATCATAACATAAAATACTAACATGGTGTGTGCAAAGGTTTTTGGATTTGTTCTCTATCATCTCCCAACATCTCCATCTATACCACGCTCTCTGATAATGTTTTCCCTTTGTCACACTTTGAGGGAAGAATCTATCCTACATGCACCTCACAATAATGAAGGTAGTTATCTTGAAAAATCATTATATCCATAAAATAATGTTGTATAACTAATCAAACATGAATATAATGTATAGAATATTAAATTACTACTAATTCATAGAAAACTAATCATATAAATTAAGCAATACATAATTGTCTCATAATCATTATATGTCATAAATCTTAATCAAATATTAGTTAATTAATTAATCAATTATAATAATTCATAGATAAAATAGGTTATTCAACTTAGATAGAAATTAGGATGTGATATCCTTCCCCTAAAGCTGGTCATCATCCCAATGACATTTATTCAAACACAAGTTATAAATTTAAAACATTATTCAATAGAAAATAATATAGTATGCAACAATAAATCAAGCACATAAATGTGGAAATAGGATGTAAAACTCATCATAGTCCTCCCAAGTAGAAATATACCTTGGCACTATCCTCATAATATTGGTCCCATAATACCTTGTAGTATGACACTTCTCTATTATACAAATAGAGTTTGAAAGTGTCAATTACTTTGATTGGTTCTACCATGACCACCTTGAGGTCTAGAACCTACAAAACATTCTAATCCAACATATGTGAAGGATCAACAACATACTTTTTAATATAATACATATGGAAGACATTATACAAAATATTTAGAGTTGGTGGAAAATCAAACCTATGTGCTACAAGATTAACCAATTCCAAAACCTCAAAGGGTCCCACATATCTTGATGAAAGTTTCATTGACTTCCCAAATTTAATCAAGATTTTTTTAGGCTTATCCCATAAAAACACTTTATCACTAATAGAAAACTACCTAGTTATTATCTTCATATCAACATAACCTTTCTCTCTATCATTGGCCTCATCCAACCTCTACTTGATTAGCCTAACTTGCTCTTCCATTTTTGAAAGCATCTTAGGTCCAAAGACTACCCTATCTTATTACATGTCCCAATTGATTGGTTTTCTACACCTTCTATACAATCTCTAAAATGGAGTCATCCTCAATGATAATTGTTTTGATTTATTGTAAAAAAACTCAACCAATAGAAGGTACTCCTCCCACTTGTATTGTTGATCCATGTAATACATAGGAAGGAGATCTTATAAAATTTGGTTAACTCACTCTATTTATCCATTAGTTTTTGGGTGATAAGTAGTGTTGAAGTTCAAATACATACCCAAAGTTGAATTCAAAGTCAACTAAAAACTATAAGTCATCCTTAAATCTTGATCTAAAATTATCTTCTCTTGAAAACCATGCAATCAATACACTTCATTTATAAATCTCTTTGTAAGCATAGGTGCATCATCTAACAAGTTGTCCTATATGAATTGGGCTACCTTGGTTAGTTTTTGAACTACAACCAAGATCATGTCATGTATGTTTTGTGATAATGGCAAAGCTTGGACTAAGTTCATACTAATCACCTACCACTTCCATTATGATGTGTCATGTGGATATAATAATCCAATCAGATGCACATGTTCAGCTTTCACACGTTGATATTCCATACAATGAGACACAAAATCCAATACATCTCTATTGATTCCTTTCCAAAAATAGAGTGTTCTAAGCTTAGCCATGAACTTGGTTACTCTTGGATGTCCTAAATATGGGGCACTATGTAATTCCTTTAGCATTATGTTCCTCATATTTTCTTTATTAGATATATACATCCTATCATTATACTATAAAATACCATCATTCTTTATCTTAAAACCCTTATACTTATGATTTTGAGCATTCTCAAATAATGATTTCTTGACTTGATTGTAGAATTCATCTCCTAGTGAGAATTTGATCACTTGATATTTGAAGTTACTCTTGATATTAGTCATGGTTATTATGTACCTTCTATGGCTTAGAGCATCAGCTACTATGTTCTCCTTGTCTTTTATATAGTTAATATCAAAATCATAATCAAACAATAACTCTAACCATAATCTTTGACAAGCATTCAGATTTGGTTGGGTGAAAGTTTACTTGAGTCCCAAGTTATTAGTCTTGAGCTCAAATGGTTTTACCTACACATAATGCCTCCAAACTTGTAAATCATGAATAATTACCAAAATTTATAGGTCATGAGGGGAATAATTCACCTCATATGGCTTTAGTTTCCTAGACTCATAGGCTACCACTAATCCATCCTACATAAGAACTCATTTAAGTCCATCCCCAGATGCATCAATGATCACTAAGAATTGACTATTAGGATTGGTAACTCTTAGAATTGGTGCTAAAGTAAGCCTCATGTTAGTTCTTGAAAGGATAACTTACACTTATCTGACTAGATGAAACTTTGATTCTTTCATTAAAGAGAGGTAATTGGATTAGCTATCTTAGATAATTTCAAAATGAATTTCTTATTAAAGCCCACCAATCTCATGAAACTTCTTCACTCATACATATTATTTGGTGTTGGCCACTCCATAATGGCTCTTATCTTTTATGGATATACTAAAATTCTATTAATAAAGATAGTATGCCCTAAATACTATACTTTATTTTGGAAAAATACACACTTAAACAATTTTCCATACAACATGTGCTTCCACAAACACTACAAAACCAATTCTAGATGCTAAAAGTGTTATTCCTCATCCTTAAAATAAATGAGGATGTCATCAAGAAATACCAAAATAAAATGACCCAAGTGATCTCTAAACACATTGTTTATAAGATTCATAAATGTTGTTAGAGCATTTGTCAATCCAAATGGTAACACTTTGAAATCGTAGTGCCCATATCAAGTCCTGAACATTTTTTTTGAAATATCCTCTTCACAGATCCTCAACTGGTGATACCTTTCTCTAAGACCAATCTTAAAAAGGACTATTACCCCTTGAATTTTATCAAAGATACCATCAATTCATGATAACATATATTTTTTCTTGATTGTGGCTTTATTTAACATCTTGTAGTCTATACATAGGCATGGAGTTTCATCCTTATTATTGACAAAGACAACTGGAGCACCCCATGGTGACACACTCAGTTAAATCAACACTTTAAATAATAAATCCTAAATTTATGCCTTTAACTCAACCAATTTAGTGGTTATAATTCTATATGGTGTCTTGGATTGTGGTTCTAATCCAGGTATGATATCAATAAAAAATTCAAATTCATGCTTAGGTGGAAATATTTGTAATTCTTCTACAAACACATCATATAAATTTCTTAGAAAAGGATAATCTTCATTCAATTGGTTCCTTATATTTATCTATCCCATTTATCTTAATGATAAATGCCTGACATCCCTTCCTTTAAGTTTTATTGAGTTGAATTATAGAAATATATCTTAGATTCAACTCCTTTCTCCTACCTTAAAGTTGTGTTTAGTTCCTAAAATCATCTTGACACTCCACCCTCTTCATAAAATAGGAAAATTTGGCTTTATGATTCACAAGACAGTTGACTCCTATGATCACATAATATGATCCCAATGGTTCTACAAAAATATATACTACTATAGTGAACTCTAGAAACTTAATTTCTACCTTGACTAGACACTTGTCAACCTTGACCTTTCACGCATTCCCATATTATATCAACCATATATTTACCATGACTCCATATTTTCTATAAAATTTACTAATAATTATAAGAGTATTGAAAAATTATGTAGCTCCCGTATCAATCAAAATAAAAATTAGATGATTAAAAAAAATTCTTGACAGTTCTATAGATAAAACTTGATAATTAACCTATCAATTATCAATAGTTACATGAATCCACTACTGAAATATACCTTGTTGAGAAGATGAACCATTTTTCTTTGATTTGTCTTGAGGATATTCTCAATCAAAATGTGTTAAAGTGTGGAGCCTAAAAGCTTCACCAAGGAGCACATTACCAAAGTTGCAGGTTTACACAGTCACTGGCATCGGTTAGGAGCGACTGACATCGGTCAGGAGTAGTTGAGAAGATGCTGGCATCGATAGGGGATCGGCCGACATTGGTCACAGGTAAGTAGGTAGGAACCGGTGTCAGTTACCTGTGCATCCAAAAAGCTATTTTTGTGGACAGAATCGAGTGTTTGCATGATGAGTTTAAGTCTTAGTCTTAAGTCCACAACTCTATTATTAGTAAGACTATTTTTAGAGCCTTTGTTCAAGAGGCTTAACTATTGGTTGTAAGTGCATGCTCAAGTCTCCTAATTCTATATGTAGAATTAGATCTTTTTAGCTTATTGTAGTAGTGTATTGGTATGTTGAAGAATAGTCAAGAATTGTATAGGTGAATCAATCCAGGTTGTTGGAGTTGATTGTACTTAAGAGAGAGAGCTCTTGAGGGATAGAGATCTAGAGAGAGATCTGTACATCTAAGAGAGGTGTGGAAGAAAGAAGTTTCTTTAATTGTATTCCTTATGTAAAGAGTTTAATACAAGTTTTTAGGGTGGTTTCTTGTATCTCTTGTTCTTGCTATTTATCATTCTAGTTACTTATCTATCTGATTTAATTTCGTGGTTTATTGCTTTCATAAGTGTAATCAAATTGTTGGTTGATCCCCAACAAGTCATATCAGAGCCTTGGTTGTAGGTTTAGAGCTTGATATCCACAAGTGGTATCAGAGCTCAGGTTTACTAACAGGTGGTTCAGATCTATGTAGTGTGTATTGATTACAAGTTACTCACAGGGGTTTCTGTAGGGATTTCTATTTGAGTGGGAGAAGCAATGGCAGAAGAAAGTAAACTGAGAATGGAGAAGTTTAATGGCAAAAATTATCAACATTGGAGAATGCAGACAGAGGACTATCTGTATCAAAAAGATCTATACTTACCATTAGGTGGGATTGCAAAGAAGCCCACAGACATGGATGATGAAGAATGGGAAGTTCTTGATAGAAAGGCTTTGGGGTCTATAAGACTGAGTCTAGCATCTACTATGATATCTAATTTATCATAGGCAAAAACAATGGTAGAGTTGATGACTACTTTAGCAAATTTGTATGAAAAACCCTCAGCTTCTAATAAGGTATATCTTATGAAGCAGCTATTTAATTTGTGTATGCAAGAAGGTGGATCTGTATCTAATCACCTAAATGATTTCCATGGAATTGTAAATTAATTAAGTTTAGTCAATATTGTATTTGATGATGAAATTAAAGCTCTTTTAATATTATGTTCTTTGCCTGAAAGTTGGCATAGCTTAGTAATGGCAGTTAGTAATACTGCATCTGCTTCAAATATTTTAAAAGTAGAGGATGTTGTTAGTGTTATCTTGAATGAGGAAATTTGTAGGAAAAGCACAGAGGAAACATCAGGGAATGCTTTAAGTTTTGAGAGCAGGGGAAGGCAAAAAGAGAAGAGCAACAAAGGGAGATAAAGATCTAAGTCTAAGGGGAGAGGTAGATCCAAATCCAGAAATGGCAGGAAGCCACAATGCTGGACTTGTGGAAAGATGGGGCACATAAGCAGAGATTTCTGGTCAAAGCCTAAGGAAGACAATCAGCACGAAGGAAAAGAAGAAGCAAAGGTTGCAGGTATTGCACAAGATGCTTTAATATTCTCTTTGCATAATAATATAGAATCTTGAGTTTTAGATTCTGGTGCATCTTTTCATGCTACCCCTAATAGAGAATATTTTAGTGACTATATCCATGGAGATTTTGGAATAGTGTATCTAGGGGATGATGAGCCTTGTAAAATTATTGGCAAAGGTAAAGTGCAGCTGAAAATGTAGAATGGCAACACATGGGTGTTGAGAGATGTTATGCATGTTCCTAGCTTGAAGAAGAATTTGATTTCTACAAGAAAGTTAGGGGATGAGGGTTGTACAGTAACTCTCATGGCTGAATCTTAGAAGGTGACCAAGGGTGCACTTGTTATGGCCAGAGGTAAGAGAGTAGGTACTCTCTATTTATGTAATTGTGTTACTAAAAATTCTCCTTTTGTATTATCTACTTCAGATGTGGATGCAAAATTGTGGCACTCAAGGCTTGGCCACATGAGTGAGAAGGGAATGTCTATTCTTAAGTCTAAAGGTAATCTTTTAGATTTGAAAAGCATAGATCTAGATTTCTGTGAGCACTGTGTTTTTGGAAAATAGAAGAGAGTGAGTTTTCTCAAGACTGGGTCAACAAAGAAGAAGCATAAGTTGCAGCTTGTTCACACAGATGTGTGGGGACTGCCTCAGGTAGCTTCTATTGGAGGATCACAATACTATGTTTTGTTCATAGATGATGCTACAAGAAAGGTATGGATCTATTGTATTAAGAAGAAATCTGATGTATTTGAGACTTCTAAGATTTGGAAAGCTACGGTTGAGAATGAAATAGGCAAAAGATTGAAGTGCCTGAGATCTGACAATGGTGGTGAGTTCTACAGCTATAAGTTCAACTGGTATTGTTATATGTATGGAATCCATAGGCAAAAGATGGTTCCAAGGACACCTCAGCATAATGGAATTGTTGAAAGGATAAACAGAACAATCATGAAATGTGCAAAATATATGAGATTGCATGCTAGTTTGCCCTTAGAGTTTTGGATAGAAGTTATTGACACTGTAGTGTACCTGATTAACAGAGGACCCTCTACAGCTCTGGATGGTGGAATCCCAGAAGAGGCATGGACAGGTAAAAAGGTAGATCTATCATTTCACAAATTTTTTGGTTGTGAAGCCTTTATGTACGTAGATAAGGAAAATAGAAAGAAGCTGGATGCTAAGTCTATGAGGTGCACATTTATTGGCTATGGCTCTGATAATTTTGGTTTCAGATTTTGGAATCTAGAAACTAACAATATAATTAGCAGCCGTGATGTTGTTTTCAATGAAAAGGTGATGTATAGTGATCAACTAAAGAAGCTAAATCAATCTGGGCAGAGCAATGGTGAATTGGACAAGGTGATGGTCTAAAATGAGCTCATAAGAAAAAGAAATAATCACTTGTAAGAAAACATAGCGACCAACGTCGGCAAGGTAGGAACCAACATCGGCAGAATAGAAACTGATGTCGGTCATACAGAGATCGACGTCGGTAGGACAAGCACCGATGTTGGTCAGGAAGAACTGACATCAGCCAGTAACAGGCCTGGAAGTGACTGAGGTCGGTCACTATCAGAGAATTTGGGTGGATAGCATGTTGTGAATGAGTCTCAAATGCCCATTAGGAGGTCAGAAAGGGTAAGTAAGCCTCCAATTAGATATTCCCCTTCATTATTCTATTTATTGCTAATTGATGGTGGAGAACCAAAGAGTTTTGAAGAAGCATTATAGGTAGAGTCCAAGAGTCAGTGGGAGCATGGCATGGTTGAGGAAATGGAGTCCTTAAGAGAGAACCAAACATGGGATTTGGTTTAGTTGACAGCTGGTAAGAGGACACTGAAGAATAGATGGACCTATAGGTTGAAAGAAGGTGAGAATGGATAGATGAGATATAAGGCCAGATTGGTAGTGAAAGGATTTACACAAAAGCCAGGTATTGATTTTGGTGAGATTTTTTCTCCTGTTGTTAAAATGACTTCTATACGGGTTGTACTGTCTTTGGTTGCTATTGAGGATTTACATCTTAAGCAGCTAGATGTTAAGACAACATTTCTTCATGGAGATTTGGATGAGGAAATTTATATGGAATAGCTGGAAGGATTTGAGGTCAAAGGTAAGTAAAAGTTAGTGTGCAAATTGAAGAAAAGCTTGTATGGCCTCAAGCAAGCTCTTAGACAGTTGTATTTGAAATTTGACAGGTTTATGACTGAGCATGGCTATAGTAGGTGTCAATCTGACCATTGTGTGTATTTTAAGAGATTAGATAATGGTAGATATATTATTCTATTGTTGTATGCATCTCTGAGCTTAAGGTGAAATTAGCTCAAACATTTGCCATGAAGGATTTGGGAGCAGCAAAGAAAATCCTTGGCATGAGCATTAAGAGATACAAGAAAAATCACAGGTTGATTTTGTCTCAAGAGGATTATGTGAACAAGGTGTTGAAACTGTTCAATATGCAGGATGTTAAACTGATAAGCACACCTTTGGCTGGACATTTTAAATTGAGTAAAGAACAATGTCCTAATTCACATGATGAGGTAGAGTACATGAGTAAAGTTCCATATTCTTCCACATTAGGGAGTTTGATGTATGCAATGGTGTGTACTAGACCAGATATTGCCCAAGCAGTGGGAGTTGTAAGTATATGGCCAATCCAAGAAAGGAACATTGGAAATTAGTTCAGTGGATCCTTATATATCTGAGAGGAACCAGTAGTAGGCACTTGTGCTATGGAGGTTTAGATACTTCTCTACATGGTTATGTAGATTCAGATATGGTAGGTGATTTGGATGGCAGGAGGAGCACCACAGGATATGTTTTCATTATAGGTGGAATGACGGTTAGCTGGATATCAAAGTTGTAGAAGGTTGTTGCCTTGTCAACTACAGAAGCAGAGTATATTGCAGCCACAGAGGCTAGCAAAGAGATGATATGGATGACACGGTTCATGGAAGATCTTGGAAGGGAGCAAGAGAGTTGTAGATTGTATAGTGACAGTCAGAGTGCAATTCATTTAGCTAAGAATTTGACCTTTCATTCAAGAACAAAGCATATACATCTTAGGTACCATTTCATAAGACAGGCATTGGAAGATGGTGAGTTGAATCTAGAGAAGATCCATACAGATAAGAATCCTGTTGATATGTTAACCAAGCCAGTTACAAAGGAGAAGTTGAATCTTCATTCAATTTCTGTTGGTCTTCATGATTGAGTTGAAGATGGAGGAGCTAGAAGATGTTGCTATACAGGTACTGGTGCAGCTGTTTATCTCCAAGTGGGAGATTGTTAAGGTGTGGAGCCTAAAAGCTTCACCAAGGAGCACATTACCAAAGTTGTAGGTTTACACAGTCACCATCATCAATCAGGAGCGACCGATGTCGGTCAGGAGCAGTTCAAGAGACGCCAGCGTCAATAGGGGATCAGCTGATGTCGGTCACAGGCAAGTAGGTAGGAACCGGCGTCGGTTACCTGTGCATCTAGAGAAGCTATTTTTGAGGATAGAATCGAGTGTTTGCATGATGAGTTTAAGTCTTAGTCTTAAGTCCGCATCTCTATTATTAGTAAGACTATTTTTAGAGCCCTTTTTCAAGAGGCTTAAGTATTGGTTGTAAGTGCATGCTCAAGTCTTCTAATTCTATATGTAGAATTAGATCTTCTTAGCTTATTGTAGTAGTGTATTGGTATGTTGAAGAATAGTATAGAATTGTATAGGTGAATCAATCTAGGTTGTTAGAGTTGATTGTACTTGAGCTCTTGAGGGATAGAGATCTAGAGAGAGATCTGTACATCTGAGAGAGGTGTGGAAGAAAGAAGTTTCTTTAATTGTATTCCTTCTATAAAGAGTTTAATACAAGTTTTCAGGGTGGTTTCTTGTATCTCTTGTTCTTGTTATTTATCATTCTAGTTACTTATCTATCTAATTTAATTCCGTGGTTTATTGCTTTCATAAGTGTAATCAAATTGTTGGTTGATCCCCAACAAAATGGTCACCTACACAAATGAATCAACCTCCAACTGGGTATTTCTTCTCAATCTATTAGTTTCCCTTGAAACCATTACCTAATTTCCTATTCCCTGAACCACTATTAAACTTGGTGTTCTAACCCTTGAACTAACCCTTAGAATATCCACTCCTCTACTTTTATTTATTCTTTTTGAAAGTTGGTTTAAAACTTCCAAATTTCTATTTGAACTTATCTCTAGCTTGGGTAGGATATTTTAGTTTATATCCCTTCTTAACATGCTTCTCAAACAATTGATCCATAGTATATGGACCATGAACATCTACTTCATAGCCTATTTGGCATTTTAATCCCATGATGAATTTCTTGATTCTAAACCTCTAATATGCCTGCTATGTAGGTACATACCTAAGAATCTTGGTGACTTACTCCCATTATTCATTCACCAATAAATCCCCTTATTTAAGATTCTAAAAATCTATAAGCTTTTGGTCAAATTACATTTGTGTAAGGCATCATGACCTAAATAGTGTCACAAATTATTCCCAAGTGGTGGTGCTTGAGTCAAAATTTATCTTGAGCTTATTGTTTGTCCACCAAGTCATTGCTTCACCAGTAAGCTGATAAGCCCCCTAGACTACTTTCATAACTTTGAAATAATTTTAAATCTTGAAATACATTTCCATTTTTATTAGCCATGCTTTAGCTCCATCCCCCAAAAAAGTTCCATCGAACTTGGGTGGATTCACCTTTTTCATGTTGCATGCCAACTATGTATCTACTCAAGCTCTTGCATCTTATGGAACCTCCTCATACCTCTACTCTTGAATTTTTTTTTCATGAGGATGCTCTTCATGTTCCTCTTGAACATTTTCCTCTTCATGACCATACACTTCCTATTTTAAGGCTATGATTTAGTCCCTAGTCTCTTACATGATCCTAAGGATTAAGTCCAAATTTACAGCTTATTCAATAATAAATTGATTTAGATCAATAGGGGGTTTGGTATTAGAAGTACCTTTACCTCTTAATCTATCACACACCATTATTATTCCTTCTTATCAAAATATTAATATTGCATTAGTAGACACATTAAGTCATAGATTTTAAGTCTCAACTCTGATACTAGAATGTAACAAGCCCATTGGGTTTTACCAAAATATAGCAGCATTTTTTTAATTTATTACACATATTCAACATATAGATTTCACCAGGAGAAGCTTAACAGTGATCTTTAACTAACTATATTGATTTAGTTAATTCCTAAGTTTATAGTTAATCCACTTAGCTAAGGGTCACCATGAACAGACATGAAAACCATGAACAATACTAAATAATAAATAAATATTGCATCTAACCATAAATGATATAGTACAAATTTAACCATGGTTGATACAACATTATGGCCTATGTTTTAGAAGTATAATGTATAAATGTGATATTATTAGTAATATATAGTAAATAACTCAATGATAAAACTCAAGAGTCTTTATAACTCAAGCATCAATTTATAATCTCAAGTGTAGTCCCTAGTATATTACTCTAGTTAGGAAGAAGATCATCATTTGATCACTTTTTCACACCAACCATGAACCATAGAGCCCCTAAACTATCTCCCAAAAAATGGGATGGTCATCCCTTCATGGATGAGTAGATAATGATGATGTGAGAATCTAGAGTAACAAACCATAACCCATGTGTTAAAGATATCTAATACATAATGTGTATCATAAATAAATCCATTCTAATAGGATACAACACAGTTATGAAAACTATATCAATATATGAAATGACAATGTTTAAGTACAACATTAATTTAGATAAAGTTTTTAAGAAATATGATCTCTATAATTAGTTAAATTCATACACACCAATCAATTAGATTACACCTCATCTTGTATGGATGATGCTAATTAATTTAGTGGAATCTATCCACTATTTATTTAGGATCATGAATGCGAGATTTTTTAAAAATATATAATAATATAAAAATAATAGATTCTTTTATAATATTTCACTTTAGCTAATGAAAATCAATCTAAGTATAAAAATATTTAATACATTCATTTAGTCCATCAAATGAAATGAAATGAATCCATACATTTTGTTTATTACTAAATAATAGACAAAATCCAAATAATGTTAAACATACCATCTGGGTATGATCACATCAAAACTACCAGTTAACTAAATTACCAAGTAACTTATATTGTTATGTCTCAATGAAACAACATTATATCACAAGCTCATTTATTTTTTATATTCCACACATAAACAAAATCCAATCCAAATATCATAAATGTTTTATAAATGTTTTATACTATTTTTAATGATTATATCTATAACATTAAAATATATAACAAGCATTCATTTACACACCATATGGTAATAATGTTTTCATGCA
>JARHVA010001698.1:3067500-3179222 GCA_037957365.1 Torreya grandis
CTTCTTAGATCTAGTGGTATGGTATTTTTGAGTAGGCTTATAATTCTAATTTATCTTTTCTATGTTCACAAATGGGAATTGATATAATAGTGATCATAGTAGACATCAATAAAACAATTGTATTTATTAGAATGTTTTATATTAGGATATGATGGTTGATATGATTTTTTAAGTTTCTTATTTATAGATTTGGGATTGTAAGTTTAGTTTATATATGCTTTAAGGTATTCATTATGGTTTTATTTGGTAATAACATCATGATTAATTTTTTCTCCCAAGATGGTAACTATCTCAAGTTTTCTGAGTCCATGACATATCTCACGAGATTTCCCAATGTTAGCATGATACCCAAAAAAAAATTTAAGATAATACCATGATATAGGGGTATTAGTATAGATTAATGGTCTATATAAAGATAAATTCTTAATTTCATGCATATTGAAGTAAGGGTGGGGGGAGGAGGTTATAGTTTTTAGATGCTCCCACTTTGGTTTAGGGAGGCTTGTTTTGTGAATAAATAGTGGTGAAACATTGGTTTTAGTTTGTAAATACTCCTTTTTATAATTTTAATAACGTTCAAATTGGGCCATAAGGAATTATTTATAATTTACTTGGTTGAAATCCTCTTTCAAGATTTGAAGATAAAATATCCTAACCTTGCATAGAGGAGGTGATTTAAGAGTGGTAATGAATAGTTTGAAAATATTATCATCACTCATTTTATGATACACTTTGTGTGATAAATACTTCCATAATTTGATGAAAATATGGGTAGATTCATAAGGAATTTTCTTAACATTAATTAAATTATTAAGGTTATTTGTAAGAAGTTATTTAAGATTGAATTCCTTAACTAGAGAATTGACTAAATCCTCTAGTTGTGTAATTTAATGTTTTGTACGTTATTTGTACCATTTTAGCACATCATCAACAAAGGTTTTGTCTAGGATTTTGGTAGTGGCGTAAGTGTTGGTTTAAATTCATTCCTTATATAGGTTTTCAAAGGTTTTAAGATGTAAGTCAAGGTCTTTAGTCCTACCATATGTGATAGTTGGAGAAATGTTTCCAATGTCTATAGACACAATGAAGGGAGCTAAAGGCTCATATTGGAGGTTTTAAAACATATTGTTATGAAATAGTTCGTAATGAATTATATTTCCATCAATATCTCTAGGAGGAGAGGGGATATAATTCTGATTTGATTAGTTTATTATAACTTGAGGATGTTGATTATCCATTTACAAAATGTGATTTTACATTTGGATCATTTTATTACTAGTAGAAGTTTGCATAAGGGTCATCTATTATACCATTTATGAAATGAGTTTTGATGGATATATATGTGTATTTTGATTGGAATTGGATGGATGAGGATTAAATGAGGGGTTACCAACATTACTTTTAGGAGGAAGATTCCCAATGGTGTTGTTGATTGCCTAAACTATTTTATTCGAAGATATAATCTTGTTAAAACCATTACTCTTATTTAGATTGTAAATTATATTGTCATCAAGGTTTTTAGTAAACTTGGTGGGGTCCTCTAGATCATAATTTTGGTTTATTTCAACCATGTTGCATTTGATAAATCTAGAGTGACATTGAGAGAAGTTGTACCATGAAGAGTTATCTTTAATGGTGGACAGAGAGGGAAAAAAACAAATAACCAATGTATAGTTTAAATGGGTTGAGACTTCCAAATAAGATTCTAAGAGGTGACACCATGGTGATAAATGGGTTTTATATCTAATGTGGGATAAAAAGGTTGGTCATAAGAAACTAATGGTATTAGGTAGGCTGATGTAGTAAGTTTTTAGATATGTCAAAATATTGTATGGAGCTAGCCAATGTATTTTAGGAATGGATCATACTATATTATCTTAGACATTATAGTTTTGGAAAAAATGTGGTGTCATTGGTGGTAGTTTAAATAGCTATTTTGTGTTGGCCAATATAGTACGGATCGAAATGGGTATATTAGTTGATGCATTTTGATTAAAATTTAATACTATATTGGGTTGGATAATATAATAAAGAGAGCACATAGAACTATATTTGAATAGCTAATGTAATCTACAAACATAATGAACTATATTATGCTAGCTAATGTAATTAATAAACATAACATAGAATGGTATTGGTCTAGTTGATATACTTGGTAAGATGGGTTGACTAAAATTTAACTAATTACTATGTGAAAATAAAGAGAGGGAGGTATACTTAAATTGATTTGATTTATTTTTAAGCTCTCATATATATTGATTCTAGTTGTAATATAGTGAATATATCTTTGGAGGCACTAAATTTTAAGGATGTAGTTGTGCCTATGGCCATACTATCACATTTATGAGGTCATTAAGAGTAACTTTCTGGTATTAAACATTTATTGGTGCACTATATAATAAAATAATTGGCTAGCTTCCCATAGCTCAAAATAAGGAATCCATAGGCATTTACAATATATAATGAGGTATGGAAATTAAAGTCTATATATAGTGTTGTCTAATGTCTTGACTATTTGGGAATTACTCTTCACACCATAGTGCAGGTAAAAATAAAACTACTTGGCCTATAACATTGGCTCCTCTATAGTTTTAAAACTATCAATGCAATTTTTAAGGAAACCAAGAGCAAAATAAAGATGAAAAGCTAGATTTATAGCATGCAGTGAAATTAAAGAAACAAATAGATTAATATCAAGTTGGTTGATACAATTATAACTAATAAAACTAAAATTAACCACAAATAACTCTATCAAGCTAGATGATATAGTTGTAAACTCACCAAATTATAACAAACTAGTTGATATAGTTTAAACAAACACATAATGGTACTGCATATGTTGATATCAATTGTAGACAAGAAAAAAATGATTTTTTTTGTCTGATATAGTTAGGTTTATGGTTTGGAATATTTTTATATTAATATATAAGGGAAAAAATGAAACTAATCCAAACAAATTTGGGATAATATTCACATTGAGTTCACCAAAATGTATGCACAATCTAGGATGACCTACAACTATCCTCTTTCTCTCAATAAAATATTACTCAAATAAGGTCAATAAAATAGAGAATGTGATACATGGATGATTATGTAAAGACCAAATTAATTTCTTAGATATAAAAAAGTTTTACCTACAATGCAAATGTCAAGGTAAAATTGTTCCAAATCCTAATACTATGACATAAGGATGCATCTCTCACTAGATCTCAATAAAGGTAAATTGTTATAAATTATTATTAAAATAAAAGATTGTTTATAATGATTATAAATGGGTAAGTTGAAATTTTGAATTAAATGGAATTCTATGAAACCTAAAGTGATATGTGGCAAGTCTAATAAATCCTATGGCTACACTAGTGTATTCATTAAAGACAAAGCCTAGACAAGGATACATATCCATTCATCCACAAATTAACTAGTAATATCTAATGTAATAAATAAATAAATGAAAGAGCATAGAGATAAAAAAATAATTTTGGAGATTGATGCTTCAATCTCCCCCTTGGATCAGTTGGAGCTTGTATGTAATGAGCTAGGATTAACCTACAACTTATCATATCTAATAGATCCAAACTTAGAGAAGGTAAATCAAATGTATTCCATTGATACTTAATTTATCAATATATGACCAAATAAATTGATTAAACCTAGAAAAGGAAAACTTATCACATAACATCAATGAATAGGGTTACAAAGACTCTAGGAAATAAATGTAATGAAGCAATCCTAACTAGGTATTTTAATATTAGAATTAATCTTATCTAGTATTATCAAGTTAGAAACATAAACAAGAGGATGGTTTAAAATAAACTAAAAAGGGTAAGGAACCATGGTAGGAAAATGAAGGCCTCGGTTATTTAAGGTGGTAAATGGCAACTTGAAAAACCCTATATCCACACTAAGTTAAAGTGTATAGGATATTAAAATAAGAAGTAATGCATTCATTTAAGCTATTAATTACACAAATTCCATCTATCAAATGAAAGAGCTAGAGTTATAATATACTTACCTTGAACAAAATTTGTCAAAGCTCAATCTCCCCCTTAGCCAATTGTGTTTTTCAAGAGATTATTATGGTTGTAAGGATAACAAAGATTGAATCAAGATCTAGGCTAAAAGGAATCCTATTTCATCCAAGATTTCAAAAGACAAGTTTTTTCCCTCTAAGACAAGATCTAAACAATGGCTTCTCCAAATGTATACTTAAGCAAAATTGTGAGAAATGACAATGTAAAAATGAATGATTCTCCCTATTGGAATAAAATTATGAATTATATTTATGGTGGTGAATGATCCTAACCCTTCTCAAATTTTTATCTGATGTCATCACCTAGCCTCAATGTATTTCAAAATATGACACTTTAACCTCAAACTATGTTGACCAGGGTTGAGCTAGTTAGAAGCATATACCATAACTTTTAGACTACATCGACCCAATCTGAATTAGTTGGAAATTTTGTGGGATTTAGGAAAATTAAATCATTTCAAATTTATATAGCCAAAAAATCTCCATCTTGCTATAGTTAGGGGTTATAAGGAGGAATATTTCTTAGGGGATCAAGTATTGGGGAAGTTTAGTAGATTGTTTTAACCTTTTATGACATAGATTAATGTAAATCCTATGTTGTTAGAGACCTAAGTATAGTAAATTAGGGTAGAAGGATTTAATAAATATAGCCTCTAAATTTTTATAGAATTGACTTAATTTGACCTTTATAAAAATAGTAATAAATAATGTAAATGAGAACTTAGCTGAAAAATGATAGAGATGGATGATCTAGAGGCTAAAAACTAATCTAAGTGTTGAAAACAATATTTAGGTGTTAAACACTCTTTTGGACAGTAGTGACCTAATTGGACAATATTTCTATGTGGTGCTAGTGTCCCTATTTTGGTGGTAGTGTCTTCTATGTAGAACTATTTTGAGATTTTAGGTGCACCTGTGTCTGGGTCTGTCAAGCCTATTCTTACATGCATGAATTCTATAACCCTATAGATGACCTAATTTGACTGTTTCTATCATAAAATTCTAATATTCCATATTTTTAAGGCATATGATTAATACAATCAATAAAGCGTATTTGTTAGTGGGATATGTTAGACATCCTCAACACCTTGATGTGATGAGAGTTACCTACTTACCAATATTTTGAAGAAGGATCAATCTCGATGTAGTTCTCCCCACATAAGTACTAGTGTAAGTGTAAGTGAAGATAATATGATTGTAGACTTGAGTGTTTTGAATGTGATTAAGACTATAAATCTAAGTAATATGAGCTTAAAAATGTTTTAGATGGTTGTATGCATAAGTAGGGTAGAATAAGGATTGATAACCTTGATTGTGCATAAATTTTTCTAAGTTTATATATGTAATTTACATCTGATTTCCATATCATGGTTAAAGGGATAAAAGTACATATATATATATATATATATATGGTGTTTTTGTGGGTGCTAAAATAGGTATAGGATAATCCTAAGTGGTTTAAGATTTAAAAATATATCTATTGGTGAAAAATGAGGGAAAGGATAGTAGCACCAAAATTGGGACACTAGAACCATGTGGCACTACTATCCCTATTATGGTGCTAGTATCTAGGTGGTATAACCTAAGGCATGAAGGGCCAAGATTTAAGAATGAGGGTTTATGACTGCTTTAGGGATGTCTAGGGATGCTTGTGGCTTACATGAAAGTTGGATAAGTGTGAACATAGGCCCTCAGATAGGTATAGGGTTAAGATATAGATATGTGATCTCAAGCAACACTCTTAACACTCAAGTTTCATTTTTAGCTGATTACATTTCCCCCACCTTATTATAGAAATGTAACGAAGAGAAATGACTAGGAAAAATGAAAAAGAGGCATTCCTAGACTTACCTAATAAGTGAAGCCCATGAATTTAGATCTGAGTAGATTAATAATGTTCTATTATGTGTCCTTTAAGTGAAATGTGCATAGATAAGTCCTTAATATATATCAAATTCAAATAAAAAACTAAGTAAAGATACAAAAATGAGTAAAGAAATAAAACTGAGTAAAGGGATAAGAGAGAAGAATGGAATGAATACACCTCACTAGGTACGTGAACCAACACATAAACTTGGATGATAACCATTTAGTGTGTATATAGTGATTAATTGGTGAATATTTTTGGCTAAGATGATGGCTTGCTCAATCCCCATGTGTGGGTGGATCAGAAACTCAATTTGGTTTTGACTTCATCATTTTCCACCCCTACTTGGTGGATCATGACCTGTGAATATCTTGGATTGGACTGATGATGTGTTCAACCCTCTTATGTATGTGGCTCAATAATTCAAGTAGACTATGAATACATAATTACCTACCCATGTGTAATACATGCATCTAAAATTGAAACTATGTGATGTAACTAAAAATGTCTAACTAGAGATGTCTAGTTGGAGATATCTAACTAGAGATGTTGACTCTATGGCCACTTAGGTATATTAGGTAGCTTTGGGCCACTCAGGAATGCTAACCATTATAGATGGTATAAGGCATGAATTTGGTGTGTAACTTAGAACATGGTGTCTAATGTATACAATGTAGAGATTGACATGGATTTTTTCATTTCATCTGATCAATTAGCATATAAGTGAGCATACAAAAAAAATGTGATGCGCACATACCCCCAAATATGATATCTAAGCATTTGTATTTTGGATTTAGTTGTAATAATCTATATCTAAGTATCTAAAATTAAAATGGGAATTTTCATGTTGTGCATGATGCCCTTAATTTGAGAAAACTTGTATGAATCTAAGATAAATTTGAGCAAAACTAGTAAATATATAACTGAACCTATTTAAACCTATATTATACCTACTATACTTTTCCATCCAATCTATAATTTTTTAAAATTGAGGCTACTAGATATTAGTTCCATGTGGAATTAGTTTCCCAATTTGGGTGTTAAATGTCTAATTATTCTAATTTCTATACAACTGTAACTAATCTCTATATCATTATTTCCTACTATGTTTACCTAAGTCTATTTTTTTTAATTTGAGACTGTATGCTTAAAATTGTATCGTATGTGCATTTTGATAGCCTAATATATATGGCAAACCCATATGAATGCCTCCCCTTTTGAGGGGAGTTATTGAACCTATGTAAGAATCATCCTTCAAAATATCTACAAAATGTGTGTTAGCTTGAGAAAATATGATATTTACATGATAAACCAATATAATTTTCATAAATAACATTAAAATGTAATATAATTTGAGCACAAGTTTTTAATGTGAAATGTATGTTAAATCTAACATTCATAATGCTATAAATATAGATATAAAAATGTGTGTGAACAATAAAATTGAGTAAAACTAAGTGGCTACCTAGGGGGATGGGGTATAATGTCCATCATGGCACCCAAGTAGGAAGGGGAGATACATGAGGTCCCTCATGGAATCTAAAGCTTGAGTGTGTGACAATAAAAAGACAACTATCATGAACATGACACATATAAGAAAGCATACATACAACACACATGAGGCATGTAACATAGGCCAAGGGGATAAAATATAAGGGACATGGGCACATTTCACTAAATTTGAGAAAGCAATACATTCAAAAACATGTTCAAATGTCCACATATGCAAAAAAAAATCAAATTGTCTTAGAGACACATAAAAAGACATGTGAAAATGTTTGTAGACATAATCAGGGAAGCACACACAAAGACATAAGCACATGCCGAAACCATACATATGGTGAAAAGTAGTGGCATAAATCCATAGAGAAATGGCATATTAAAATTCACTCAAAAAGAAGAAGAATAGAAACATAATCAAGTATAAACTAGGAAATCTATAAATAAAAGAATGCATGAACATGTAATACAAATATTTGTAAAATCTAAGATGTACATAGGCTGAGTCTAAAAAAGTAATAGTTAGAAAAAAATCTGAGTAGGTGTAGCATGATCAATATCAAGATATGATAATATTAAATATGTGATGTATATTTTATAAAGGTGTAACCTAGTAATCTAAACTACATATAGGGTGCCCCCAAATGGGAAAATGTGTCAAATAAAAAACCTATGTATCTATGTGTATAACCCCAATGGGTAGATAAGAGCAAATTTGGATCAATGTAGTAGACCTAAGTCCTATAGAAATATGTAGGCACTTGACAAGAACAAGTGAAGTATGTATGTATGATAAAACTGGCTATACTAAGATAGCTAACATATGTAGTTTCTACAAAATACAAGAAGTGTAAACATGGAAATGCATACAATCTAAATTTTATGTTTTCTATGTAAATATTTAAATGTTTTTATGTTTTTTAAATATTGTATTGATTTTGTATTTTATCAACATAAGATATGTAGAAGTAACATGAAAATGAAACTATATATGAGGATCAAGAGTGAATGAGACTATGGACAAGTAGGGAGAAACATACTAACCGATGAATCTCATGGGATACTCATTATCAATGTGGTGCATGTCAAACATAAGAATGGTAATCTCTCATGCAATGTGATTATTATGTTTTAATTAAATGGTGTTACAATATGAATCTAATTATTTTTCATCATCAATATCACAATAATCATAATAACCTACAATGATAGAGGGAATTACCTCATACTGTGGAGTTGACCTTTCTAAACTGTGCTTTGGAATATTGATTGTGATTTTACCCTTTAAAATTGTGCTTATTTAGGAATATAATGCTTTAGAGGATATTTTTATATAAATCCTTTTTTATAATCCTTGTTGTCTTAGCATGATTTTGAATTTTCATCTTAATTTCTTTCTCTTTTTTTAACATTTCCTATGTACTAGATATTTTGCCTTGTTAAACTGTATCTATGAATGATGTACCTTAGGATGTTCAATAGATCCCAAAGCTTGTTGACCAAAATTATCAACTTACAGAATAGGATTAGTGATTTCTTGGGCCTACTTGGTCATTTTAATGGTCTCTAAATAAAGGACTACAATAGAATTCAAAGGGATTAGTCAATGGATCCTAATGGTAAAATATTTTAAATGTGGATTTATAGGCTATGACAGTCATCAAATGAAGGTTTAGTGTTTAATGAGAACATGAATGAATGGATAATGGTTTTAAGTGAGATGAAATGAAATATAAAAAATTTAGATGGACTCCTAAATTTGGTAATCTTATCACCAACCTACTAAGACAAACCTACTACCATAAAGTGTTTGAGACTATGTATAGGTCTACCAACATAGAGGTAAACACAAGAACAACCAAATGTGCATTAAAAGTGTTATACAAAGTTCATAACCTCATAAAATAGGTTTAATGGTAGTAAATAATTCATCCAAGGGTTTATATTATTAGGATAGATATTGAAAATATCTTTAAGCAATGGAAATACATACTACAAGTTTGTAGACATGTAGGTCTCATTTCACATGAAATAAAATGAGTCTTTCTTAAGAGCTAAGTTTTGAATGTTAAAAGAGGGGTGAAATTCATGTTAATACACTTTGGTAATGTTAATAGGTAAAATTTAGGATAAATTATTACATTATAGACCTATTATGATCCCTATCAATAAATAATCCCAAATAAACCTTAATAACATTTACAACCCTATATGAAATCATGAGAGAGGATTGAATGTAATGTCATAAATCAAAGTGTATAGTTTGAATGGATTATAAGGATGTATGTAATCCATATATCCTAATAATTATATTTAATAACATAATAATATTTCTACAAAGATAATTCACTTAAAGCCTAACAGGGCTAAACCTACACATATAGGCTTGTGTGTGAACTTGTCAAGAAATAAGGTGATTTGTTGAAGGTAAAAAAATCATATGGGCCTAATAAGGTTATGAAAACTTAAAATAAACTTTATATAAGGTATTTAACTCCTTCAATATTTATTAATGAGGAAGAGATGACTTAAAACATGCCTCTAGGGTTAAATTGATAAATTTCCTCACAAACCCTCAAGACATGGAGCAGTAGGTTGCAGAGCTTATGGAGAGGGACTACCCATTGGGGGTTATTGTAAAACATGTAATATATACCTATAGACCTAAATAATAATTTAAAACTAACAAAAAAAATTATACCTTGTTTTGAGAAATTAGCCCCTCTCGAGTTTATTGGTAACCATGTGTTGCAACTATCTAAGATAGTTCTCTTCTCCAAGTGTGAAATTTATTGATGAAGTTCATGGTATAAATTATAAATTATATATGTTTGTGAGTTAGTTTTACTCCACTCATATGGTGATAGTTATTGGTTTGAATACCTATAGGCTATGAACTAATTTTAAGATCACAATATACTCACAAACTGCCTAAGTAAGCCCAAGAGACTCCTAAACTTTGCTTATCTCTTGCATGAAGAGATGCATCATGGATTAAGATATTATGAATAATATACCACCCTTATGCACTACTGATCCATGGCATTTGGATTTTCATAAATTACCTAAGCTATATGAACAATCCTTAAGGATCCAAGGTGTATACACATAATATTTTAAAAAAATTATCACTTATTGACACTTTGTATATTGAAGAAACCATTTAAGTCTCAATATCTCTAAGTGCACACCTTAAGGTGTACACTAGGAAAGGGATGGGCACACCATTTGTGATTCATAAGCATTTTGTCCCTTTTTCAACTTGTTATCTACATATTTGTCTCCTAAAAACCTTTTCCCTAAGCTTTTTCTTCTCTATTGTACCCTTTCTAGTCATTTGCTACATTTTATCCTCCTATTCCTCACCTTAATCCCGTTTTATTAGTTGGATTTACTAGGTTTATTGGGTAGTTTTGATTCCCCTAGATGTATTAATAAGTTCATATAGTGTTTAGAAAACACTTCTCATTAATGGATCTAAAGAATCCATTGCATCAGTTTTTGGTTGTTATCTTCCAAAGATATATGGTGGAGTAGTAGCCAAGCTAAATATCTCTTTCACAAAATGAACATGTAAATGGTTATTGGGAGCAACTGTGGTCCTACATCTTTGTGAAGATGAAATTAATCTAAATGAAGTCTAATGAATTATGTCTAAACCCTAAATTATAACCCTAATCTAATATGAATATTTACAATGAAAATCTAAATGACATAGGATTGGTAAAAAAGAGGAAAAAGGAGGGTAAGGTAGAAAGAAGGTGTTTCTGATCTTCAACCCAAACATTATGACAAAGTTTATATTTCATCTAGACATGTATTTAACCAATATATAGCATGAAATTTCATAAACACATATCCTATTACACATTAGGTGAGGGTTTAAGGAAAGGTGTGATAATGTAAATGAGAAACTAGATTTAATTTGAAGATTTACTTATACAAACAAATAACATTGAAACATTTGTAAACAAATCAAAGGAAATGAACTAAATCTATAATGCTTCAATCAACCTATCATAAGCATAAGTTAATAAATCTATATTCATATTAACACATCTATACTTCATGAAAACCATTCAAATATGAACATCAAACTAGAAAACTGAGGAAGCAACCATGACAAAAAACACACAAACAAATATTGGCCAAACTTTATAGAATTCCTTATTTGTACTACTTGCTCCAAGTTTATAAATTAATTTTGGTTCTAAGAACTCCCCCCTTTTTAAAATGGGTAATACCTCTTTATATATACCTTTTATGAGGTATGGTTCTTAGTTAGTTCAAATGATAATTGAATAAGTGTTATGGATAACTATCCCTTTAGAATACCTTAAAATTGATGACACTTTTCCAATATGACTAAACAATATATATATGTTTGATGTTGCTCCTAATTTTACAAAATAAAATATTCAATTGAAATTATTTATATGGTCTTTTGATTTAAAATAAATACTGAGTCAACTCAATTGACTTTGATACTCTTTTGCACATTTAGTCTCTCATTCACTGACCGGATTAAGTCTAAGACATGTTTATTCATATTTCTAATATTCACTAGTCCAGGACAATTAAAATTCAAGTGATTTTGGGTCCACATGACCTTTAAATCCAATGTTTCATGTTTATGTGGTAATTCCCATGCTGAGATATCCATTTGATCCCAAAACATCACCATTGTTACCTTTGGACACATGTCCTTACCTCATGTTCTCTTAGGCCAGATCAAGTTCACACCATTGATATGCTTTAGAGTCTTCTTTGTATTATATTTCATCATGATCCATTATATCTATATTAAGACCCCTAAGATTATGCCACTTGGTGAATTTTTTCTTGTCCTAGGGATCTTAACCTTTTGAATTTTAACTTTGACATGTAGGTCATTGATTCTCTAGTCACTTTCCTAAGATCTTGACACTTTTTGATCTCATGCTCCCTCATAGGGTCCTTGAATTTTCAAATTAGATCATACACCATTAGATTATCTATGTTTATGTTAACATGTACCATAAATCTTGATGCTTGACTTATTAACGCCCTACAAGATTGAAAAATGTCTTTCCTAGTTTGTTATTCTTATACGAACATAAAATTGACTTAATAAGGTCTCAAAAATATATAAAATAGAATATAATTTTATCCTAAGGTGTTATTCATGTTAATAAACATGATTTAAAAACTTTAGGATAAATTTTTAATATAATAAAATGTTCTTGGTGCGATTAAACAAGGGTGTGCCACTTGGTAAGATCTCAGGCACCTAGTCTATTGACTTATAACTTGGAGAAGAGGTCCATAGACAATTGATATATCATCTATGCTTCTTGAGATGCTACCACTTGGCATTCTTAGATCCCTATGTAGATCTGTTAACTTTATTAACTCTACCCTACACTGTTAGATCTTTGGTGCATGAATAAACATGCACCATTGATATTCCTTTAGATTTTATTAACTTTAAACCTTTCCTATAGGTATTTGATTTTCTTTCTTAGATCTGAGATCTCACCATGTGGTACCTTTATGTTAGTCCATTTTTATGAGCAACAAAAGTTAAGTTAGGTCTTAGGAAACATATAGAAGCTTAAGATAAAAACTTATCTTAAAGTTTTTTAGATTAATGTCTTAGTGGTATTAGTAAATATGACTAGGACTATAGGTAGAGTTTTAAACTAAATCTATAATAATGTGCTTCCCATGTAAATTCAAATAAAAATGACCCTTATAAACTTGAATCTAATTTTAAAATACCCAGGATAAAAACATTTTAGACTAAGATTTTTGCATGATTTAGACATAGATTCAATTAGATAATTAAGGGCCAAAAATATTAATAAAAGTGTCAAATAATAATTAAAGTACAAAACCCTATATAGTGTTTATTCATAAGGGACTCTATTAAACCTATAACATGAAACATAAAGAGCTAATGTTAGCAAATTTGACAAGATCAAACTAGAATCATGTGTAAATATTTCAATCCAATCATGGTGTGGATGATCTTAATATAAGGATAATGTGTCAAACACTCTAATGGTACTCTGATCAAATGAATTTTCAATTTCAAAGGTACAAATTTTCATAATCTAAAATAAGGGTTTTAATTTTTTATAAATGGGGGTATGTTGACCTCAACAAATAATGACTTCTAGGGGAGACTTAACAATTTGTTAGAATTTAGAGACTCTAGTTTAGAGTAATAACTAGGCTACTTATTCCACATGATTAGATACCATAGCTAAGATCAATTCATGATTAAAAAAAGTCTTACTCATGTAGGATTTGGATAAAATATCAAAACATAGCCATGTTATGTGTGTGATTTGATTCCACTTACTGATTGACATGGGATCTAGGAAACAACTTCTAAATTTTGACTTTAATCATTGATAATAACTTATAGCAAACTTGGATGTGCAATAAGGATCATGTTTTATCTCAAGGAAGGCTTTGGCATTGCTCTTCTACTAGTCAGGTGTCCATATCCCTAATAGATATGCCTTTGGCTCCACTCTAGGCCTTGTTCCACTACCAACCAAGCATCCATAGCCCTAGTAGAGTTTACCAGAATCACCTTTGCTTAGAAACATCTTAAATTTTGTAATAAATCTCTTATTTTTATATTTTTCAAATCATTTTTGCCTCTCTATCAAAGTTTTGGGAACTAGGTTAGCTAGCTTTTGGGATTTGACCAAGTGTTATGATCTTCATATAATCATCCTTGGTTGCAAACATTATCCTAGACAATAATTTTTATTAAGTTCAAACTTGAGTGTGTTTCAATAATCCAATATTTCATGTCACATGTGAAATCCTTCTTAGAATCTTGTTTAGATCAAAGCAAGGCTTAAAATCTCAAGGAATAATTAACCTATCCATTAGTCTTTGATAGTTTCTCCAAACTATAACATCAACCTCACATTTTAACAATCCATGATCAACCGATGTTTAAAATTCATACCTGCATTCTTGATTTGAGAATCTTTGTGATCATTTAGGTGAATTTGAAGCTTGAAAAATATCTTAGAAAAGACTTATTGAAATCAAGGAACAAAGAAAAGGAAAAATCAAACACACCAAACAAACAAACAACAAGCAAAAAAATATTTACAAACAAGGGATAAGAAGGAAAAAAATATGAAAGAAACTAATTTAAATCCCTACACTAACTTAATAAAGAACTTACCTCTAGGATCAAATGGAAAGTTATTTAGTCTACTACAAAACCTTGAAGCATGATTACTTCCATTAAATGGCCTCTTATTGTGGATAAGATCTCTTGTATGCTTGTGTCTTTTGGATGGCGTAGCTTGGCTTCCCATCTCCATTATCAATCACATGGATTGAGGATATAAATCCAAGATCTAGTCATCTTCTTCCCAAATTCTTCTTTTTTACATTAATAAACCTAGTTCTACTTCATTCAAATATTGATCATGTCTTGTCTAATTTTCCTTCCATGGTTGTATTGTGAACTTAGTTGGTATACTTGGATTGATGTCTTCATTAGGCTCTAACTCATATTACTTTCAGATCTCTAGAATATCATTGCCTTCTTGAAGAAAAACTACAACATTACTTTCTGTAATACATTCCTTGATCTCCACATGAAGTGGGCATGGACTATCAATCCTTACACAAAAACTCTCCAAGTCATCCCAAAATGCTTCTTCATCATGATCAACAAAAAGGACTAAGATTTATTTGGAATCTTACCATTTGAAACATGTTGATCACATATTTATGACCTTTTGGTGGAATCATATGAAATTTCTTGATATATTGCATTAGCTTCATCTTCATCTTCTTTGCCTACAAGTGTTTCAATGACATCTTCAGGAGTTCTATTCATCTTAGCTATAAATTTTATTGATTTATAAAGGATAAGATATTCCTCCATGATTGGTATAGTATATCCCTCCTTTGAAGTATCTTTAAATTAATCTTCATCTTGAAATGGAAAATCATAGGTCTCTACCACAAGAGCTATTTTGGAAGATGTAAAAGTCTTAGAAGAACTAGATGACCATGCAACATTATTATGAATCCAACAATAATTAGCCAAAGGTACATCACAAGTTTTAATGTCAGACACATTCATAATTTTAAATGGCTCATTGTCATAGTTGTCACTATTTTTTTAAAACCTAGATGTGGGTCTGTTGAACCCATGAAAAGAATAATTTATATTTGAACTTTCCCCATTGTTACCTAATTGATTTCCTATCTCAAGAAAATAAATGCTCAACTTTTGGAATTTTTTAAAAATGGAGTCATTTTCATTTTTAGGTGCCTCTAAATTGTGAACTTGATTTACACTACCAATTATTGGTATCATATCTCTTTGATCTTGTGGATGAAATCTACTTACAATGTTATTTAAGAATCCTAGGTTTTGAATAGGATGAGCATGACTCAAAGATAATTGGTTTAAAACTAGAGTTTGATTTAAATTAAGCATGCTCTGATTAACATCAGGCATGACCTTCAGCATGGCCAAATTAGGATTGATATTTAGAATGGAATGTGCCATTTGAACTTGGGGTTGTATTTGGTCATTAAATATCATAGCTTCAACATAGGCTAAAGTTAATGTATTAATGACTCTAACATATATTTTAAAAAACATATAAGTTAATGTATCTAAAGAATATTTATAAATCTCTAAATCTAAAGTCTCAATAGGTCTATAAGGAGCTATAGTTTTGTTCAACATCTTTTAAAATCTAGCATTAAAAGCTCTAATGGTTTCATTTGAATCCTTTTTTACAGTAATGAATTATTAATAAAAGATATATGGACTTATGATCTTTCTAAATTGATCAATGAAATGATTATTGAAATCATTCTAGACCACAAATAAGATCTTCATCAAGGTATGGTGTGGTTAGGTATATTTTCTTTCAATGTGTTGGTCAAGTGCATGAGCACCAATTTTTCCATGTTGATTCCCCTAGATGTATCAGTATGTTTATATAGTGTTTAAGAAACTCACGTCTTCACAATAGAAGAAGAATCATTTCTCATTTTTGGATCCAAAGAATACATTACATGAGTTTTTAGTTGTGATCTTCTCAAGATCTAGTAGTGGCCAAGCTAAATGACTATTTCACAAAATGAACATGTAAATCTTTATTGGGAATAACCATGGTCCTAAATATTTGTGAACATGAAAGTAATCTGAACTAAGTCCAATGAATTATGTCTAAACCCTAAATTCTAACCCTAATCTAGCATGAATATTCATAATGAAAATATAAACTATAAAGAATTGGAAAAATTTGAGCAAAAGGGAGGGTAAGGTAGAAAGAAGGTGTTTTTTATCTTCAACTTAGACATTATGACAAAGTTTAATTTCATGTAGACATGTATTTAACCA
The DNA here is from genome assembly GCA_037957365.1 of Torreya grandis. Classification (NCBI taxonomy): domain Eukaryota; kingdom Viridiplantae; phylum Streptophyta; class Pinopsida; order Cupressales; family Taxaceae; genus Torreya; species Torreya grandis. Next base: position 3,084,286 of record JARHVA010001698.1, read on the forward strand.
ATATATAGCATGAAATTTCATAAGAACATATCCTACAACATAATAGGTGAGGGTCTAAGGAAAAGTGAGATAATGCAAATGAGAAACTAGATTTAATTTGAAGATTTACTTCTACAAATAAATAACATTAGCACATTCAAACTTGTAAGCAAAACAAAGGAAATGGACTAAATCTAGAATATTTCAATCAACTTAGCATAATCACAAGTTAACAACTTTTCATTCATATTAGCACATTTAGACTTCATGAAAACCATTAAAATCTAAACATCAAACTAGAAAACTAAGGAATCAACCATGGTAGCAAACACACAGACAAATATTGGACAAAATTTATAAAATTATTTGTACTACTTGTTCCAAGTTTATAAAGTAATTTTTGCTCTAAGAACTCTCCCCCTTTTTTACAATTTGAAATGCCTCTTTATATAGACCTATCATGATGTATGGTTGTCAGTCAGGTCAAATGATAATTGAACAAGTGTTATGGAATGTTTTCCCTTTAGAACACCCTAAAATTGATGACACTTTTTTAATATGACTAATAAAAAGCTATATATGTTCCATGTTGATCTTGATTTTATAGAATAAAATATTCCATTGAAATTATTTATAAGCTCTTTTAATTTAAAATAAAATCTTATGTCATCTTAATTGACTTTGAGACTCTTTTGCACTTTCAACCTCTCCTTCACTGACCAAATTAAGTCTAAGACATGTTTGTTCATATTTATGATCTTCACTGGTCTAGGAAAATTATAATTCAAGCACTTTTGGGTCAACAAGATCTTGAAATCCAACATGTCATGTCTATGTGGTAATGCCCATGTTGATCTATCCATTTGATCTCAAAATGTGACTATTTTTGCCTTTGAACACATGTCCTTACCTCATGCTCTCTCAAGCTAGATCAAGTTCTCACCATTGATCTAATTTAGAGTCTTTTTTGTATTACTTTTAATTATGAACCATTATATCTCTATTAAGACCCATGAGATCATTCCACTTGGTGAATCCATGCTTGTCTTCGGGCTATTGACATTTTGACTTTTAACTTTGACATGTAGGTCATTGATTCTTTAGTCACTTTCCCAAGATTTTGACACTTGTAGATCACATGCTCCCTCACAGGGTCCTTGACTTTTTTAATTATATCACACACCATTAGATCATTTGTGTTTGAGTTAATTTTCACTACAAGTCTTGATTCTTGACTTATTCACTCCTTGTGAGCTTGACACTTGTCTTTTCTAGGTTCACTTCACTTATAAAAACATAAAATAGACATAATAAGGTCCCAAAAATATAGAAATTAGGATATAATTTTAACCTAATGTTTTATTCATGTTAATAAACAAAATTAAAAAACCATAAGATAAATTTTTAATACAATAAAGTGATCCCAATATGATTAAACATGGGTGTGCCACTTGGTAGGATCTTAGGCTCTCGATTTGTTGACTTATGACTTGGGGAAGGGGTCCATAGACTGTTTATCTATCATTTAGGCTTCCTTAGATACTACCACTTGGCATTCTCAAATGCCTCTATAGATTTATTGACTTTATTAACTCTACCCAATGTCGTTAGATCTTTAGTGTGTGAACAAATGTGTACTGTTGATCTTCTTTTGGACTTTATTGACTTTAAACATTTCTCATGGGTCATTGATATGATTTATAAGCTCCAAGATCTCACCATATGGTGCCTTCGTTTTAGTCCATTTATGTAGGCAATGAAAGTTAAGTTAGGTCTTGGGAAACATATATAATCTTAGGGAAAAAAATTAGATTAAAGTTTTTTAGATTAATGTCTTAGTGGCATTAGTAAATACGACTAGGACATAAAATAATGTTTTAAACTAAGTCTATACTAAAGTTATTCCCACATAAATTCAAATAAAAATGACCTATATAAATTTGAATATTATTTTAAAAGACCCAAGCTAAAAATATTTTAGACTAAGGTTTTTACATGATTTAGCCATAGACTCAATTAGACAATTAAGGGCCAAAAAGATTAATCAAAGGGTCAATTAATCATTAAAGTACAAAACCCTTCATAGTGTTTATCTAGAAGGGACTCCATTAAACATGTAATCTGAAATATAGAGATCCAATGATAGAAAATGCAGACAAGATCAAACTAGAATCATGTTTAAATATGCCAATCCAACCATAGTGTGGTTGATATTCAAATAAAGATAATGTGTAAAACACTCTAATGGTACCCTAATTAGATGAATTTTTAATTTTAAGGTAAAAATTTACATAATTTAAAAAAAAGGTCCCCATTTTTCATAAATGGGGTATGTTGACCTCAACAAGTAGACCATGTATAGTTTTGGCTAATTTTTACTTAGGAACTAGTTTGGCCTTTGGCTGACCTAACACATGACCTAGTGAATAATTATTTGAAATTGTGCTAGGTTGACTAGGTCAACCCTATCAACTAGGATTTTCATAATGGTTTTGGGTCAAATACACCTATATATAAAATTTTATTTCACCATTATTTAGAGAAGAGAATAAAAAGTAAGAGCTATTATGCATCTGCTTATCCACCATTCTACTTGAGGAGCAAGCTTAGGGTTTCATACTTTTTTTTAGAGATACAAATCTTATGTTATGGAGAATTTTTTTGGATGCATTTATAGGTTGTGTATCCTAGAGATAATTTAGTGTTTTCATCCTTTAATACCACAACAATCTCTTGTGAATCACTTTGGCTAAGGGAGAGATTGAGGCTTGATGGTTTTGTCTTCAAATGTAAGTATTCCTAACTTTGTTCCTCCTTTGTAAGAGTAGATAGATATGCATTTGTAATTATCTTCCATATATTATTATTCCATGTATATTGACATGAGTATATGTCTCTTATGCATATTCAATTTTACTATTTATAACCCCCACTTTGCTCCATAAGCTTTGGTGAGCACTAGATTAGATTTACTTTACTTGTTATTAGTTTAGTGAGATATCAAAACATAGGACTCCTTTAGAATTATTACATGATTGTGTTTGACTAGAGGATTTTGAACCCTCTCCAAAATGGTTTATTGAGGTAAGAGATCCAATAATTAGGTCTATCAAATCCCCATATTGGTCATGTTCTCAATTAACAAATGTGTCCCCAATCGGAAGTGTATGGTATGATCTATCTTCTCTAAGTTAGGATTGATTTATAGACATGATACATTTTTTATTTCATATATTCTGGTGAACCTTACATGAATCTAACCCTTGTAGGTTTTTATTCACTTATTTCATTATTTTATCATTTTGTTTTTCATATATTTATGATGTTGGGTTGACTAAATTGACATATTAGTAACTTATATGTACAAGTTTAACACACAATCACATCAGTATGAATCTATTCTATCTATGTAGGTTCTTCTTTAGCTACAGGATACTAGGTCAACCTAGTAGACACAACATATGTTTTAAGTCTTTTAGACATCCAATTCAATATACTAGGTCAACCTAGTCAACCCTATACATTTTCAGACTGTTAACAATAGGTTTTTGTAAAGCTAGGTTGACCCAATCAACATAGTTAGTAGAATTTGTAGGTATTAATCAAGGTTATTCAATAACAATCTCACTTCTCTGCATCTTCCAACCTACCAAGTTCCCTTTATATCATTCTCTCTTTTTTCTTACATTTCCTATTTTTCATAGTTTGTAGTCTATAAAATTACCCCTGTACAATCAACTAGGTTGACCATATTGATGTAGTTCTATATTATGTATTCTATTTGGAAATATAGGTTAACTCTATTGACATAGTTAATTTTTAGACCTTTTATTATGTAGTATAGAGGTGACACTATCAACCTTATTATGTATTCTCAACATACACTATCAATTCAATCAACACTTTATTGTGTTATAAAGTTGGAATTAACCCTTATATTCTAGTAATTAGCTCACACTTTCATTTCTTGTTTCTTACATGCTTAGAATAGATCACATTGTCTAATTAGGTGGTTTTTCAATATACCATTTATTTTCACTATTTTATCTTTTATTCACACACTACCAAATCATAAAATCTTAAAAATGCATTTTAAAAATTATCTACCCAAGGCCTACCTACTTGGATCTTATCACCAAGGGGGAAATTGACTTGGTTTTTTGGCCAAGTATAAACACATGGTTAATGGTATATTTCGGATAATCACCCGACCCCCTTATCACTATGGTTTGTGAAGTGAGGGGGTAGGCCCAAATACTAGGATGGTACCATTACCAATATAGATCCCATTCAGCCCAAACATCTTGGAACCATCCTTAAATTGCTTTCTAGTTCTTTGCTTATAGCTAAATTCCTATCACATCTAAAATTATACTCTAATAATCTAACAACAATCACGATGACCACTTAGTTAGTTTTTACTTTCTAAATTGATTTTTTACTCTTTGTTCAATTGTATGTTGTATTGCAAAAACTTACATTGGCTAACATTGGTGTAACGTTTTGTACTATGTACCATTATTGGATTAACCTCATTGATCCAATTAATTGTATGTTTCATTTCATTTCTTGATTTCATAATTACTTGAAAAATTATTCTTGTTCTAGTACATAGTCATTTATATCAACATAATCTCTTATAGGTTATCTATTTTCCTCTGCCTATTGTACTAGGTTGACCCAATCAACCTTGTACACTTTTTCAACCTCTATTTATTATACTAGGTCAACCCAATTGACTCTGTACAATTTTTAGGCCCTATTTTTTATACTAGGTTGAACCAATTGACTCTGTACTATTTATTTCACTTATTATCTCCTTTCTCTTTACATCTCTCTTTCCTTGTTTAGTCTTTCTCCTTCATCATGAAATTTTTATTTGAAGATAACATTGAGTTGCATTCAATAGACATGATGAGTGTTACCAACCCTCATATGGTCTCCCATAAGAAAAGTAGGGATCCTCTCTTGGATGAGAGTAATTTTCATATAGCCACTTGTACAATGAACTATGGGACCCCTCCTCATTCCTCTTCATAATTTAATCCTCACTTCTCACTAGAAGATCAACCTAGATTAGAGTAAACCCCTAAAATGTTCTTCTTTATCTCTAAATTTCCTCAATATTGAAGAAAGGATCCTTATACTATTTACCACCTTGTGATTAGTGTTCAAGTTAAATAACCTCATTCACCTTCTCCCACATTATCAAATGGATTTGGAGGTACTACTTTCTTTTATTCTTTTCCTCTTCCCTTGATTATGACCCCTTTTCATACTATGACCTTTTTTTCTTTAAGTTCTTCTACCTCCATGCCTAGTATCTCCACTAACATGGAAATTTCTACATCTAGTGGGCCTCCCCTAAGACTCACTATTATTAATCCTTCCACTATTGTATCATTTTCCACCCAAGGTAATCATGCTTCTAATGCTTCCTTTTTTCATCCCCTCACTAGTTTGTCTTTTACCACACAAGAAAATTTTTCCACTAATGTCTCACATTTTAATAGTTCTTCTCAAGCTCCTACCAACACCAATAGTGGTGTCCAAGCAACTAATACCAACTTTAATACTTCAAATAATGATAAAAATGCAAATAAAACACACCAAATCTTATTACAAACACTTAATCAAATGAATACTTTTCAAGCTCAAAATATAAATCAATTGATGAGAATGTAAAATCACCTTCTCCATATTCAAACTCATCCTTAACCAATGTCTTAGGGCATGCATAATCCAAATGTTCCCCAACCTACTCTTTAATATTCCCAAGGTAATATCATCCCTCAACCTCCTTTAGTCAACAAAACTAGTAAGCATCTTAAAAATGAGCCTTGTACCACTCAAATTGCTAATATTAATATAGGAGGTATGACCCCTACCATTTATTATAATGGATCAATTGATCCTTACCTTCATCTAAAAACATTTGTAAATATTTATGATGATTAGGTTCAATTTAACACCTTTGACACTAACAAGATCTTAGCCAAAATCCTCATAGGTAATTCTTTATATTGGTACAACCAGTTTTAAACTTATTCTATTACTAGTTTGGAAGATTTAGTAAATGCTCTAGTTCAAAATTTCCAAACTAGTGATCTCCTTGAGAATACTTTGGTTCGTTTTATAAATTATAAACAACTTGAAAATTAAATTGCCCAAGCTTTTGTTAAAAGGTGGAAAACATTGTCCAACAAATGTGAACACAACATGGCTGATGATAATCTTTTCCATCTCTTTACCAATGATTTTTTTTCCAAGTTACAATATTAGGTCTACACTCTCTCTACACATACCTTAGAGGATGCCATTGACAAAGAAAAACATCAATATTTACTTATGCATCAATTTGATCAACCCTAACCTTTTACAATTCCTTGTATTTTACTTAAAAACAAAAATATTAATGTTACCAATGATGATGTCACAAACTCTTATGACACCATTCACAATATTCAAGTTGTTTTTCTAGCCAAACTTTGGAACTATCTCCCTATTCTCAATAATATACCAATCCTCATTTATCTTCACCTCATAATGTCAATGTTCATAAACCCCTATCCTTGGCTAAATTATCAAAATTTCTTTGTAGGTCTCTAACATGAGAACTTCATCCCACTCATCCTATGAAATCCTAGTATGATCCTAATAGGTTTTGTTGGTTTCATGTTAGTCAGGGTCATTCTCATGAGACTTATAAATATATTCATAATTTAACTATGTATTTTATTCTTGGTCATAATTTTGATCATGATTCAATCATTCAAAATCATCAAAAATCCTATGACATTAATTTTAAGGCTCATGAAACTAATACTAAATCTCAATCCTTGAATCAAGATAATACTCATTTGGCTATCTACAAAGACCCTCTTCCTAATTGCCAACCTAATCAAGATACCCAACACAAGCCCACCCTTTCCACCAACAATGTAGAAAGTCTTGTTGACCTAAATCATAAATATAATGTGATTAATATGAGTAATATGGAAAGGGTAGTTGTTTTCATTAACCCCCAACCCATCTACACCCCTCCATTGTCTCAAACATTTCATGTTATCTAGGATTCTTCTCCAACTCACTTAAATGATTTGGGGAAAGATGAACTTATAAATTTTGATTATCCAATTCCCACTCCTCGTTTGGCTAACACTTCCCATTCTATTTCTACCATCCATCCATCTTTTTTACCTAACACTAATGATAATCAAGATTCTATCAACACTTCTTCTACCTATTCTAAAAACTAACCTAAACCAACTGCTTCATCTTTGTAACATAATTTACAAACTTTTTCTAAACCTTCTCCTTATTATCAACATGATTTCCAATTAATTTTAGTTCTTCCTTCCAAGGACCTCCTTCAACACTATGCACCTATTTCTAACAACCTTATTATGGGTTATTATGAGTGGGATCTCATCATGGAACTTACTAATCTCCCATCTCAAGTTCCACTCCTTAATCTTATGAAGAATTATCCACATCATCAAAACCATCTTATGTAACTCTTGTTCAAAATGAACATCCCTCATCCTCCTCTAGTAGGATGCAAAGTAGCCTTATCTAGATCTGAAGATATCATATTGTAATAATGTGAAGAGATCTCCATCCATGTTGATGAAATAATGGACACTTATCTTTCCTTCAAATTTCCTATTGCTTCTTTAATTCTTGACGAGATTCTATTTCATAGGAATTATACTCCTTTATTAATTAGTGTACAAATTAGAAATATCCAAGTCAAACATGCCTTGATTAATGAAGGTTCCATCACTTTTGTTACCTTTCTCAATTTTATCAAAACCATTAGATATTATGAATGCAATATCAAGTCCACACACAACACATGTCAAGGATATGATCAAAGTAAAATGCCTCCTTTAGGTTATGTGTATCTTCCCATTACCATCCCACCTATCACTATTCATGTGAAGGTGATGATCTTTAACTTTATTCTACCTTATAACATCTTGTTTGGTAGGATGTGGACTCATTCACCATATGAGATTTGTTACTTATTTCACCTACCAATGCATTAAAATCCCTCATAATGGAGCCATCTATAAGATTTAGGGTGACACTAACCCTTAGAATTTATAATAATTCCAATACTATGGTGTCTTCAAGATTCCTACTCTTGAACCTTTACCTAGTGTTGTATTCTATGAGTCTCAATGATTCAACTTTCCCATCAACTCTATTCAAGGTTACAATGGTCATCCTGAACTTATTGGGAATATTCCTCCTAACCTTTTAGATTCTAATTATAATGAGCTTGATGAGATCAACCTAAATATTAAAACTTATGATCTCTCACCTCATCTCATCTCTCAACTTATTACTTCTTTGTAGCCTTGTTCTCACAAACCTCCTTATGATGATATTCCCATTATCTTGACTAAGACTCAGAATTCTATTCATAACACTTCTCAGGTGATAAAATCATCCCTACATGTGTCATTGATCTTCACACACCTAACTATGATGATGGTTATTCCTTATATGATCCATTATTAGGTGGTCTTGTTTAGGCTCATGATGCTAAGTTTATCCATTATCATTCTTCTTTGATTTATTATTTTTGTGTCTCTTCCCATATTCCATCATTTATAGTTCCTAATTTTAGTATTTTTTCTCTTCATCATAGGGTAGAGATAGTGCCAACACCTCCAATTTTTTAGGAACCTCGTAGGAGTATGTTTGCAGACCATGTTATGACTGGGACTTATTGATTTGCTAGGTACTTTGACTTAGATAACTTGCTTATCCTTGAGACGCATGTTACTCTCCTTTGGCCTTCTGTATACCCCACCCCTCACTCAATATCTATATTTAAGCTCATTTATTATCCCAATATAGATGAGCCTATTCTTGCTCCTACTTTAACTAAGTCTCTCCTTACTTTTGTTCCCATTGCTCCTTCCATTGAGCCTAGTCCTATTCCTTCCCCATCATCACATTCTCTTGGTGATGGTTTTCTTCCTTTACCTCAAATAGCTCCATTCCCCACCAAATGGGCCAATGAGCCTTCTCAAGATTCTTCCACTCTTGTTACACCTCCTCCTTTGATTACTTCTAATAATCCTACTCATTTGCATATCTATTATTTTCATGACATAAATAACTATTATTCCATGCATTATTACAATCTATGATAATATATTGATAGTTTTCATCTTTCTACCTCTCAATGTTTAGAAAAAACCATCCCTCACCTAAAAGTACTACCTGAGTATATGCCTAAGTATGGAGAGGTGTATTATCTTTAGCACCAATGTGGTACCCATCACATTGATCATTGCCACATCCTTTAGCAACACCTTCAAAATTAACTTATAAATATTCCTACCCCTTCTTCCATTCCTCCCACAAGTCATTCTCACAAGAAGGCTCCCCCTTATTCTCCTATGGTTCTACCTCCTATGGTTTCATCACCTCCTATGGTCACTTTTTCGCCTCTTATTTCTCTACCCATGGACCTTCTCTCACCTCTAGATCCTTCTCTGCCTATGATTCACTCACTTGTGGATCCTTCCCCACCGATGATTCCTACATATCCCATAGAGTCCGCTCCCATGCGTTATTTTGAGCATCCATTGCCTGGTATCCCTCCTCAACATGATCCATCTAGCATTCTAACCTTTTTTATTGATGAGATTAGATGAGAAGTATTTTCCCAAACTTCACTAAAGATAGATGAGATATTAGTAGTTGTTCACCTCCAACTTCATAACAATTTATTATATGTTCTAGATAATGTGTGTGGGAAAATGTATTAGTATTTATGAACACATGCATGGTATTATTTACATTTTCATTTGGATTGGATGTGTGATCCAATCTTATCTCAATCTATTTTTTTATATTATTTCACATTGTGTCAAAATTCTTATTTATCTTACATGGTGACTCTACTTTTTCACTCTATATTACTTCAACTATCATTTACGTTTACATATAGATGTCTTCTTTATCATTATTTTATTTATCTCTTAAGTTTATATCTTAAAATTTCTCCTTTGATTTCCCTTCATAATTGTTTGCTTTCTTATCTCTTTTTTCATGGCTAATTGTCATTGTGACTTGGTTATACACACCTGGTTCCCTTTAGTCTTTCCATCTTTACCATGTCATCAATTAGTAAACAATTAATCTCATTATATTTTCCTTTCACTAGTACATTTTGGATATCCTTTATTACCTTTTCAAAAACTAAACATATACATGATTGAGACTTGAGATAACATGTTGGTTCATTATTAAGCCTAAGTGTCCTAGTCAGTCTTGTCATTAGTTACTTAGCTTCCTTTAGCCTAAGCCTATAGCTCATTCATGTATATCACTCTATCTCTCATGATTGGTCATTTCAAGTACATATGGATGAGGAATCTTGAAAATCCTTAAAAACATTCAAAATCTAAATCATTTAATAAAAGGCAATGATACAAAAGGAAAAAACTTTTCAAAATTATTAAAAGTCCAATCACATTAAAAGACATGATTCAAATCACATATCTTTCTTCTAATTTAAGATAAAAATTCATATTTGGCGTCATGATAGAGTTGAGGTCCATTAGGGTGTGGTAGGCCAATAGATTAGAAAAGGAGAATTAAAAAAAACCTTCATTGCTACCTACTTTTTCATGTAATTACCCAATCTTTATAGTAGACCAATGTCTCTATAAGGGGTATTGAGGAATGGAAAACATGTCTTGAGAAGGTAGGTCCATTTTACTTATCTTTTACCAATCTACCTTCATTGTTTGATCTTAGTAGCATACTTATTTTCCTACAAATCTTTGTGTCTATAGAGAACAAGTTTCCTTTAAACATTCATGGTCATTAGTCACTTAGTGTCTTCTCATGTCCTTAGTATGCCTCTTATCTCCTAAGGTCTTCTCATAAGATGCCTAAGTTATGATTTTTACATCCCCTTTTCATTCTCTACATTCCTCATATTTACTCTTGATAAATATTGTTTGGTTCACTGATCACTCCCCTAGGGATTCTATTTGTGAGTTACATTGTAAGACCATGGATAGGACTTGGTCTTCCTCACAAATTACCATAATTTCACATTTCTATTATCAACATCATTTATTACCATACATTCACATTTATTACACCTCATTATTGTTCCATTTTTGAGTTTCAGTGTAAGATGATGGATAGGACCTATCCTTCCTCACAAAAATTTCCAATAATCTAAGTCACAATCAAAATTACGTGTCAAATATGAGATAAGATGTGATTGATTATGAAGTTACACACCATTGACATGATTCCTAGATTCATTTAGTATTTTTATGTGTACTTAATTTATGTTTCACTTTTATCTTCTTATTTTATAATTCTATGTAAGAATCCAACCATTTATTAAATTTTTCATACTTCCCAGCTTGAATTAGTGTGATAGATTTAAGACCAAATTTTGCCAATTTTGTTTTTCTCTTATACTTCCAAATGTTATTTAGTATGATTGATTAACTTAATTGATTTTTTGTTTATACCATTTCTCCTTTCACGTGACTTTCATTTTATTACATTATTTTCATACTTCCCAACATGATTTAATGTGATTTTACTATTTTTTAATTTGGTGCCAATTTTTTGCTTAAAAACAAAAAATTTACCATCTTTTTTATCACCCTTTTGGTTCTTTATACTTATTCATTTTATTATTATTACACAATTCCCAATGTGAAATAGTGTGTAGTACATTTTTGATTGATTATTTTTTACCAACTCATTTTTGCCTATTTGTTTTCAACCATGCATGTGTTCTACATAATGCTATAAAATAAACCACAACTCATATATTTCTCATAGAATATACAACAAACAACTAAATACATGTGCTAGAAATAAATATATCCAAGTATCCATAACTATAACCATAATGTGAAAATATACAATCAACAATCCAAATATTAAAATGAGACATCTCTATATATATCATGAGTTTTAATACAGCCATATATAAATGTCTAGCTCTATGGCTAGATCTCATCCTACCCATCTCGTGGCCTAGTCATGCTACCCATAGATGCCTCAATCTAAATCTTATGAGTAGAACATTGTAAATAAGTTGTCTGAGATCTCAATCCTAGTACTTGCCCTTATAGATTAGCCACTTAAGCATACACTTGTTCTAATTAGGTCAGGGTCATTAGATGTGTCACTTTCTCCTAATCCTAAACTTGTGTCAATTGGGATAAGGTCACTTACATGTGTCACTCTCTCCTAATAATGTACCTATATCATATGTGTCATAGTATCTAGATGCATATCTCTTTCCTCAACCAAGGCCTACCATGATCATGCCTCTCCTACACTTACCTCTACTAGTGGTTGCATCCCCTCTCTATGTGATTACAACTTCTTCATGGCCTCTCAAGCTAATCTAAACTAGCTCACTTGAGTTTGGGAAGATGCTACCCTAGGATCCTCTAGTATAGTAGGATTGTACAACATCAAAATATCATTTAGGATATAATAGAGTATTCCCCTCACTAGGGAACCCCATCTAGTCTCCTCTTCCTCTAAAACAACTACAAAAATCAAACTAGATAGATATTAGATCACTAATATATCTCAAAATCTATCAATCTCTAGTTTATCTCAAGTAAACTTGAAACAAAATTTTAACCATATTTTATTACCTATCTGTATGTTGGCCACTACTATCTCACCATCTATGTGACTGCTAATCACAATCTCCCCATCAATGTGGACTCTAAGAATCTCATCTATAGGTCCTCACCTAAAAATAAATCCTAGAGTCACCACTCATAACCATCTTAGGATATGCCTAAGTGGTCTCTCTATATCCTAGCTCTAATCTAGCCCATTTAATGGGTCATCTAAGATGTGTAATGTCTCTACTCTCTCCTACTACCTCTATCAATGTCATGTTCATGGTGGTCATTGTTCCCCTACTATGGAGTTGGTGGGGGTACCTCTAGTACTCTTACCTATGCATCCATATCCTATTGCTTTGTTGTGGCCTGAGCATCAACCTAAAAACTAGTGGCCCTAGTCTTCCTCTCCCCCATGACTCTCTCACATGTTAGGCCCAAAATGTGGGAACCACTATTGGTGCTACTAGGTGAGGCAATCCCATCTTCCCTAGTAAACATGCCACCAAATGCAGTTCCATCCACCAAGTATAGTGCCCTATCACCTTTGTTCATGCCAAAGTTGGTGCTACTATCTCCCAACTAGGCCATATCATAGTGATGTACCCATATAGCTTCCATATAATACCTACTCATCTCACTATCTCTAGCACTAGAACATGGGGAATTTCTCATGTTACCTAGTCCTATCTCCATATCTAAACTTGAGGTAACCTATCATCAACCACATGGAGTAACCCAACCAACTAATACATGGATAACCTCTCATATATCCATCACATCAACATTATAATCGGTCCCACTAGCTTATTCCCTCTATATATCACTCCATACATGTCATGTAAGATTTGTACCTAGATTGCAGATCCAAAGTCATATAACACCCTCTACTCTAGTATCATTTGGCTCAAGGCTATCACAAATAGTGGTACCTTGCCATCTAATTTATGTCACAACACCTATGTTATCACAAGTCCTATCACATTCTTATAGATATATAAAATATGTGATGTATATACATCAAACATGTTCATTCCTAATCTAGGGTGTATCATCTTTGACCCCATCACCCATATATTTAGGCCTATCCTCTCTGCATCACTATCTGGTACCCCTATGACCATAAGTATACATATTATAGTTAATCCTAGTATAATATGTACATCCTCCAAGGTGATACCCACCTTTATGGTATCCTCCTCCACCTCCTACCTTAATGTATTAGTCAACCATTCCTAGGCTCCCAAGAACATGACTAATAAGTCTGAACTCAAAGAATCTTACACATGTCTATTATGCCTTCTAGGCCTAAGGAGATAAATATAACTTTATCATCAATAAATAAGTGCTAGATTAAGTCTAGAAACCATGATGCATACACTAAGCACTAAAACCTTCATCATCCCTGCAACCATAAAACAACAAGATATGTATTAGATCCTCCATGTCATGTATAGTTGAAATACATTATTTTTTAAAATTTTAATAAAAAATAATTTGCTTTAAATTATTCATTTTTTATCAATTTAACCTATTTTTAGCCTAATCATCCCTTATATCACTCAATCAATATTTCATGGTCATTCTAGCACTCTTTTGGCCTTTTTCACACATTTTTGCAATGTTCTAGTCCATTGGTCAAATATGAGTTTGACCAAAATTTCCCTATTTTTACTACGTTGACTTCACAAAACTAAGTCAACCCCTATATCTTTCCCTTCTTAGTGCTAAGTTATCATAGTGATTTTTTATACTAGATCAGCAATAATGTACTAGGTTGACAATCTAGAAAACAAACTATGTTGGCACATACCTACTAGGTCGACAGTATGGATTTTACCAATTTTCAACCTACTATGTCAACTAGGTTGACCTAGTTGTTTTTACCTACTAACCCCTTACATTATGCAAAATAAATGCCTTCCAATAGTTATTTATTCAAACCCATTTCCATAAATGGTTTTTCCTACCCTTATCATCTATTTTGGGTTCATTCTGATGTCTAGAAATGTGTTAGATTAAAAAGTTCTGAAATACACAAAAAATCATTAAAATATTCAAAAGCTAGCTTGAGATTGTTGGTTGCCTACCTATAGTGTGCCCACACCTGCCTTTGGGGGTCCCTCTCATCTAGCCTATCATCTCTTTTCCATCTTATCTTGTTTCATATTTTAGATCTCTTTTTATCTCCTTCACAAATCAAAAATACCAAATGACTTCATTTTGACCTTATTTAAACTTACTTTTCAAAAAATCTAAATCTTTCAAATATTTTCCATCAAATTGCTTGTTTTGCCTCTATCATTGTTTATAATACATTTTTTTAACCATAAAATATTATAGAATCTTGATGACTTATAAAATATTTTCCACTACTATATGCCTATCTTCCAAAACTTTTGATTTTTGGCTTTTTTTGCACTAACTTCTATAGATTTGCCTAATGTTCTTTAGATTGGACACCTTCACTTATCTTGCAGTCTACTTATTTATCTAAGTCACTAAGGTAAGTAAAGGTATGTGTTTTTATATTTTGTCCTTTCATTTATCTTATTTTATTCTTACTACACTTTACTTAGCATCAGTGTTATGTGTTATCATGTTCTATTTCCCAAAGCACCATCTCGTGTTGCACTCATGTGACATGTGATGAACTTAGAGCGGGGAATATATATACACATAATATTTTAAAACTTTTATCACTTACTAACACTTCTTATCTTTTAGGAATCCATAGAGTCTCAATCTCTCTAAGTTCATACCTTAATGAGTGCACTAGGAAAGGGGTGGGCAGACCATTGGTGCTTCACAATATTGTTGTCCCTTTTTCCACTTGTTATCTACACACTTATCTCCTAAAATAATTTTCCATAATCTTATTATTATTTTTGGTACCCTTTCCTACCATTTTTAAAATTTTATCCTCTTATTCCTCACCTTAATCCCCTTTTATCATTCAACTATAATAGGTTGACTAGGTCAACCTTGTATAGTTTTAGATAATTTTTACTTAGGAACTAGTTTGGCCTTTGGTTAACCTAGCTAATGACTTAGTGAATAAATATCCAAAATTATTCTAGGTTGATTAGGTAGACCCTATCATCTAGGATTTTTAGAAGGTTTTAGGGTCAAATCCACCTACATATACAAGATTATTTTGCCATTATTTAGAGAAGAGAAGAAGTAAGATCTATTGTGCATCTGCTTATCCACCATTCTACTTGAGGAGCAAGCTTAGGGTTAAATAATTTTTTTGGAGATATGGATCTTATCTCGTGGATAAGTCTTTTGGATGTATTAATAGGTTGTGTAGTCTAGATTTGATTTGTCTTTATCATCCTTACATACCACAACAACCTCTTGTGAAGTACCTTGGCCAAAGGAGAGATTAAGGCTCGGTGAGTTCATCTTCAAAGATAAGTATTCTTAACTTTTTTTCCTCCTTTATAAGAGTAGATAGATATGCATTTTTACTTTTATTCCATGCATTATGATACTATATACATTGACATGAATATATGTCTCTTATGCATGTTTAATTTTATTGTTTCTAATCCCCACTTTGTGCTACAATCTTTAGTGAGAACTAGGTTATTACTTTAATTTTTATTAGTTTAGTTAGATATCAAAACATAGGACTCCCTTAAGGTTATTATGTGAGTGTGTTTGATTGAAGGCTTTGAAACCCTCCCTAGCATGGTATATTGTGATGAGAGATCCCCTAATCGGGTCAAGTGGATCCCCATATTTGTCATTTTATCTCTTAAAAAATGTGTCCCTAATAAGAAGTGTATGTTATGATATATATTCTCTGAGTTATGATTGATTATAGGCATGATACACTTCTAATTACATATACAAGGCACTCACAGGCTACTATGAAGCCTTCAAATAACCTAATTGAGGAGATTATTCTTTTAATTACTTAAGGTGGATTTAAATGAACTCAAAAATACTTATATGGCATCTGTGATCCTCCTAACCACTTTATTTAACCATAGGTTGGCACATGTAAATGTACACTATACAAAATTGACTCTAAATATATGGTTGTGGGTCTATTTATGAGTATGCATGGTAAGGAATGGTCTCTAAACCTAGTATAAAGGCCTAATAAGCCTGGTAAGAGGTTACCTAGTCTTATAAACAATTTTTTAGGTTTCTTAATAAGGTATATGAGCTTTTTAAATCACCAAATTGGTCTAAAAGTGAGAAATGCACTACTTTTCTAGCCAATATGCTTAATTGTAGGTCTATGGGGTAAAAAATGAGATCTTACTCTCAAATAATTGAGTTTTTATATGATGGAAAAAAAACCATTTTTAAGAATTATAACCTACAAACTTCTTGATAAACCACTTTAAATGCCTCTCAAGCTTGAACAAGCACCTAAACTAGGGTTTTGACCATTTCTTGGTTCACCCATCCATATAAATTTTTAAAACCCCAAATTGGGCATGTATCATACTCAAGAGGTCCCTATAGTGAATCAAACACTTTTTTATTTTTTTACATGTGTGGTAGGTCAATGGAACCAAAACATAGTTTCTAGGCTTAGAGGCCTAATTGAGGGTTAATTATAGAGAGAGAAATGGTGGATAAGTGTATTTGTACTACTTGTCAACTTAAAAAAAAAATTTATAGAGTTTTAAGGGTATATTGGGTACTCAAATCCATGATTATTTTTCCAATATCATCTATGAATTTTTTTACACAAGGAGCTTTGTGTGTTTTTAGGGCTACAAGGAATTGAAGATAAGTATAGGCTTTATGTGCAAAATGAGATATTTGTGAGTATTTGATGCATAAAAAGGGATTGACATAAGTTTTTTAATACTAAAATAGGCCTTAAATGGAGATAAGTTTAAATCAAGAGGATGAAAGCAAGATTTGATCCATTTGGGCAAGATAAGTGTAGTAAAACCAATTGGGTTTCAAGACACCCAAGAGGTATGATCATCATTATAATGTCAGTGTAAGAAGACTCCTAAACTGATTCAAGGTGTCAAGAACAAGGGTAGAGAATATTTCAAGATGATTTGAAGACCAAAAATGCCATTTTTCACTCTTCACAAGACAAGATGGACAGTTTTTTGAATAGATGATGAATCATTAAAGAAATGAAGACTCCTATGCCATATGGAAGAGGAAGAATATTCAACAAAGAAACACATGTCTATAAGATCTCATGAGACTATTATGTAACATTTTTATTATTTGTAACTTTCTCTTTCATGAATGGCACTTTTCAATTGCTCTCTTTTATGCCTCTTTCTCTCTCTCCTCTTCTCATTCTCTATAAATGCAACCTTGTTGGGCTTTGTATGGATCATTATTTTGAGTATGGTGAAACCCTACTTAAATGAACACTTATACTATGCCTTAGAATAATTAATGAAGTGAATTTATACCTTGTCACATGATTTCAACTAGTGTATTTATGTGATTGTTTATAGATGTTAGTAGTACTGATTGTACTCTCTTTCATTTGTCCTTTCCTACCTATTTATAAATGGATTGTCTTCTTGTAGGTCATATGGTGAGTTTGATGTAGTTTTATATAGCATGAAAGTGAATTTTTAGTCATTAGTGATTGTTTTATACCTCTTGAGTAACCCTCCAATTTAATGCATTCTCAAAAACCTCTATGTTTAAATATTTATGCTTGAAGGTCCTTGTTTTTAGAAGTGTAATTAGATTTAGGCCTAATATTTATTCTTAAGTTCATGACAATAAAGTGGAGGGTGTTGTTTTGGTGTATCACATCCTTGGATAGGTTTATTTCATGTCTTTTCTATCCATTTTATTTTTCAATCACGTTATTAGTATATCTTAATTGATGCATCAAGGGGAACTAATCCTATAATCTATAATTTTGGTCCATCTAAATGTCACCCACAACCTAGGATCAATCCCATTGCATAACTCAAGTTGAGAGGGATTAAAACACCCTATCAATGGTGTAAATTTGAGTTATAATAGTTTTATCATGCTCTATGGGACAATATTGACATCAATTGAAGGAATTTTTGTGTTATCCTTCAATACATCAACCTTTGGAAGTAACAACTCAAACACCAATGGTGACTCCAAATGAATCTTCACTGGTATAGGTAGTCCAAGTGCCACAAAAATAAAAAATTGGTATTTATCATAATTCATATGATCAAAAAATTTCTTGTGTACCTTAATATAAGTCTTGTAAATTTTATTTTGTTCATATTTTCTCCTCAAGTAGACCTCAAATAATTGCTTGTCAAGTTTACCAACTACCTACTCATTCCCCTAGTCAACCTTCTCAAAATGATTTTGCTTATATCCTTAATCTCTTGGACTTCAAAAAAAATATTTTATGTTTGGAAATGTAAATGGGGAAAATTCTTAAAGAGAGGGAGCTTGTCCTACTTGTCTATTATCCTTCTATTCAAAATGAGATCACTTAAATGATGAAGAATCTTATTCATTCCCTTAAGAATGGGTTGGTTGCTATTAAAAAAAAAACCATAATTTACCAATACATGATGTGATGGAGATAAGAAGTTTGATCCAATTTCTTAAAACTATATTTATACTTGAAAAGAGGAAAAAAATATAATGCCTTCAACATTTTTTCCTCCTCTTATCCTAAGTACACCTTATTTTGCTCCAAATCTCCTCCAAGCTGCAATACAAGATCAAAAAAACTTAATAGATCTCTTAATAAGTCCAATATCTTTAATATTCCAAGTTGGAATAATTATAATCCCCAAGAGAAACATATTTATTCTCTAACTCCTTTCACTCTTATTCAAGATCCCAAGACCATTCCACCTTGGAATCCTTCTTTCACCATGACTCCTGATCATGTCATGCCTATCCTAGAGAATGAGTCTTTTCCTATACCTACCCAAAGTTAAGAGGGAGAATAGGTTGTAAAGGTCACACCAAAAGGTATTATAATTTTTAATAATTTCCTTCATGTGCAAGCTCAATAAAAATATGGAGGAAGAATTTTTTAATTCAAGTCAAGAAAACCTACAAGCTTATCAAATCTTTTATCTACCATTCATGTTGCAGTTGTCCAAGAAGCATCCAATCATCATAGTTCTCCCAAAATATCAAGTTGGAAGGATAATTTGTAAGGGTTTAAATAAATATAATTAATTTTAAGGAGAAATAAATATATTGAGGGAAGAAGATAGAGAATCAATTAAGGAGAATTTGTTAAGAAAACATGATGATGCGGTTGTCTTGGAAAGGCAAGATGTTGTAGCTATTGTAAATATCAAGAATGTGTTGAAGATAGTGATTATAGTGATCATGAATAATAGATAATAATTAGAACTCTAATTAGTGGAGAAGAAAAATAATAAACTTTCAAGGATGAACATAAGTCTCTCCTTTTTAGCCAATAGTTGGACAACTTTCTAGAGGTCACAAATGATCATATGGATCAACTTCAATGGTATGGATTTGAGGTTGATGAACAAGAAGATAAGTAAAATTTTATAAAACAATAAAATCATGAGTCTTTATATATACAATGGGTAGATGATATTCCATTCTTCATGGAGGAGGAGGAGTATCAATCTAGTCTTGATGAAGGAAAGGACAATCATGCAACAACTTAACAAACTATATCTAAACCTAATTTGATAAAACTTGAAGACGATAACTTGCAGCCATGCCATGATATTTTTTATGATTTTCAAGTGTTTAATCATCCTATTTTTCTTAAATATAAATGTAATGTTAGTATTGAACTTGACACGCTTTCAAGTACAGAGTAAGAAGTTGCTTTTTGGGAAGAACTAAAGAAATTTTGTTCTAGTTTAGATAGTAAACCTATAGCCCATGAGGAGAGTGATAAAGATGTTTTCATGGCTAAGGAGTATGATAAAAATATATATGATAAATTTATTGAATATAAATACACATTTTATGACCTTGTTAAGTATTAAGAGCAAATTAAGGAGGTCTTCAAAACATGTGGAAGTCTTACTTGGACATGTTCAATGAATTTGAAGAAGTTGTTGATGATGTGGAAACATAAAATGAGTATGATAATATTAAATATGAGTAAGAGAAAAGTATTATTAAATAATTAAATATGTTATTTGGATAACAATAAATTAATCTTGAAGATTTCCTTGATGATATGCCAAGCATTCCCTTTCAAAATTACAACTCTCTAAGTGAAGGTTTATAAGAGACCAAGGAGTAGCCTATTGATGAGGAAATAATGGTATTGTTTAGGAAAAAAAACCAAGATTGGTATGAGTATATGTTTGTAATTTACTCACATATTCAACTCATGGACATGGGAATCAAGTAAGAATATCTAATTACTGGCCATGGAGATCCTCAAAGCATGTCAATCATGTTGGCAAGAAAAAAAGCATGATCCATCAAATGATACACTTAAATATAAGCTTGTTTAAAAATATGTCTCATATCATAAGTAAAATTATATAATAATATTTCCATTTTACCCCTAGAGGAAAAATATATACAAGTTAGTTGTACATATTATTTCTTGATTTCTTTTCCTTAAGTTCTTTATAGCATAGATTTGTGCCTTATCTAGTCTAGTTTCCTTCACATTGTGTGTTGTTATAGTTTTGTGTGTGTTTTGATGTCAATTCAGATTTCTTGTCTTTTTTAAGATAAATTTATGTCTGATTATGAGTGAAAGTGACTCCATCATCCAATGGATGGACTAGGCAACCAGTCTAATATGTTTTGCAAGTAAACATCCCCAAGAGATAGATGAAGATGTTAACCATTTTTTGGATACCATTAGAGGGGTTCACAAAAAAATTGTTAAAAAATAATAAAAATTGATTAATCACCTTGAAAACATATTTAAAATGCATGTTATCATAGTTTAAGGTAAATTTGATAAGTTTACGGTAATGTTTATCTTGATTCTATTCTTATCTAAGTCACTTTACATCATGCTTCAATATGGTTCAAGTGGTGTTAGGGGTTTAAGTTTACTTTTTAAGACATATTTTATGTGTTAGGGTCATTTAATACTCCCTATAGTTTGTATAAGTTCCCAAATAGGTTTTATGTTATGTTCAAAGTCAATAGATCATGTTTCAATCTCTTTTATAGGTCATTAGCTTGTGTAAAGTTATCAAAAAATACTTTAAGACCCAAATTTGGTGAAAAACACATAGAGATATATTTTAAAATGATTTATGAAGAATTATATAACATGAATATTGGTAGTGAAATTATGATAAGTTAGTTTTAAATGAAGAAAAGTAGTTACCATTGAATTGCAATGCTTAATAAAGGCTTGTCATCTATTTGTACAGATCAAGAAGGCTTGTTTGCAGGTGAAAATGGTTTAGGAGTGTCTCTTAATATTTAATAGGTTAAATAAATTATTGGAATGAAGGTGAAGGTCTAATCAAGGCATAAAATTATTCATTTCCTCCATCGCTCCCTTGACAAGCTGACTATGACCAACTTCACATGCTTGGTCTATACAATAAAGTTAGATTTGGAACCTAAAATTTTTACCAAAGGAGGGGGTCATAATGGAATTAAAATTAATTTCCAAATTAATCATATTGGTCACCCCTCATTTATGAATAATCCTTAAGAACTCAGGGTGGTCTTAAACCATATCTAAACCATGTAGGCTTGGTTTTGGGCACTTTTAATGAACATATAAACTCATTGGTGATAAATTAAGTTTGTGTAGGTGTTTTAATTAATTATCAAATATTTTAACATCATAATACACCTTTTTTTTTTTAAGTGTAAAGTGAGCAAAACCTTATTTTGTGCTAGGTGTAGGTCTCAATGAAGTTGCAAGCAGTGTTTTGGAGTCTATAGGAGTCTTTTTGTGAGTAGATGGTTTAAATTAAGGAATATAAATTATATTATAATCCCTAATTAATATATCCTATTAAAATAAATATTTATATCCACATCAAGTAATATGATAGTGGCTATGTGCATTGAGAAGAAAGTAAATTAAACTGGGCAAAATCCATTTTTTTGCATGTTGCATAGGTATATGATTAAATCATGAGCAAAAAGATATTATTTTAAAGGATTAAATTGAAAAAATATTCTATGGAGGAAGCCTTAAAAAATTAAAAAGCCTTATACTTTGAGTCCTAAGTGCCAAGAGAGCACATTATGCATACACAAGTTTGTTACACTCTCAAAAAGGAAAGAGACTAGTTTACAATGATCAATTGGAAATTTGAGAGTTTATAAATAAAAATGAAAGAAAAGAGTAAAAGGGTAATTTTATTGTTCTCCATATAAATTAATAAAATAAAATTAAAAGGGCTCATTTAATGGATCCTAACAATAAAATCTTTTAAATGTGGATCTAGAGGCTATGACAATTATCAAATGAAGGTTTAGTGTTTGATGAGAACATGAATGAATGGGTGGTGGTTTCATGTGAGATGAAATGAAATATAAAAAATTTATATGGAATCATATAGTTTTTAATATCATCACCAACCTACTAATAGAAACCTACTATCATAAAGTGTTTGAGACTGTGTATAGATCTACCAACACAGACATAAACAAAAGAAGTGTCGAATATGCATTAAAAGTGTTATATGAAGTTCATAACATCATAAAAGAGATTGAATGGTAATATATAATTCATAAAAGGATTTATTTGATTATGATAAATATTTAAAAGATATTTAAGCAATGGAAATGTAGACCTACATGTCTACATACTTGTAGGTCTCATTTTCACATAAAATAAAATGTGTCTTGCTTAAGAGATGAGGTTTGAAGTTCAAAAGAGGAGTGAAATTCATGTGAAAACACTTTGTTAATGTTGGGGATCAACCAATAATGGATTACACTTGTGAAAGTAATAAACGCGGAAATAAATCAGATAGATAAGCAACTAGAATGATAAATAGCACAGAACAAGATATACAAGAAAACACCCTGAAAACTTGTATTAAAACTCTTTACAATAGGAATAAAATTGAAGAAACTTCTTTCTTCCACACCTCTCTCAGATGCACACAAGATCTCTCACTAGATCTCTATTCCTCAAGAGCTCTCTCTCAAGTACAATCAAATCCAACAGCCTGGATTGATGCAACTTAGTACTGTCCTTCAAACATTCACAATGTTCTACTCATACTATTCCACACACTAAGCTAAGAAGATCTTCCCTACATATAGAAATAGGAAACTTGAGCATGCTCTTACAACAAACAGTTAAGCCTCTTCAACAAGGGCTCTAAAAATAATATTGCTAATAATAGAGACGTGAGCTTGAGACTACAACTCAAACTCATCATGCAAACACTCGCTTCCATCCACGGAAATCGCTTTCTGGACACACAGGTAACTGACGTCAGTTCCTGCCTATTCGCCTGTGACCATCGCCGGCCGACCCTACTGCCGATGTCGGCGCCTCTACAACTACAACTGACTGACGTCGGTCGCTCCTGACCGACGCCGGTGTCTGTGTAGACCCGAACCTGATAATGAATGCTCCTTGGTGAAGTTTTTAGCTCCACACCCTAACAATCTCCCACTTGGAGATAAACAGCTGCACCAGTACCTGTACAGCAACATCTTCTAGCTCCTCCATCTTCAACTCAATCATGAAGACCAATAAAAGTTGAATGAAGATTCAACTTCTCCTTCGTAACCGGCTTTGTTAGCATATCAGCAGGATTCTTGTCTATATGGATTTTCTCTAGCTTCAACTCACCATCTTCCAATACCTGCCGTATGAAGTGGTACCTTAGCTGTATGTGCTTGGTTCTTGAGTGAAAAGCTGAGTTTTTAGCTAAATGGATTGTACTCTGACTGTCACTATACAATTTGCAACTCCCATGCTCCCTTCCAAGCTCTTCCATGAACCGTGTCATCCATATCATCTCCTTGCTAGCTTCTGTAGCTGCAATATACTCTGCTTCTGTAGTTGACAAGGCTACAACCTTTTGCAACTTGGATATCCAGCTAACTGTCATTCCACCTATAGTAAAAACATAACCTGTGGTGCTCCTCCTACCATCCAAATCACCAGCCATATCTGAATCTACATAGCCATGTAGAGAAGTATCTGAACCTCAATAGCACAAGTGCCTACTATTGGTTCCTCTCAGATATCTAAGGATCCATTGAACTGCTTTCCAATGTTCCTTTCTTGGATTGGCCATATACTTGCTTACTACTCCCACTGCTTGGGCAATATCTTGTCTAGTACACACCATTGCATACATTAAACTCCCTACTGCGGAAGAATATGGAACCTTACTCATGTACTCTACCTCATCATATGAATTAGGACATTGTTCTTTACTTAACTTAAAATGTCCAGCCAAAGGTGTGCTTACTGGTTTAGCATCCTGCATATTGAACCGTTTCAACACCTTGTCCACATAATCCTCCTGAGACAATATCAACCTGTGATTTTTCCTGTCTCTCTTAATGCTCATGCCAAGGATTTTCTTAGCTGCTCCCAAATCCTTCATAGCAAACGTTTGAGCTAATTTTACCTTAAGCTCTGAGATATCCTGCATGTGAGACCCTGCAACCAGCATGTCATCTACATACAATAATAGAATAATATATCTATCATTATCAAATCTCTTGAAATATACACAATGGTCTAATTGACACCTACTGTAGCCATGCTCAGTCATAAACCTATAAAATTTTAAGTACCATTGTCTAGGACCTTGCTTGAGGCCATACAATCTTTTCTTCAACCTGCACACTAACTTCTCCTTACCCTTGACCTTAAATCCTTCTGGTTGTTCCATGTAAATTTCCTCATCCAAATCTCCATGAAGAAATGCTGTCTTAACATCTAGCTGCTCAAGATGCAAATCCTCAAAAGCAACCAGAGACAATACAACCCTTATAGAAGTCATCTTAACAACAGGAGAAAAAATCTCACCAAAGTCAATCCCTAGCTTTTGCGCAAATCCTTTCACTACCAATCTAGCCTTATATCTCATCTGTCCATCCTCACTTTCCTTCAACCTGTAGGTCCATCTGTTCTTAAGTGTTCTCTTACCAGCTGGCAATTTAACCAAATCCCATGTTTGGTTCTCTCTTAAGGACTCCATCTCCTTAACCATGCCACACTCCCACTTACTCCTGGACTCCACCTGTAATGCTTCTTCAAAACTCTCTGGTTCTCCACCATCGATTAGCAATAAATAATATAAGGAAGGAGAATATCTAATTGGAGGCTTACTTACCCTTTCAGACCTCCTGATGGGTGTCTTGGACTTGTTCTCAACAATCTGTCCACCCAAATTTTCTAACAGTGACCGACCTCGGCCACCTGTAGACCTGTTACTGGCCGACACCGGTTCTTCCTGGCCGACATCGGTGCCTGGTCTACCGACGTTGGTCTCTGTATGACCGGCATCGGTTTCTGTACTACCGACGCTAGTTCCTAACCTGTCGACATCGGTCTCTGTGTTTTCCTGTAAGTGATTATTTCTTTTTCTCACGAGCTCATTTTGGACCATAACTTCATCCAATTCACTATTGCTCTGCCTAGATTGATCTAGCTTCCTTATCTGATCACTGTACATCACTCTTTCATTGAAAACAACATCACAACTCCTGATTACCTTGTTAGTTCCTAGATTCCAAAATCTGAAACCAAAATCATCTGAGCCATAGCCAATAAACGTGCACCTCATAGACTTAGCATCAAGCTTCTTTCTATTTTCCTTATCTATGTGCACAAAGGCTTCACAACCAAAAACTTTGAGATATGAGAGATCTACCTTTTTACCTGTCCATGCCTCTTCTAGAAATCCACCATCCAGAGCTGTAGAGGGTCCTCTGTTGATCAGGTACACTATGGTGTCAACTGCTTCTGCCCAAAACTCTAAGGGTAACCCAACATGCAATCTCATACATCTTGCACGCTCCATGATAGTTCTATTCATCCTTTCAGCAATACCATTCTGCTGAGGTGTCCTTGGAACTGTCCTTTGCCTACAGATTTCGTGAGTGTAACAATACCAGTTAAACTTAAGACTGCAGAACTCATCGCCATTATCGGATCTCAAGCACTTTAATCTTCTGCCTGTTTCATTCTCAACCATGGCTTTCCAAATCTTAAAAGTCTCAAAAACATCAGATTTCTTTTTAATACAGTAGATCCATACCTTCCTTATAGCATCATCTATTATGTGACATAGTACCGTGATCCGCCAATAGAGGCTACCTGAGCCGGTCCCCACACGTTTGTGTGAACAAGCTACAACTTCTGCCTTTTCTTAGTAGACCCAGTCTTGAGAAAACTAACCCTTTTCTATTTTCCAAATACACAATGCTCACAAAATTCTAGATCCATACTTTTCAAATTTGAAAGCATACCTTTAGACTTAAGAATTGACATCCCCTTCTCACTCATGTGGCCAAGCCTTGAGTGCCACAATTTAGCATCCACATTTGAAGTAGATAAAACTGAAGGAGATTTGTTAGTAACACAATTACACAAATAGAGAGTACCTTCTCTCTTACCTCTGGCCATAACAAGTGCACCCTTGGTCACCTTCCAAGAATCTACTGTGAGAGTTGCTCTACAACCCTCATCACCTAGCTTACCTGCAGAAATCAAATTTCTCTTCAAACTAGGAACATGCATCACATCTCTCAACACCCATGTGTTGCCATTCTGCATCTTCAACTGTACTTTACCTTTGCCAGTAATCTTACAGGGCTCATCATCCCCTAAGTACACTATTCCAAAATCTCCATGGATATAGTCACTGAAATATTCCCTGTTAGGAGTAGCATGAAAAGATGCACCAGAATCTAATACCCAAGACTCTATATTATTATGCAGAGAGAAAATTAAAGCATCCTGTGTAATACCTGCAATCTTGGCTTCTTCCTTTCCTTTGTGCTGATTTTCCTCCTTAGGCTTTGACCAACAATCTCTGCTTATGTGCCCCATCTTTCCACAATTCCAGCATTGTGGCTTCCTACCATTTCTGGATTTAGATCTGCCTTTCTTGCTCTTCTCTTTTTGCCTTCCCCTGCTCTCAAAACTTAAAGCATTCCTGGATGCCTCTTCTGTGCTTTTCCTGCGTATTTCCTCATTCAAGATAACACTAACAACATCCTCTACTTTCAAAATATTTGATGCAGATGCAGTATTGCTTACTGCCATTACTAAGCCATGCCAGCTTTCAGGCAAAGAACATAATATTAGAAGAGCTTTTATTTCATCTTCAAATACAATATTGACTGAACTTAACTGATTAATAATACCATGGAAATCATTCAGGTGATTAGAGATAGATCCACCTTATTGCATATGCAAATTAAATAACTGCTTCATTAAATATACCTTATTAGAAGCTGAGGGTTTTTCATACAAATTTGCTAACGTAGTCATTAACTCTATCATAGTTTTTGCCTGTGACAAATTAGATATCACAGTGGAGGCCAGACTCAGTCTTATAGACCCAAGAGCCTTTCTGTCAAGAACTTCCCATTCTTCATCCTCCATGTCCTTGGGCTTCTTTGCTATCCCACCTAATGGTAAGTAAAGATCCTTTTGATACAGATAGTCCTCTATTTGCATTCTCCAATGTTGATAGTTCTTGCCATTAAACTTTTCCATTCTCAACTTACTTTCTTCTGCCATTGCTTCTCCCACTCAAACAGAAATCCCTGTAGAAACCCCTATGAGCAACCTATAATCCAAACACACTACACAGATCTGAACCACCTGTTAGTGAGCCTGAGCTCTGATACCACTTGTTGGGGATCAACCAACAATGGATTACACTTGTGAAAGTAATAAATGTGGAAATAAATCAGATAGATAAGCAACTAGAATGATAAATAGCACAGAACAAGATATACAAGAAAACACCCTAAAAATTTGTATTAAAACTCTTTACAATAGGAATACAATTGAAGAAACTTCTTTCTTCCACACCTCTCTCAGATGCACACAAGATCTCTCACTAGATCTCTATTCCTCAAGAGCTCTCTCTCAAGTACAATCAAATCCAACAGCCTGGATTGATGCAACTCAGTACTGTCCTTCAAACATTCACAATGTTCTACTCATACTATTCCACACACTAAGCTAAGAAGATCTTCCCTACATATAGAAATAAGAAACTTGAGCATGCTCTTACAACAAATAGTTAAGCCTCTTCAACAAGGGCTCTAAAAATAATATTGCTAATAATAGAGATGCGAGCTTGAGACTACAACTCAAACTCATCATGCAAACACTCACTTCCGTCCACGGAAATCACTTTCTAGACACACAGGTAACCAACGTCGATTCCTGCCTATTCGCCTGTGACTGTCGCCGGCCGACCTACTACTAACATCGATGCCTCTGCAACTGCAACTGACCGACGTCGGTCGCTCCTGACCGACACCAGTGTCTGTGTAAACTCGAACCTGATAATGAATGCTCCTTGGTGAAGTTTTTAGCTCCACACCCTAACAGTTAATTTTCACATATAAAATTGAGGATAAATTAGAACATTGGAGACCTATTATGAGACCCAACAATCAATAAGCCCAAATAGAACTTAACAACACCTACATGCCTATGTGAAAGCATGAGAGACAATTGATTGCAATGTCATGAATTGGGGTTTGGGGTTTGGATAAATAAGAATTATGTATTAAATTAATTAATCCTAAGAATTATATTTAATAACATCATAATAGTGCTATAAAAAAATCCATTTAAAGCTTAGTAGGCCTAAACCTACACACACAATCATGTGTGTGAACTTGTCAAGAAATAAGGTGATTTATTGAAGGTAATAAAAGCATAGAGGAATAAGAAGGTTATTAATAATTAAAATAAACTTTATATGAGTTATTTAACTCCTTAAATATGGAGGAATGAGGATGATATGACTTAAAATAGGCATCTAGGGTTAAATTGGTAAATTTCCTCACAAACCCTCAAGACATGAAGTGTATACACATTATTTTTTAAGTTTTATCAATTAATGACACCCTATATCTTGCAAAAAACCATATATTCTCTATATATTTGAGTGAATTACTTAAGGGGTACACCAAGAAAGGGGTGCGTAGACCATTGGTACTTTACAAGATTATTGTCCCTTTTACCACTTGTTATCTACACACTTGTCTCCTCAAAACCATTCCCCTAAGATTTTTCTTCTCTCTTACACACTCCTCCAGTCATTTTACACCTTCATTATCCATTTACCTAACCTATATCCCTTTTTGGTATTTTATATGACTATGTTAGTAGGGTCAACCTTGTATTATTATTTACAATAGCTTACTAATGAGTTTCTTGTGAATTACAATACTAGGTCGATTGGGTCAACCCTATCAGCCAAAACTTTTAGAAGGGCTTAGGTTTAAATCTACCTATATATGAAAGATAATTCATTATTATTTAGATAATAGAAAAATAAGTGATAAATATTGTGTATTTTTTTATCCATCATTCTACTTGAGGAGCAAACTTAAGGTTTCATACTTTCTTTGGAGATACAGATATTGTCTTGTGGATAAGAATTTTGGATGTATTGATAGGTTATGTAGCCTAGAGATAATTTATCCATTTCATCCTTACATACCATAACAACCTCTTAAAAATCTGTTCCTCCTTTGTAAGAGTAGATAGATATGCATTTGTACTTTTCTTCCATGCATTAAGATTACGTATACATTGATGTGAGTATATGTCTTATACACATGTTTAATTTGGTTTTTTATTAACCCCACTTTGTGACACAAGATTTGGTGAGCACTATATTAGACTTTACTTTACTTGTTATTAGTTTAGTGAATATGAAAACATATTACCTAGTTAAGGTTATTTCATGATTATGCATGACTGGAGGCTTTGGAACCCTCCCTAGTATTGTTGTTGTGATAATAAATCCCCTAATTAGGTATATTATATACACATATTTTTCATGTTCCTACTTATCTAATGTATCCCTAATCATAAGTGTAAGTATGGTCTATCTTCTCTGAGTTCGGAATGATTAATAGATATGATGCATTTCTGATTGCATACGTGAAGTAATAGGTTACAGAGATTATGGAGAGGGAATTACCATTTGGGTTTATTTAAAAACATGGAATATATACCTAAAAACTTAAAGAATCATTTCCAAATATCATTGAATTCTTATACCCTTTTTTGATAAATCGATCCCTCTCAAGTTTATTAGTAGCCATGTGTTACAACTATCCAAGAAGACTCTCTTCTCCACATGTAAACTCTCTTGATCAAGTGAATGTGATTAGTTGGTATTTAGAGATGTTTTTTAGGTATTTTTAATCCATTCATATGGTACTAATTATTGGTTTGAATACCTACAGGCTATGAATGAATGTTAAGAGCATAATGTACTCACAAACTGCCTAAGTGAGCCCGAGAGACTCCTAAAATTTACTCATATTTTACATGAAGAGATGAATGGTGGATAAATATATTAGTAATAATATACCATCCTTATAAAATATTTATACATGGAATTTTTATGTTCATCAAGGGCCTGAGCTCTATGAACAATCCTTAAGGATCTAAGGCACTCACAGGTTGGTTGCCAAGGAGTCTTCAAATAACCTAATTAAGGATATTATTCTTATAAGTTCCTAAGGTGGATCAAAATAACCTCAAAAATAATTATATTTCCTTTTTTATCCTCTTAAACACCTGATTGAACCATTGGTTGGCACATGTGAAGGTATACTATATGTAATTAACTTTAAATGCATGGTAGTAGGTCTATTTATGAATATGCAAGTTGAAAAATGGTATCCAAACCAATTAAAAGGGCCTAAAAATAATATTAAGAGGTTACCTATTCCTATAAACACTTTTTTAGGTCTCCTAAGAAGGTATATGATCTTTAAAAATCTCCAAGTTGGGTCAAAAGGGAGAAATACACTACTTTGCTAGCCAAGAATCTTAATTACAGGTCTATGGGGTATAAAAGGAGATATTCCTCTCAATAAATTCATTTTTAACATGATTTTATAGGCCTAAAAATACCATTTTAAATAATTATAATGTGAAAAATTCTTAATAAACCACTTTAAATGCCTCTCGAGCTTGAACAAGCACCTAAACTAGGGCTTTGACCATTTCTTACTTCACCCATTTGTACAAAGTTTTAGAACCCCAAATTTGGCATGGATCATGTTAAATATTTCCCTAAATTTAATCAAAAATTTATTTATAGTTTCACATGTTTTTGAGGTCAATGGATCCAAAACTCAGTTTCTAGGCCTAAAGGCCTAATTGTGGGCTAATTGGAGAGATAAAATAGCTGGATAATTGTTCTTGCACTTGATGTCATGTCATGAATTTTTTTAAATTTTTATAAGGGAATAATAGGTACTCAAATCCATGCTTACGTTTCCAATATCACATATGGATTATTCTACACAAGGATCCTTATGTGTTTTTAGGGATATAAGGAATTGAAGACAAGTATAGGCTTTAGGTGCAAAATGAGATTTTTGTGAGCATTTTATGCATACAAAGGGGTTGAAATAAGTTTATTAAGACTAAGATAGGCCTTCCATGGAGATAATTTTTATTCATGAAGATGAAATAAATATTTGATCCATTTGGGCAAGATGGGCATAGTAAGACCAATCAAGTTTCAAGACACCTAAGATGTATGATCATCTTTACAATGTCAGAGTAAGAATAATCCTAAATTGATGAAAGGTGTCAATAAAAAGGGCATAGATAAGTTCAGTATTATTTTATGATGAATAATACCATTTTTAATTCCTTGTAATCCAAGATGGGCAATTTTTTGAATGGATGATGAATCATTGAGGAAGTGAAGACTCTTACATCATATGGAAGAGGAAACATCTTCAACAAAGAAAAACATGTGTAGAATATCTCATGAGAGTATTATATAGCCTCCTTATTTTTTTTAAATTGATATTTCATGAAGGACACTTGTAAATTTCTCTTTCTTATTCCCCTTTCTCTCTCTCCTCTTCTCATTCTCTATAAATACAACCTCATTTGGCATTATATGGATCCTTTTGCTAAGTATGGCAAAACCCTACTCAAATGAACAATTGTACTATGATTTATAATAATTGATGAAGATAATTAAACCTCCTCACATGATTTAAACTAGTTTAATTATGTTATTATGTATGGATTTTGGTAGTAGTGATTTTACTCTCTCTCATTTGTCCTTTCCTAATTATTCACAAATGGATTATCATCTTGCAGGTCACATGGTGACTTTGATGTAGCTTTTCATAGCTTGAAAGGGTATTTTTAGTCATTAGTGACTTTTTTATACCTCTTTAATAACCCTATAATTTAATTCATTCTCAAATACCTCTATGTTAAAACATTCATACTTGAAGGTCCTTGTTTTGAGAAGTGTAATTAGATTCAGCCCTGATCTTTGATCTTAATTACATGGTAATCAAGTTGAGGGTGTTTTTTTGGTGTATCACCTCTTTATATAGGTTTATTTATTTTATTTTCTATCCTTCTTCAATTTTAAATCAAGT
Source organism: Torreya grandis (assembly GCA_037957365.1). Taxonomy (NCBI): domain Eukaryota; kingdom Viridiplantae; phylum Streptophyta; class Pinopsida; order Cupressales; family Taxaceae; genus Torreya; species Torreya grandis. The sequence goes on from JARHVA010001698.1 coordinate 3,117,420, forward strand.
TATTATTATATCCTAATTGATACATCAATGGGAACTATCTTAATGGGAAATAACCTTACAATCTAGAGGTTTGGTCCACCTAAAGGTCACCCATAACTTAGGATCAATCCCATTGCATAGCTTAAGTTGAGAGGGATTGAAACACCCTATAAAGGGTGAAAAATTTAGTTATAATATTATTTTTTCACTAAAAGCATACTACTTTGAAAGTTGAATCTCATTTTGGAGAGGTAGATTTACATCTTTTACTTACTTTACATGTGCTTGTTGTAATATTTATTGATCTCATTATGCTTTGTGAATATTTTTTTATTTTGAGTTATGATTTTATAATTATTTTTTAATTTTTTATAAATTTAATTCTTTTTTAATTTTTAAATGTGCCATTGTATGTTTTTTGGATGATGTGTCACTAGCTGAGTCATCTATATCCATTATATGTTGTATTTTCCTTTTCGATGTTAAACACGAATTAGTGTGGTGCCCATGCATTCTATGATATGAACAATTATATATATATATATATATATATATATCATCACTATGTTTAGGGGATGTATGTTTATATACTTAACTTTAATCATTTCCCTTAATACCTCAATTGAACTCTTATTGGACCTATTATCAATCTAGATTCCACCCTTGAGGCAAAGGAGTTTTAGACCTACCTCATATAGCTAATATAATGGAATCACCTCTAGGTGTGTGTGGCCTAATAGGTGATATGAGTCTACAGTTTTGGTTCTATCTCCCTTGATGCATAATCTAAACTCAATGACTAAACCTACTTGTTTTGACATTGAAAAGGGGAATAATAAAGCATGAAATCAAACCTAAGGTAAGGAAGGTGATGCACCAATATGTGTGTCTCCTCTACTTCATCCTTAAAAAACAATTACAAACCAAAATAGATACTAATTGATAAGACACTTTCTCTAAATGAATCCAACACATTAATGTTCACATGGAGATTATGTTGAATGACTATGACCTGAGGATGATGAATGAGAGGTATGGTTTAAGACACTATCAGTGATTTTTCACTATAAACACAATCAGTATCACCCACACACACCATATAACCTACATAATAATATTATAGCATCATCTAGTTGAGGATCAAGGACCTACAAATGGAGAAAAAGGATCAAGCCCTTGTGCAAATCAAACAAGCATGAAACACACTAGAGAACCAACATGGAGAAGGTTGTATTAATCCTTGTATTAGTTTAAGGTTGTAAGATACAAATAAGCAAATATTTATCATACCCAGTAGAGGGACCCATATAATGGATTTCTAAGCCCAATTTATAGAACATGATAAGGGGAGAGAAGGAGAATGTGGAATAAAAGTTGAGTATAGAGGCCATGATTGCCATCAATCATCCACTAAGTAGTTATAAACATGAATGAGAGGTAAAAAAATCTAATAAATCCTATCTTATTCAACCTAAAACACATTCCTTGATACCTAAACCATCATTCCACAACATTTTATGGCCTTAAATCTACCTAAGGAACTTTTCTTATCATAATAATAGAGTTGGAAGTTTGAGGGTTGATGCAAAGTTTTAGGCGTTATAGGCCTAAATTGAGCTTCAAGACACTAGACCACATATAAGTGATTATGGTGCCTTTATGTAATTATAATAATCCTTTTATATTCAAGTTCAACCTTTTATATAGTCCCATGGTGGCCTAGACTTTTTCTCTATCATTTCTCCTCTTTAATCTTGTTATGGTCATCATTAGCCTATACTAGGTTTTTAAGCTAGTTGATGCCAGTGCCCTGAGTAACCTTGATTCCTTATTTATTCACCACTAAGGTATTTCTAACCCTTATGAAATTTACATCAGGATATATCAACATATTTTAAGTCTTGACTCTCCCTTTACCTACAAAAAACACACTTTATAACCATACACACACAATCTTATGTGTTATGAATGCTTAGTCAGGCCTAGACAACTCTTTATAAATTTGGATTTGCCTTCAAATATATTGAAGGACATATAAATTCTCTATCACCACTATAGTATTATCTTCATATGGTTTTTTACTCCTAAAAAATCTCATCATTCAAACCAATTAGGTCTTCCAGCTTGACTAGGTAGCTTGTGTGTATTAGATCAACTATGTGTGTAAGGTTAGAGAGTCCCATTAATTATATTATTTTAGTCACTCTTTAATATTACCTTTGAATTTAAATAACCTTTGTACCTTTTCTAATTGATTTATCTCCAACCTTAATGTGTATGTGTATTTTTATATCAAGTTTGGAGATAAATCAAGTTTGGAGACAATTGGATTGTGTATGTGTATTACCTTTGAATTTAGATGATGGGAGCATTTGTATAAAATTGGATTCCTTATACAAATAAATTACAAGAGAAAGGCTTTATAAACCATACTATGAAATCATTTAACCTCCTTCAAATGTCTTCAACTTTCTCAATATGGTCATATTCATAAGCATATAATGAACTTTCTTACATCTACATAGGCCATGCTGTAGGTGATGATTTGGGAGAATTATTGATAGCGAAGCTTGAACTTAGCCTTTTAAACTATGTCACTAAAATCTTAACAATAACCAAGCTTGATTGGAATCCCATTCTCATGGTTTCATTAGATTTTCATGTCATCATACAATATTTTGGTCTTACTTTCATACATAGGCCTATGTATGAGGGTCTAGGCCTATAGTTGTATTATATAGTCCTTTCAAAGTTTTGAATTTGCAATCCAAATCCCACTGTGAGGTGGAAATGGATTGATGAAGTCATTATAAATAAAATGCTTTTTTGGATACGTTATGTGGACTATTACTATCCATTCCATACCACCTATTAAGACCCAATCATCCCCCATCTAGGTATCCAATAGGGTAATTCATTTGACCTAGTGAATAAAGCATCTTGGTGGATAAAATGAAACATAATAAATCTCAAAAACCTTAAACAATGCAAGGAAACCTTAAATTATGCTAAATAAATTGTGGATGCACTTGGAGCTAGTTTGTGGGTGTTGGTCTTGAGGGCCATATGGAAGTTTTTTTTCTTTTAAAGGAGGATCTCCTACACATTCTCATATCACCCCTATCCCTTGAATATTAAATCATTCATATCTTATAACCCATAGATGGATTGCCATGAGAATAAACTAATGTATGCTTGGATCTTTTCTTATTCTTTCATATGGTGGGTGTTGAGGAAACTTAACTAAATATGTAATGATAAAATGGTGACCATGGATTATGTGAGGAACATTGGGGGAGCACAAAAACTCTTCACTTATCACTCTTTTGCTCTACTTCTTCATGAAACACAAGAATCCTAGCACATGAATCTACAATCTACCAACCATAAGAGGCTTAATGTTTACCTACCTTTGAAAGTGATATTAGAACATGATTATATGAGTTTAAGACACTTTACAGACCTTTATATACCTTTCTCCTTGATCAAACTATCACAATGATCTTAAAATTTTCATAAATCTACCTATAACTAAGCTTATGGGGTTTGAAAAGGGCTTAAGACTCTTGGGGGTCTTAGTGTTTATTCATAAAGCCCAAGGATTTGATCTTTAAACCAATGCCATTAATTTTAAGCCCACTATGGAATTTAACTCAAGATAATATCTTTAGCTCTGAACCCCCCTATATGGATAGTACCATCCAGCTCAAAGTGGCCCTTGTGAGCTTGCAAAGGGATAGATGGAGATCCTACTGGCATTTTTGCATTTATCTTGGCACTATGATCATGCATTATTTTGTGTGATTCCTGTAAGGGATCCATCATAAGATGTCTAACCTCCTTTTAATCCAACCTAATTGTACAAGTCTCGAAAACACTTGAAAAATATCATTTCTCTATATGTTTTTAGGTTTGAGATATTAAAAAACCATTTGAGGACAAGAGGAGGGAAATAACAGGTCAAATATACTTTCAAACCAGAGGGTATTGATTGAGGGAAGCTAAAAAGTCATTTTTTCAAGTGTGTGGGTCCCTTTTGGTGAATGAGGGGTGTTTAACTTCTAAAAATACCCTCTTTTACATATAAAACTACCTTAAATGATATTATGATGGCTATGAGACCCTTTTGGAGGCATTTTACCCTTGATAATGACTTAATGATGTCTTAAGCGCCATATCTATTCACATGGTTTGAACACCCCTTGAAGGAAATATATGTATGAACTGAAATGCAATATAAATTTAAGAAATTACCTTAACAACTAATAAAAACATTAAAATATGTTAAGGATTCAAAAAAATTTACCCTTCCCTCATAATATCTCTAATCTCCTTGAATTCTACCATTTTCTATATATTCTTTGCTTGATTGAATGGATACATGACTAGCCATGGGTTGCATCATCATAGGTCATCCTTTCATGAGTGATTTTTTATCATAATTACCACATAAATACTTTTTATATAATCTTATACATTGTCAAAATAAGATGGAACCTTGACATAAGTTCAAACAATATGATACAAGGATCACCATGGCATTTTGATATAAGCTCACTACTTCAATATGTTGCCTATAATCCTAAAGCCAACTGAACATCTCCTAGAATGTCAAGACATCTCAATAACTTATGAATATGAACAAAGATGGTTCAAGTTTTTTTAAAATAATTTTATCCTTTCTAAGTCCAAGGGAAAAATGGTATCAACATCTAGGCCACTCATACCTAGAGGTGATTCCATTGTATCATCTAGATGAGTTAGATCTGAAACTCCTTTATCTTATGGGTGAATTCTAGATGAACAAAAATATATATTTCATGGTGATCCACCGTAGTATCAATTACTTCCATATTAAGTTTAACATATAATTTATAAGGAATTAATTGAGCCATATTCACCTCATATTAGGATTTGGCTTCCAAATTCAAAACTTCAAAAGGATTGTATAATACACTTATAAGCCTAGACCTTCATACACAAGCCTTTATATAAAAGTAAGACCAAAAGCGTGTATGATAACATGAAAGGTAAATAAATAAATGATAAAGGGATTCTAATCAATCTTGGTTACTATTAAGATGTTAGTGACATAGTTGAAAAGGCTAGGTTCAAGCTCAATTATCAAGAATTATTCCAAATCATCACTTATAACTGGGCCTAAGTAGATGCAAGAAAGCACATTTTATGCTTATGAATGTGAAAATATTGATAAATTTTAATAGGTTATAAGGAGGTCAAATGAGTTCCTATTATGGTGTAAAAATCCTTTCTCTTTCTCATTTATTTGTATAAGGACTCTAATTACATTCAAATGTTCCCAATCATCATTTACAAGATTACAATCCACTTGTCTCTAAAATTGATATAAAATTCCACATACACATTAAGTTTAGATATAAATTAATTGGATAGTGTACATAGTTATTTAAATACAAATGGAATATTAAAGAGTTACTAAAATAAGCTAACCAATAGGACTCTCTAACCTTGCACACATAGTTGATCTAGTGCACATAAGCTACCTAGTTAAGATGGAAGACATAATTGGTTTGAATGATGAGAATTTTTAGGAGTAACAAGACATATGAATATTATCCTATAGTGGTGTTAATTTATTTTTAAAACCTTTAATATCTTTGAAGGCAAAGTCAAATTTAGGTTATACCTAGGCCTAACTAAGCACTCATAACACACAAGCTTATGTGTGTATGGTTATAAAGTGTGTTTGTTGTAGGTAAAGGGAGACTCAAGCCTAAAAATGTGTTGATAAATATTTAATTAAATTTCATAATGGTTACAACTCCATTGTTGGTGAATAAATAAGGAAACAAAGCTACTCAGGGCATTGACATCAACTAGCTTAAAAACCTAGTATAGGCTAAAGATGACCATAATATGATTAAAGAGAATAAATGAGAGATAAAAAGTATAGGCCACTATGGGAATGTATAAAGGGTTTAACTTGAATTTAAAATGATTATAATAAGTTAATGAAGTCACCACAAGCACCTATAGGTTGTCTAGTGTCATGAAGCTCAGTTTAGGCCTATAGGGCCTAAAACCCTCCATAAACCCTCAGACCTCCAACTCCATTCTTGTATTAATATAAGATCCTCAAGTACATTTAAGGCCATAAAATATTGTGTAATGATGTTTTAGGTCTCAAATAAAGTGTTTTAGGTAGAATAAGATAGGAGTTATGAGTCTATTTCCACCTCTCATTCATGTTTATAACTATTTATTGGATGAATGATGGTCTTCATGGCCTCTATAATCAAATTCTACATCAAATTCTCCTTCTCTCCCCTTTTCATGTTCTATAAATTAGGATTATAAACCCATTATATGTATCCCTTTGTTGGGTATGATAAATCTCTACTCATTTTTATATTTCAACCTTGAGCTAATATAAGGACTAATTTGACCTTTTCCATGCTAGTTCTCAAGTGTGTTTCATGATTGTTTGATTTATAAAAGTGGTTAATAACTTTTATCCCTTTAAAATTCCTAAATCCTCACCTAGATGCTATTATACAATTCTTATGCAACTTACATGGTGTGTGTGGGTGCTAATTATTATGTTTATAGTGAAAATTGATTGATAGTTTCTTGAACCAGACCTCTCATTCATCATCTTTAGGTCATAGTCATTCAACATAACCTCTATGTGAAGTACTAATGTGTAGGAGTCATTTTGAGAGAGTGTCTTATCAATTATTCTTTATTTTGGTTTGTAAGTGTTGTTGAAGGATCAAGTAGATTAAACATAAAATATTGGTGTATAACCTTATATATCTTAGGTTTCATTTCATGCTTTATTTTACTCTTTTCAATGTAAAAATAATTAGGTTTAGGAATTGAGTTTAGATGATGCATTAGGGGAGCTAGCCCAAACAATAGAGACTCACCTCACCCATTAGGCCACCCACACCTAAAATTGATTCCATTATATCATCTGGATGAGCTAGGTCTAAAACTCCTTTGCCTAAGGGTGAAATCTAGATTAATAATAGCTTTTCGCATTCCTAATGGGACAAATTCAAGGAATTTAGATCACTTACTCTCAACATTTGGTGATCTCAAGGATATTCAATTCTCTAGTGGTAGATTATCATATAAATTTCATGCTAGATGTCATCATAAGGTCTTCATCAAATGGTAATTAATATGAATTTATTGATTTATCTTTTGATTTTTAAAGAAATAATAATTACCCAAGTATAATCCCTATCTTATACCCCCTACTTCTCCTAATCCTATTAAACATAGACTTGTTGTAACCCATGCATCTCCAATGGCTAGTCTTAGAAACCAAGTCTCTATACCCTTCAATGGTGTCATCCCTCTGAATCTAAATTAATTTGATGGTATCCCTATTTATACACTCTAAATTTTCCCATACTTCATAGGAGAAAACTCTACCTCTCCTACTGAACATATTGCAAACATAGCCAACCTTTATTTAGTGCATAATGTGACTCAAGAGAATGTAGAAATGAGGATAATAGCTACATCCTTAATAGGTAAGGTACTTAAATGGTATAGAGTATATCACCTACCTCCATTAATAATTGGGATGAGTTTGGGGAGTACCTATGCAAGCACTTTAAGGATAAAAGTGACCACTTGTCCTTAGTAGAATAATTAACCATAATCAAAAGGGATCCTCAATAATTTATGGTGGATTTTAACTATATATTTTAGAAAAGTTGGGATAGGATACCAACATTATTTAAACATACCCCAGGTTATGCCTTTTTATACTACTTAAGATCCCTTAATTACGATGTGGTAGTCATGATATAGTCAATGGGTAGAAACACATTACCTAATGTTTATGAAGTGGCAAGAAGGGTAGAAAACTATCTCATTCAATCAAACAATCTTAGATGAACTCCCTTATGCCATTATTTATAGAGATATAACCTTTTGTGCCTACCATTACCCCCATACATACACCAACTAATAATGAGTAGGCAGATACTAGTTAGGTAGATAGGTTGGTTAAACTTAAAGGGATGTTCAAGGTAGATAACAATAAGATAGTAGCCTTAGAGAGGTAATTAATCCCACCCCATAGACCATACCAAGCTCTTATCAAGCTCCATATCCACCTTATCAATTCAATAGACCTTCATACCAAGTTAATCCTCAAGGTCAAGGGTAGATCACTCATGTAAGGCCATATAGCAACTTCAATCATAACTATGCTAGCACTTCTGGAGCATTAGTTCCTACTCAAAATAAATATGCTCAAGAAGGAAAATGGTATACATAATGAGGAAAATTAATGAACAAGGTGTCATCCTAATTAAAGGTGATAATAAATCTTCTCTTATGTAGCAGAATCAAGCTCTTCCCAAGCAAAATAAGTAGGCTCCTCCTACACAACACAAAGAAGTTTCTCTTATGAAACATGGAGAGATCCCTTTCATGACTCAATATTAAATTAAAAATTAAAAAATAATGAGTGGATGTTTGGGAAAATTAGAGGCTACCTTTGTTAACTTTAAATAGATAAAATATTCTTTTGAACAATGTACAATCAATCAGCTTGGAAGTGAAACCAAGGTGGATAGTCCTATTGTAACTAACATAAGGGCTAAAATAAGGGTAGTGAGTGGTGACTCAAAGGTTTAGAGATTAGCTCCTTCATCTTCTCAACCACCTCAAAAAACTAATGAATCAGATGTAGTCCCTAAGTTTCTACTAATCCAAAAGGGTCATAATAAGAAAGGTCCATTCATTCCTTAGTTCACTCAAGTTTCAAGTAGTGTTGATACTCCTAAGTTGTAAGAAAAGGTTTCTATCCATCATATCACTATTTTTGACTAGATGAAGAAGACTAATGTCACCATACCAATGTGGGACACATTATTTATTCTAGGGAAGAAATACCTCTTTTAAGAAGAGTTGTCCAAAATCCATATCTCAAATAAGCAAGCAAAAAAGGAAAGTGTAGTCTTAACCAACACTAGTTAGCCTAATGAACCCCAACCAACCAAGTTAAATAAACCCCCTCCTTTATATATTTCTATCATAATAGGATATAACTTAGTACATAAATATATGATAGATAGTGGGGCAAGTACATCTATCATGACAAAATCAATAGCAAACAAGTTGGGGTTTAAATATGAGCCTAACTCTAAGGTATTCTTACAATTATATGGGTCTCATACCAAAAAAATTGGTGTGCATAAAGACCTAAAACTTATCCTATCTACTTTCCCTAATTACACTATATCCCAAGATGTTGTAGTGGTTAATCTACCCCATATTTAGCCTTATGTTTATCTAGAAACTTCACTATTAAAATAGGAGGCTACCTATCTTCTAACTGGTCTTATATGGTATTTACAGCTATGTATGGGACCAAATTAACCATTAGTTCTAGGCTTATATCTAGGTTCCATTTAGATCCATACATGTCTAATATATCAAATTTAAACTACACTATTATTGATGAATATGAGCACCCTAAAGATCAAGAACTAGTTGAGCCACTTAAGGGCATATCAGACATATTGTTTGATGAGTGGGGGATAGATAACCATAGTTATGATCCATATAATAGCATAAAGAAGTAATCTTGTGGATATATTTTATGCATGAGGAGGAGGTAGTTATACCAACCCTTACTAATCCATGCTAAGACAATGATGGAGTATGGAGACTTTTTTTATGGCTATAGGTTCAATAATTGAGGATAACTAGGTGTCATGCTTATATCTCCATCTAAGCAAAAGTATTTTTTTTCGATAAGGCTCTAATTAAATTGTACATGTAATACAATAGATTATGAGGCCCTACTTCATGGGATTCAATGGGAAAGGAGAAGAATTATCAAGCTACTACAAGCTATGGGGAATAGTGAATTGGTAGTACATCAGGTGAGAAGGTGGAGTTTAGTAAAAAATCTGATATTAAATGCATATAAGCATAGGGTTTGGGACCTCCTAGAGGAATTTGAAGCCTTTGACATCTATTTAATTCTAATAGAATATAATCAACATGTAAACATGTTGGTAACTATAGGGGCACAATATGACATCCAAAGTGAAGTCAAGAACATGAAGAATAAGTCACAAATCTAGGTAGTATATATACCATTAATACATGATAATGAATTTAGATAGAAGGTATTTGATAGTGATAGGTAGATAGCATGCTTCATATAAGAAGAGGTAGAATTATACTCAATGAATCAAGGTAGACTTCAACAATAGTATGGTGACTAGATTATTCAATTGAAGATAAACAAACTTCCATAGGGGTTAATGACTCTTGAAAACATATTCAATGAAGATGATTAGTTGAGAAGAGTTAAGGCTATCATGTCAACCAAAGAAGAACATGATGATAACATCACTGTATTTAATTATAGGCTTCTAAAACTAGGCAAAGTGAACACTAGAGAAGAAAGTACATCCTTCATAGAGTTATGTAAGAAATTTGTAGACATATTTTCATGGGAATACAGTGACTTGAAAGGGTTTGAACGTAGTTTATATCAATATTCTATATAATAGGAATCAAGTGCCAAACCTATGAGGTATAAGCAAAGATTGGTCAACCCCAAGTTTAAACTCTTCATGAATAAATATCTAACTAAATCTATTGAATACAACATTATATTCCCCATCAAACACTCTTCATGGATAAATAACCTTGTTCCTATAAGGAAAAATAATGGGGAGATAAGGTTATGTGTAGACTTTATGGATATTAATAGGGAGTCATTGAGTGACCACTACCGCTTACCATCCATGGATCAGATTCTCTAAAAGGTTGTAGGTTCACAAAATTTCTCCTTACTTGATGGATATTTAGGGTATAACTAGGTGTTGATGAATAAAGAGGAATAATACAAGATTGCCTTCACAACTAAGTGGGGAACTTATGCTTATAATAAGATTCCCTTTGGGTTATCTAATATAAGGTCCACTTTCCAAAGAGTAATGGATATAGCCTTCAAAAGACTCATTAATGATATTGTGCTCATATATCTTGATGATATTAAAGTCTTCTCAAAGATTTTAAAGATCACTTGATACACCTAAGGATAATATTTGAAAGGTGTAGGTAGTATGGGGTCTCCTTGAACCCAAAAATTGCATTTTTTTTAGTCAATGAAGGCATACCTTTAGTCCACATTGTGTCAAAATAAGGCCTCTCCATAGGCCTTGAGAGGATAAATGCAATTATAAACCTATCACTTCACAATCACAAGGGATTGTAGATATTTCTAGGTAAGATAAATTTCATTAAGAGGTTCATTCCTAGGTTTTCTGAGTTGGTTAGACCCCTAAATTCTATACTCAAGAAACATAAGGACTTCACATGGACTATGGAAAGAAAGAGGATTTTTGAGGAAATTAAATAGGATATTTATCAAGCACCCATTTTCCTTAACCCTAATTTCTTAAAATAATTATTTTGGTATGCCTTTTCAACCAATGACACCATATCTGTCATGTTGATGCAATAAAATAATAAGGGCCTTGATTAGCTCATAGCTTTTTTTATCCAATCATTGAAGGGATATGAAGTGAGATATACCTATGTATAAAAACATGTGTTTTATTCATGATAAGCCTTAAAGAGTTCAAACACATGATGTCAAACAATAATATATATGTCTATGGTGCCCCACCCTAGTATCAAGGACTTCCTTCTTAATCAAATTTGAGTGAGAAAAGGGTAGGTTGGGTGAATAAATGAATATATTATGACATATAATTGAAGGTCACCAAGCTAGTGAGGGGTAGAGGATTGTGTGATCAATTGGAAATAAATAAGGGGAAAATGTGGTTTTAGCAATGCAAAGTGACCATTAAACAACTACAACTACACCTTCTTCTAGGTAGACCCAAGACATGGTAAGATTAATTAAAATAAGACAATGTCCTATAGGTTTAAATAGGATAATAAGGAGATATTATAGGTTTAAATCAATTCCTTATGTTTTTGTAGATGGGTTCTTATTTAAGAAATATCTTTATGGAATGATTTTAAGGTGTGTGTAAACTAACCAAGTTGATAAGCTATTAGAACAATTTCATGATGGACATATAGGAGTAAAATTTAAATCTAGGACTACAACAAGGATAATGAGATAAGTCTAATTTTGGCCAAGATTATTCAAAGACTCACATGCTTGGCTTAGGAGATGTCATAAGTGTGCCATGTTCACTAGGAAACAAAAACTATCTACTTTGCTCCTCAAACCCATCCAAATGGATCAAACTTCGTGCATTGGAGGATATATTTTGTAGGCATGATACACCATCCATCTATCACAATCCACAAGTGGGTCTTGACTTCTAGAGACTACTTCACTAGGTGGGTATAAAAATAGCCCTTAAGGAGGAAAATGAAAACTCAGTCTTGGAGTTATATGATAACCTAGTGACTATATTTGGGGTCCCCTCCACAATCATATCAAATAATGCACTAGATTTTAGTGGTTCAAGAATAAGTTAATGGGCTCTAAATTATTATTTTACCTTATTACTTCATAAAACTACTATCCTCAAGGAAATGGACTTATAGATTCCACCGATAAGAACCTAATCAAAATCATAAAAATGACTATGGAAGACAACTAGAAGGAGTGGCATACCAAAGTGAGGATAGACTTGTGGAAAAATAGGATCACCTACAAGAGAGATAATATTAATTCTCAAAACCTTCTTTTCTATGGAAAAGAGGCAAGGTTACCCATATAAATTGAGTTTCCAACTTTATAACTCACACACTAGCTTGAGCTAATGGAGAATGATGTCATGGAAGTGAGGATGAATGAGTTGAGAGAGATATAAAAGACAAGAGATAATTTTATGCATGTTATATGGTCCCATAAAGATCAAGTGAAGAGGTCACTTGACAAGAGAGATATCTCAAGGATTTTACAATAAGGTGATATTATGCTTAAGTGAGATGAATACCAAGCTAAACTAGGTAAGCACTCAAATTTTGATAGCCCATGGAGTGGACCTTACATCATCACTAAATAGAAGGATCATAATGCATTTTAGTTGTCAATTTTTAATTGTGAGGAACTCCCTATCCATATGAATGGGGTGTTACTTAAGTAATGTTATTGAAGATCATGTATACTATCCTTGTACATAGTAGTTAGGTGTTTCTTTTCTCCAAGCAGTGTTGTACAAGTGCCTTTGTTAATTACTTTGTTGTTTTACTCTTTTCTTGGGTGTTTAGGTGTTGGTTCCTTTTTTTGTACTTATTATGAGTGGTAATTTTTTTACAATCCTTAAAATCATGTAAGGTTTTATGTATGATTGGTAGTCTAAGTAGAGAATTCATCTTAATTGATTCATGACTATCATGTATGAGATAATTGGTTCTCTTAACAAATAGTTAGGTTAATCCCTAAAAGTCACTAGTGATGTTGATACCTTTATGGAATTGGACTTAGAAAGGATTAAATTTTTCTCAAAAGACTTGAAATATCCTTAGTCATCTTCATAAGTCTTCGAGATGTCTTGACAGTCTAGGACAGGGTCAATTATCCTTAGGATTATAGGTAAAATGTTTAAGTAATGAGCTTACGTCAAAATGCCATGGTGATCCCCATCTAATATTATTTAAAATTATGTATAGGTACCTGCTAATGTTTATTATGTATAAGAGTCTATAATAAGTCTTGATGTGGTCCTTATGATCCAAAATCACTCATGAAAGAATGACCTATGATGTTGCATCCCATGGCGAGTCATGTGTCCATTCAAACATGCCAAGAACCCATAGAAAATGGAAAAATTCAAGGATATTGGAGCTAGTATGAGGAGGTAATGGTAAATTTATATGAAGACTTAGAATATTTTAAGGGATTTTAGAAGATGTTTAGGTAATTTCTTTACTTGACATTGCATTTGAGATCATGCATTAATTGACTTCAAAGGGTGTTTAAACCATGTGAATAACATTATTATGACGCCTAAGACATCATTAAGTCATTTATCAAGGGTAAAATTCCTCCAAAAGGGTATAATAGCCATCATAATATCATTTAAGATAGTTTTATATGTAAAAGAGGGTATTTTTAGAATTCAAACACCCCTTATTCACCAAAAGGGTCCCATCGCTTGAAAAAATGACTTTTCAGCTTCCCTCCTTTTATACCTTCTGATTTGAAAGTATATTCGACATGTCATTTCCCTCTTCTTATCCTCCAATGGTTTTTAAAGATCTCAAACCTAAAAAAATGTATAAAAATGATGTTTTATAGTGTTTTCAAGGCTTGTATGGACTTGTATAGTCAAGTCAGAGTTCAAAGAGATCAGACATTTTATGGTGGATCCATTAAAGGCATCACAGAGAAGAAACCATGCTTATAGATCCAAGATAAATGCAAAGATGGTAGTAGGATCTATATACACATAATATTTTCAAGCTTTTATCAATTACTAATGCTCTTTATCTGGTAGGAACCCATCAAGTCTCAATCTCTTTAAGTGCATGCTTTAAGGTTACACTGAGAAAAGGGTGGTAAGGTTATCTACACATTTATCTCCTAAAAACCATTTCCCTAAGCTTGTTCTTCTCTATTGCACACTCCTCAGTCACTTTCTACCTTTTGTCCCCCTTTTCCTAACCTTAACCCCCTTTCAAATATTCATTATAATAAGTTTACTAGGTAAACTTTGTAAAGTTTTGGGTAAAATTCATTTAGGGTCTAGGTTGGCTCGTGGACAACCTAACCCATGACCTAGATAATTATTGTCCATAACTATGATAGGTTGATTGGGTCAACCCTATCTACCTAAACTTTTGAAATGTATTAGGGTTAAATCTACCTATATATATACAATATCATTTATCCAGTATTTATAAAAGAGAAGAAGTAAGAACTATTTTACATCTTCCTATCCACCATTCTACTTGAGGAACAAGCTTAAGATTTCATACTTTCTCTAGAGATATGAATCTTGTCTTATGGAGAAGTCTTTTGGATGAACTGATAGGTTGTGTATCCTAGAGTTTTTTTATCCTTGTCATACTTACATATCACAATGACTTCTTATGAATAACCTTTCCCAAGGGAGAGATTGAGGCTCGGTGGATTCATCTTAAAAGGTAAGTATTCCTAACTTTGTTCCCCCTTTGTAAGAGTAGATAGATATGTATTTTTACTTATCTTCCCTACATTAGGATTCAATATACATTGATGTGAGTATATATATCTTATGCATGTTTAATTTTGTTTTTTATTACCCCCACCTTTAGCCACAAGCTTTGGTGATCATTATATTAGACTTTACTTTACTTGTTATTACATTAGTGAATATAAAACATAGGACCTAGTTAGGGTTATTGCATGATTGTGATTGAATGGAGGTTTTGGAACCCTCCATAGCATTGTGTTTTATGATAACATATCCCCTAATTAGGTCTAGTAGATCCCCATATTGGTCATGTTCCCAATTATCTAATGTATCCCCAATCAGAAGTGTATGGCATGATCTATCTTCTCTGAGTTAGGATTTATTTATAGACATGATGCATTTTTAATTATATACATTCTAATGAACCTGATGTGAATCTAACCCTTGCAGGTTTTATCTCATGTTTTTTCATTATTTTATCATTTTATTTCTCTATATTTACGATACTGAGTCAATAGTGTTGTTATAGTTCTAACTTTTGTGCATAGGTTTAACACACAGTTGCATCAATATTAATTTGTTTTATTTATGCATGTTTTTCATTAGGTATAGGCTACTAGGTCTACTATGTCTGCATAATACATTTTTAGACTTCTATAAAAGACTATTAGGTTGACCTTGTCAACTCTGTAAACTTCCAAGCTTCTAGAAAATATACTAAGTTGACCTTGTCAACACAATATGCTTTACATGTTTCAAAAAATAGGGACTATAGAACTAGGTTAACTTAGTTGGAAAAAATTGAAAATATAAATCAAGGCACTTTAATAGCAATCTCACTTTCTTCTATATCCTCCAACCCACCAAGGTTCCTTTCTCACCTTCTCTATCATGTTTTTTATTCATTACAGTTCTATTTTTCATAGTTTGTAGTCTTTAAAACTACCCCTATATAGAAAACTAGGTCAACCCTATCGACCTAGTTTTATATTCCATCTTCTATCTATAAAACTAGGTTGACACTATCAATGTAGTTATTTTTTAGACCCTTGCTTTAGTAGTATAGTAGTGACACTGTTAACTTTTTTTTGTAATATTTCCATACACTATCATCTGAACTAACATTGTACTATGTTTCAAAGCTAGAATTAACACTTATATTCTACTAATTAGCTCACATTTTAACTTTTAATTGCTTGCATGCTTAAAATAGATCACATAGTCTAGTTAGGTAATTTTTCAACATACCATTTAGTTACACTATTTTTATCTTTTATGCACACACTACCAAATCACATAATTTTAAAATGCATTTAAAAAATTGTCTACCCAAGGACTACTTACTTGGATTTCATCACCAAGGGGGAAGCTGACTTGGTTTTCTATCCAAGTATAAACACATTGTTAATGGTATATATTATCTAGGCACCTGACATCCTTATCTCTATGGTGTGTGAAGTGATGGGGTAGGCCCTAATACCAATCCATTACCATTACCAATATAGATCCCTTTCAACCTAAATATCTTGAAACCATCCATAGATTACTTTATAGTTCCTTTCTCACACCCAACTCCCTATCACATCTAAAATCATACTCTAATAATATAATAACATTCAAGATGACCACTTAGTTAGATTTTACTTTCTAAGTTGATTGATTTTTCTTTTCTCAATTGTATGTTGTATTACAAATATGTGCATTCGCTAGTGTTGGTACAAAGTTTTATGTTGTGTGTCTCAATTGGATCATCCTCATTGACCCAATTGATTTTGTGTTTCCTTTCATTTTGCGCTTTCAAAAATACTTACAAAAATTTTATTGCTTTAGTACATAGTCATTATGCTCAACACAATCTCTTACATACTATTTATTTTCCCTACCTATAGTACTAGGTTGACCCTATCAATAAAATACTCTTTTTTGCTTCCCAGGATACAAAACTAGGTCAACCCTATCAACTCTATATCTTTTTTTACCTATTTTTTCCTAGGTTATAGAAATAGCTCAACCCATTGACTCTATATTCCTATTTTCTTAGCTTTCATACCCTATTTTATTACTAGGTCAACCCATTCAACTCTATACTTTTATCTACCTCTTCTTAATTATTTGCTTTTGCATCACTTTTTCCTTATCTAGTCCTTCTCCTTCATAATGAATTTATTGTTTGAAGACAAGACTGAGTTGAATTCAATAAATATGATGAGTCTTACCAACCCTCATGGGGTCTCCCATAAGCAACTTAAGGCTCCTCTTTTGGATGAGAGTAATGTTCATATCTTCACTTACATAATGAACTATGGGAACCCTCATCATTCCTCTTCATTGCATAATCCTCTCATCTCACTTGAAGATCAACCTAAACTATAATATAGCCCTAAAATGCTCTTCTTTAACTATAAATTTCCTCAACATCAAAGAAAGGATCCTTTTACCATTTACCATCTCGTGATTAATGTTCAAGTTGAAGAGCCTCATTGACCTTCTCCCACATTCTCACATGGATTTGGGGATACTATTTTCTTTTATTTTCAACCTCTTCCCTCTATTTTGACCCCTTCTCATACCATGACTTCTTCTTCTCTAACTTATTTTACCTCCATGTCTATTATCTCCATTAACATGTAGGTTCTACATCTAATGGGGTTATTCCAAGACACACTCTCCTTAACTCTTCCACTAGTGAATCATTTATTGCCCATGGTAATCATGATTCTAGTGAATCCTCTTCTCATCCCTTCACTAGTCCATCTTTTTCCACACAAGCAAATTTTCCACTAGTGACTCACATTATAAAAACTCTTCTCAAGCTTCTACCAACACCAATAGTGATACCCAAGCCACTAATACCAAATCTAATGCTTCAAATAATGCTAATAATGCAACTCAAACCCATCAACTCTTATTAAAAACCCTTAATCAAATGAATACTTTTCAAGCTCATAATACAAATCAATGCCCTCAAATGTAAAACCACCTTATCCATATTCATACCCACCCTTAATAGATGCCATGGGAATGCATATTCAAAATGTTCACCCACCTCCTTTTTATAATGCCCATGGTAATCTTATCCCTCAACCTCCTCTTGTCAACAAGATAATTAAACTTATTAAAAATAAACCTCTTACATCTTAGATTATTAATATTGATATAGGAGGTATCACCCCTACCATTTCTTACAATGGGTCAACTGATCCTACTCTTCATCTAAAAAAATTTAGAAATATCTATAAAGACCAGGTCAAATTAAATATCTTTGTTGCTACCAATTTATTATCCAAAAATATTATGGGTAATGCTTTATATTGGTACAACCAACTTAAAACTCATTCTATAAATAGTTTGGAATATTTAGTAAATTATCTAGTCCAAGAGTTCCAAACTAGTGATCTTCCTAAAAATACCTTGGCCCATTTTATCAATTATAATCAATTCAAAAATGAAACTTCCCAAGCTTTTGTTAAAATGTGGAAAACATTGTACAACAAATGTGAACATAACATGGCTGATGATAACCATTTCCATCTCTTTACCAATGTTTTTTTCCCAAGTTGAAATATCAAGTCCACACTCTCTTTCCACATACCTTGGGGGAAGCCATTGATTAAGTAAAAAATCAAGATTTCATTATGCATCAATTTTAACCACCCAAACCTTCCCTAGTTCCTTGTATCTTACTTAAAAACAAGAATCATCATGTTACCAATGATGGTGTCACAGACTCTTATGACACTATTCACACTATTAAAGCTATTATTCCTAACCAATATTCAAAACTAGCTCCCTCTTCTCAACAATTCACAAATCTTCATTTATCTTCACCTAATAACATCAATGTTCACAAACTTTTATCCTCAGCTAAATTACTCAAATGTCTACCTAGGCCTCTCCCATGAGAACCTGATCCCACTTGCCCTATGAAATCTTGGTATGATCCCAATAAATTTTGTTGGTTTCATGTTAGTTGGGGTCATTCTCATGAGACCTATATGCAACTTCATAATTTGGATATGGATTTTCTTCTTGATCTTAATTTTGATCATGATTATATCATTCAAAAATTCCAACAAGCCTATGACATTGATTTCAAATCCCATGAAACACATACTAAATCTTAAGCTTTGAATCAAGCTAATGTTCATTTGGCCATTTATAAAGACCCTTTTCTAAATCACCAATATAGCCAAGATTAATTCCACCCCTTCCACCAATAATATAGATAGTCGTATTGACCCAACTCCAAAAGATAATGGGGTTACTATGACTAATATGCAAAGGTTGGTTACTTTCATTGATCCTCAACCTATCTACACACCTCCATTATCTCACACATTTTGTGCTATCAAAGATTCTTCTCCAACTAACTTAAATGAGTTGGGGCAAGATGACCTTATAACTTTTGATGAACCAATTCCAACTCCTCACTTAGATAACACTTCCCATTCTATTTCTTCCATCCCTCCATCTTATTTACCTAACATTAATGACACTCAAGCCTTCATTAGCACTTCTTCTAATGATTCTCAAAACTAACCTACACCAACTAAATATTCTCAACATAATTTACAACCTTGTTCTAAGCCTTATACCTCTTATCAACACAAATTCCAATATACTTCATTTCCTCCGTCTGAGGACCTTCTTCAACACTATGCAACTATTTCTAACAATCTTATTATGGGTTATGAAATGTGGTATCCCATCATGGAACTCACTAGTATCCATTCCCAAATCCCATTTCTTGAACTTATGAGGACCTCTATACATCATCAAAACCATCTCATGTAACTTTTGTTCAAAATTAACATCCCTCATCCTTCCCTAACAGGATGGGAAGCAACCTTATCTAGATCTAAAGATAGCATATTATAAAAAAGCAAAGAGATGTCCATCCATGTTTATGAAACAATGGACACTTCTCTTTCCTTCAATTTTTGCATCACTTCTATGATTCTTGATGAGAATCTACTGCATGTGGATGATCCTCCTCTATTTATTAATGTCTAAATTAGCGGTATCCAAGTCAAGCATGCCTTGATTGATGAGGGTTCCATCACCTGTGTTGCCTCTCTTGATTTTATCAAAAACCTTGGATATTTTGAATGTAATCTCAAATCTATATGTATTACATGTCAAAATATGATCAAAGATAAATTCCTCCTTTAGGTTGTATGTGGCTTCCCATTACTATCCCACCTATCACCATTCTTGTGAAGGTGATGATATTTAAATTTCCTCTATCTTACAACATCTTGTTTGGTAGGCCATGGAATCATCATATGTGAGCATTCATTTCTTTTGCCTACCAATGCATTAAATTCCCTCACAATGGAGTTATCTATAATATTCAAGGTGACACTAACCCTTTGAATTTCAAACAATTCAAAGACCATGGTGTCTTCAAGATTCCTACTCTTGAGCCTTTGCCCAGTGTTTCATTTTGTATCTCAATGATTCAACTTACCTATCAATTCCACTTTAGGTTACAATGGTCATTCCAAACACATTGGAAATATTCCCTCTAACCTCATAGATTCTAATGGTGATGAGCCTTAATAGATCAATCTCAAAATTAAAACTTTTGATCTCTCACCTCATCTCATCTCTTAACTTCCTTATTATTTACAACCTCATAATCATAAATCACCATGTGATGACATCCCTATTATCTTAACTAAGACTTGGCATTCTATTCATCACACCTTATCGGATGACAATGTCATCCCTACTTGCATCATTGATCTTCATACATCTAATTATGATGATGGTTATACCTTAGATGATCCATTCTTAGGTGGTCTTTTTTAGGCCCATGATGCTAAGATTATCCATTATCATTCCTCTTTGATTTAATATTTTAGTGCATCTTATCATATTCCATCATATATAGTTCCTAATTTTAGCATTTTCCCCCTTTATCATAGGGTAGAGATGGTGTGGACACCTCTAATTTTTTAGGAACCTTGTAGGAGTATGCTTATGGATCATGTTATGACTGGACCCCATCACTTTTCTAAGTACCATGACCCCTATAGCCTACTTATCCTTGAGATGTGTGCAACTCTCTTTTAGCCTTTTGTATACCCCACCCTTCTCTTAGTAGAGACCACTTTGGATCCCATTCCTATTCTCACTTTATCTAAGTTTATTCCTACTTTTGATCCCATTGCTCTTTTAATTGAGCCTATTCTAGTCCCTTCATCACCACCACGTTCTCTCAGTGATGGTTTGCTTCCTTTACCATAGACAGCTCTATTTCCCACCAAATAGGCTGAAGAGCCTTTTCAAGCTCCTTCTAATTCTATTATACCTCCTCATGTGAGTACACCTACCAAGACTACTCACATACATATATATTGTGTCCACAACATAGATAATCATTCATCCACACATTATCATAAGTTTTGACAGTATATTAACATTTTGCATCCTTCTATCCCTCAATCCTTAGACAATGCCATACTTCCCCTAAAATTACTATGTGAGTATATTATTAAGTATGGAGAGGTTTATTATATTTGGTACCAATGTGGCACCCATCACACCAATTATTACCACATCATTTAGCAACACCTTAAATATCATATTTTAACTATTCTTACACCTTCTATCATTCCTCCCATTAGTCATTCTCATAAGAAGGCTCCCCCTTCTCCCATGGTTCTACCTATTGTGGTTTTATCTCCTATTTTTGTCCCTTCTTCACCTCTTATTCCTCCACTCATGAATCCTTCACCTAAGGACCTTTCCTCACTTATGAATCTTTATCCACCTATAATTCCCTCACCTATTGATCCTTATCCATTGATGATCCATTCATCTCCTATAGAATTCACTCCCATGCATTCTTATGAGCATCCCTTGATTGATATCCCTCCTCAATATGACAAGCATTCCTACCTCTTATATTGAGGCTATTAGATGTGAAGTATTTTCCCAATTTTCACTAAAGATAGATGAGACATTAACTATAGTTTGCATCCAACTTCATAGAGACTTATCAAATGTTCTAGATAATGTGTGTGGGAAAATCTATCAGTACTTATGAACACATGCATGGTGTTCTTTACATTTTAATTTGGATTGGACATGTGTTCCACTATTATCTTTATCTATTTGTTATATCATTTGAAATTGTGTCAAATTATTATTTATCTTACATGGTGACTTTGATTTTGCACTTTATATTGTTGATAACGCCATTTATGTTTGTGTATGGATGTCTTCTTTTTCATTGCTTTCTTTTTCTTCTTGATTTTCTTTATTAAAAAACTCCCTTGTTATTTTTTATGATTTTTTTCTATCTTATCTCTATAAACACAAATAATTTTCATTGTGACTTGGTTATACAAGCCTTGTTCTCTTTAGTCATTCCTTCTCTACCAAGTGATCATTTAGCAAATAATTCATCTCATTATAATCTCCTTTCACCAATCCACTTTGGATCTCCTTTATTTCCTTTATTCCTTTTTTTTCAAACTAAGAATATATATGGTTGAGAATTGAGATAACATGTTGGTTCATTATTAATCCTAAGTGTTCTAGTCAGTCTTATCTTTGGTCACATAGCTTATTTTAGCCTAAGCCTACAAATCATTCGTGTGTATCACTCTATCTCTCATGATTGGTCATTTCAATTCAATATGGAGGAGGAATATTTATAAATAAAAAATTCTTAAAAACATTCAAAACCAAAATCATTTAATAAAAGGTAATGATACAAATGGAAAAAACATTCAAAATTATTAAGAGTCAAATCACTCTAAAAGACGTGATTCAAATCAAAACTCCTTATAGTTGAAGCTATAACTCCACACTTGGCCTCATGATAGATATGAGGTCCATTGGGGTGTGGTAGGATATTATATTAGAAAAAGAGGATTACAAAATCTTTTAGTGCTACCTATTTTCTTATGTAACTACCCAATCTTTGCAGTAGATTGATAACTCTATAAGGGGTACTGAGGAATGGGGAACATGTCATGGGAAGGTAATACCATTTTAATTTTCTTGTACCAATATACCTTCATGATTTCATCTTAGTAGCATGCCTATTTACCTACATAGCTTTATGCTTATAGTGAATATTTCCCTTTGTACATTGATGGTCATTAGTCATTTAGTATCTTCTCATGTCCTTAGTATGCCTCATGTCTCCTAAGGTCTTCTCATAAGACATCTAAGTTATGATTTTTACATTACATTTTTCTCTCCATACAATTCTAATATTTCCTCTTCAGACATTTTATTTTATTCACTAATCACTCCCCTAGGGATTCCATTTGTGAGTTGCATTATAAGACCATGGAAAGGACCTGGCCTTCTTAACAAATTACCAACATTTCATATTCTTATTATTAACATCATTTTTTACAAAATTTTCACATTTATTCCACCTTATTGGATAAGACCTGGCCTTCCTCACAAAATTTTCCAATAATCTAAGTCACAACAAAATTACATGTGTCAAATATGAGATAAGATGTGATTGATTATGAGGTTACACATCATTTACATGTTTTCCATCTTGATTTAGTATGTTTTATGATTAATTCATTACTCTTACAATTTTATCTTCTTATTTTCTTATTGCATGTAAGAATCCAACCATTTTTTGAAATTTTCATACTTCCTAGCTTGAATTAGTGTGATAAATTTAAGACCAGATTTGCCAAAGTTTTTTTTCTCTTATACTTCCCAACATGATTCAATATGATTGATTAAATTAATTGATTTGTTTTTACACCATTTGTTATTTCATGTGCTTTCCACTTTATTAAATTATTTTCATACTTCACAACATGACTTAGTGTGATTCTACTTAATTTAATTTGGTGCCAATTTTTATATTGGTTTAAAAACAAACTTGTTTCCATCTTGTTTACCACCCTTTGGTTTCTTATACTTAGTCATTCTCTTTTTATTACACATTCCCAACATTAAATAGTGTGTAGTACATTTTTGAGTGATTTTACTTAGCCAAATATTTTTTGTTTGTTTCTTTTTAACCATGTATGTGTCCTAAATAATGTTAGAAAAGAAAGCACAACTCATATATTTCCTATGGCATATATAATAAATAGCTAAATACATGTGATATAAAAAAAAAATCCAAGCATCCACAACCACAACCATAATACAAACACATAAGATCTAATTTCTAACTTCTAAAATGACATATTTATATATAAGTCATGTGTTCATACAAAGTATAATAATATACATCATCCTAGCTCTATGGTTGGTCTCTATCCTATCCATCTCCTAGCCTGGCCATGTTTCCCATAGATGCCTTAGATAGTCCCCTCTAAATAGTGTATACACATAATATTTTCAAACTTTTATTGATTACTAAAACTTTGTATCTTGTAGGAACCTATCAAGTCTCAATGTCTTTGAGTGCATGCCTTAAGGGGCACACTAGGAAATGGGTCAAAAGACCATCATTACTTCATAGTATTGTTGTTCCTTTTTCCACTTGTCATCCACACTCTTGCCTCATAAAACCTTGAACCCTAGGATTATTCTTCTCTTTCCTATCCATTCCAGTCATTATCATGATTTATTCCTTCATTTTTTGCCTTCTTACCCTTTTGAATTTTTCAACACACTAGGTCGACCTGGTAAACCTAGTGTATTTTGGGGACACTTTAACTCTTTTGGATTGTTAGCATATTGGCTGATCTAGCATAGACTTTAGGCATTAGCCTAAAAATGTACTAGGTCAACTTGATCAACCTAGTATAGCCGACATGTCCAAAAGTTTTTAGGAAAGCTACCACTATATATACAAGGTCATTTACCACCATTTCATAAGAGAGATCAAAGAATTAAGTGAATAAGTGTGAATGAAAATCTACTTATTGACCATTATACTTGAAAAATAAATATTTAGGGTTCAATAATTTATTTGAAGCTCCGATCTTGTCTTGTGGATAATTTTTTTAGATGTTTAGATAGGTCATGTAGCCTAGAGCTGATTTATCTTAGTTATCCTTACAACCACAACAATCTCTTATAAATCACCTTGGCCAAGGGAGAGATTGATGCTCGATAGGTTCATCTTCAAATTTAAGTATTCCTAAGTTTATTTATCCTTTGTAAGACTAGATAGATAATGCAGTATGTATTTTTCTCTTCTATGTATTAGATTTTATATACATTGATGTGAGTATATGTGTCTTATGCATCTTTTGTTTAGTTGTTTTTTATTTGTTTTGTTTTAACCCTCAATTTTTGCCACAATATTTGGTGTGCACTAGATTAGTTTAATTTTCTTGTTATTAGAATATTTTAATTTCTTGATTATTAGAATAAGTGAAATATCAAATCATGGGACTCTTTTAGGGTTATTGTGTAATTATATTAGACTGTAGCCTTTGTAACCCTTACTAGCATGATATGTTATGACAAGTGATGCAAGTGATCCCCTAATAAAGTCTAGAATATCCCCATATTGGTCATGTTCCCACTTAATTATTGTATACCCAATCAGAAGTGTAGGTGTGATCTATATTATCTAATCCAGGATTGATTCATGTACATCATGTAATTTTGATTGCATATATTTTGGTGAACCTAATATGAATCAAGTCCTTACAATATTTGTTCACTTTTTCTTTCATTTACTTTTGTCATCATTTCTATCATATATTTTGACATACTCATTGGATTTTATCAACCCAATTATTTTCTCTATGCATAAGAACATGCAACTAGATAAATCAACTCAACCCAGTATAGGTTTTCATCACTTTTTAAACTTCTAATTCAACCTAATAGTCATCTAGATTGACCTAGCACATTTTCAACCACTTTACAATAGGTTCTTGTACAACTTGATTGATCAATTTGACCCAGTACAAATTTTAGACTTCTAGATTAGCTTACTAAGTCAACCAACTTGACCTAGTATATTTTTAGACTTCCATTTGAATAAAATAGGTTTACCAGGTCAACCTAGTGCATTTTCAACACTTTTTCAATAGTTTTTTGTATTTCTTAGTTAACCATATTGACCCAATTTTCAAAATTTTGATAGATTTATCCAAGGTTCTTGATCATAAATCTTATTTTTTTCACCTCTAAACCACTCAAGTGAGTCTCTTATTCTCTATTTCTTTTTGTTTTATACTTTACTTTCAATTTTTCTCTCTAAAATAACTAGGTCAACTTGGTTGACCTAGTAGGTTTTCTAGACCCTATCTTCAATAGTACTAGCTCGAACCTATCGACCTAGTTTTATATGTCATGCATATAGTGTCTTTACTATACCTTGTTTCAAAGTTGGAATTTACCTTGTAAGTTAATCACATATTTCCTTTAAATTATTTGTATCCTTTGAATAGTTCACATAATCTAACTAGGAGGTTTTTAATTAACCACTTAGCTTCACTATTTTTATTTTATGCACACACATCCAAATCATATAACATTAATAAACATTTTAACATTTGACTATCCAAGCCAATATACTTAGATTTCATCACCAAGGGGGAAGTTGACATGATGCTCTGGTCAAGTATAAAGCATGGTTAATGGTATATTATAGCTAAGCACCTAACACCCTTATCATTATAGGGTGTGAAGTGAGGGGGTAGGCCCCAATACCAAGCCTATATCATTGCCACTATAGTCCCTTTCATCTTAAAATCACCTAAAACCATCCATAAATTACTATCTACTATCTTAATTACATCCAAATCCCTATCACTTAAAATTATTCTTAATAATATAATTAACATTCTAAGTTGACCAATTAGCTAGCTTTAATTTTCCAAGTTGTCCACTTGTTCTTTGCTCAATTGTGTCTACAAGACCTTGCATTAGCTAGTATTGGTGCAAGGTTTTACTTTGTATGCATCAATTACATTGGCTAGCATTAATCCAATTTATTGTTTGTTTAATTTCAGTGTTTACTTTCTTAGATAAACTATAAATTGTCTTATTTTATTTCACAAACCTATTATCAGCTCTTTCTTTTACTTCATATTCACTGCACTAGGTTGACCCTATAGACCTAACATATTTTTTATCCCCTATACACTACACTAGGCCAACCTAGTCAACCTAGAATTATTTATAGGATTTTTCCCCTTTTCTATTAGTCTATATTCTCTTTACTAGGTTGATCATGTGGACCTTATACTATTTTATAGTCCCTATTTTTACACTAGGTTGACTAGGTTGACCTAAAATATTTTATTAACTTTCTAATTTCTTTACTTTCTCATCTTTCTTCCTCTCCCTTTTATCATGATTTTTTTATTTGGTGATAACACTAAATTTTAGTCAACAAACATGATAGAATTTACCAATCCACATAGGGTCTCCCATAGACAAATTAAGGTTCCTTTCAAAAATTCTAGTAATGCTCATATTGCAACCCATACAATGAGTTATAGGAATCCTCATACTTCTTTGTCACAAAACCCTCCTCTTCTCTTAGAGGATTAGCATGAGTTATATTATACTCTTGAAATTCTTTTCTTTATCACAAAATTCCCTCAAAATAGAGGGAATGATCCATCTACCATCTATAACCTCATTATTAACCATCAAGTTAAAGAACCTCATTCTCCTAATTCCACTTTCTCAACAAGGTTTAGAGGTACCAAATTCTTTGTTTCTCAACCTTTTCCTTCAATCTTGGCTCCTTCTTATGCCATGACATCTTCTTATTTAACTTATTCTAACTCTATGCCTTGTATCTCAACTAACATGGTTGGTTTTACATCTATTGGGACTCTCATAAGATCCACTATCCTTAATCCTTCCACTAGTTCATTGTTTGTTACCCAAGGCACTCATGATTCTAGTTCTTCTTCTTCTCAACCATTTACTAGTCCATATTTTTCTTCACAAGAAAATTTTTCCACTAATGCCTCAAATTATCATAGCTCTTCTCAAACTCATAAACACTAATAATGGTACCCAAGCCACTAATACCAACACAAACACAAATATTAGTTATTCTAATAACACTCATCAAGTAATATTTTAAAATCTCAATCAAATTAACACATTTCAATCCCATAATATGAATCAAATGATGTGAATGCAAAACCACCTTCTTAATCTTCAGTCCAATCATTAACCAATGAATTGGGGCACACATAACCAAAGTGTTCCTCCTCCCCCTCTTTGATATTCTCAAGGAAATCTCATTCCTCAAACTCTATTAGTCAACAAAGTCATCAAGCACTTATAAAATGAACCTCTTACTACTCAAATTTCTAAGATCAATATTGGAGTTATAACACCTACAATCTCTTATAATGGATCAACCGATCCTACCCTTCATCTTAAGACATTTGGAAATCTTTATAAGGACTGGGTCAATTTAAACCCTTTTGTTACTACCAAACTCCTTGACAAAACCCTCATAGGTGATGCCTTGGATTGGTATAATCAACTTAGATCTGATTCCATTACTAGTTTAGAAGATCTAGTGAATGCTTTAGTACAAGAATTCCAAACTAGTGATCTTCCTAAAAAAACTTTGGCCCAGTTCATCAATTGCAAATAGAATGAAAATGAAACCACCAAAGACTTTGTTAAATTATGGAAGACTTTGTCAAACAAGTGTCATAACATGGTCGATGATAATATATTTCATCTCTTTACCAATGCTCTTTATCCTAAATTACAATATCAAGTCTACACCTTTTCTCCATGTACCTTGGAAGAGGCCATTGACCAAGCCAAATGAAAAATATTTCCTCATGCATAAATTTGAGCCACCCAAACCTTGTGTGGGTCCTCATATATTACTTATAAACAAAAATTATAGTATTGCAAATGATGGTGTTATCGATTCATATGATACCATTCACAATGTTTAAGTTGTCATTCCTACCCCTTCTTTGAAACCAGCTCCTCCTCAAAAATATATTAATCATCATTTATCTTCACCAAAAAACATTAATGTTCATAAACCTATTTCCTTAGCTGAATTACCTAAGTAACTACCTAGGCCTCTTCCTTGAGAGATTAACCCTACTCATCCTATGAAAACCTGATATGATCCTAGCAAGTTTTGTTTATTTCATGCTAGTTGGGGTCACTCTCATGAGACCTATAGACAAATTTGTAATTTAGATATGGATTTTATTCTTGGCCCTAATTTTGATCATGATTATATCATTGTAATAATCAACAAGCTTATGAAATTACTTTTAAGGACTACAAAACTCATGATAAAGCTCAAGCCTTGAATCAAGAAAACACTCATTTAGGAATCTATAAAGATCCTTTACTTAATCATCAACCTATTCAAGAAAACCAAGATAATCCCACTCTTTCCACAAATAATGTAGAAAGTCTTTTTAAACCAAATTATGAATACAATGTGGTTAGCAAGACTAATATGTGAAGGGTGGTAGCTTTCATTGATTCTCAAACTATCTACACACTGCCTCCTTCTAAGACATTATATGTTATCCAAGATTCTTCTCCAACTCATTTGAATGAGTTGAGGCAAGAATATCTTATAAACTTTGATGATGGTAAAAATTATTATTCTCCCTTGGATAACACATCCCATTCTATTTCTACCATTCTTCCATCATCTTCTAGTACCAATGATAATCAACTTTCTATTAACACTTCTTCTACTTCTCAAGATCAATCTAAACCAACTACCTCTTCATCACTAAATTATTTACAAAATTCTTATAAAACTTATCATTATTATCAACACAAATTTCAATTCTCATTGGATCTTCCTTTTGAAGACCTCCTTAACCATTACACACCTATATCTAATAATATTCTCATGGGTTATGATGAATGGGATCCCATTGTAGAACTCACTAATATTCCATCTCAAATTCCATTTATTGTGCTTATGAGTACCAATCCCCATCATTGGAACTATCTTATTTAAATACTATCTGAGATGAATGTCCCTCATCCTCCTTAAGTAGGATGGTAAGTAGCCTTATCTAATTTTTAAGACAGTATCTTGTAATAATGTGAAGAGATGTCCATCAATGTTGATAAAACTATCGACACTTCTCTTTCTTTAAAATTTCCCATTGCATCTATGATTCCCAATGATATTTTTATTTATGCATATGATCCTCCCTTATTTATTAGCATCTAAATAGGCGATATCCAAATTAAACAAAAATTGATTGATGAGAGTTCTGGCACTTGTGTTACTTCTCTTAGTTTCATTAAAACCCATGGATATTCAAAATTTAATCATAAGTACACATGCATAACCTACCAATGATATTATAGAAGTAAAATGCCTCATCTTGGATGTGTGTAGCTTCTCATTATAGTCCCACCCATCATTGTTCATGTAAAGGTAATGATTTTTAACTTTCCCCTTTCTTATAACATCTTGTTTGGTAGGCCATGGACTCATTGTATGTGAGCTATCACTTCTTTCACCTACAAATGTGTTAAATTCCCTCATAATGGATCTATTTATAAGATTCAAGGATATACTAATTCTTCAAATTTTAAACAATTATAATATCATGGTGTTTTCAAGATTCTTACACTTGAGACTTTGCCTAGCTTTCCATTCTATGAGTCACACCATTTAAATTTCCCTATCAACTCAACTAGAGGTTACAATGGGCATCCTGATCTCATTGGTAACATTCTTCCTAACCTTTTAGTCTCTAATGATGATGAGCCCAATGAGATTAATTTAAAAATCAAAACTTTTGATCTCACACCTCATCTCATCTTATAGCTTCATGATTCCTTGTAACCTCATTCTCACAAACATCCTTGCAATAAAATTCCTATAGTCTTATCTAATACTCAACATTATATTCACCATGATTCTTTTGATTACAAAGTTATTCCAATCATTGATCTTCATATGATAGATTATGATGATGCCTATTCTTTAGATGATCCTTTATTAGGCATCTTGACCAAGCTCATGATGATGAGATTATGCATTATCATTCTTCTTTACTTGAGTCTTTTCATGAATATTCTTGTGTTCCAACATTTATAGTTAATTATTCTTTCATTTTTACTCTTTATTGTAGAGTAGAGATGGTGTTGACACCTCCATTTTCTAAGGAGCCCTATAAGACTATGCTCATGGATCATGCTATGACTAGACCTTATTGTTTTTCTAGGTTCCCTGACTCCCATCATTAATTCAACCTTGAGGTTAGTGTAACCCTCATATACCTTCTATTGATTCCACTTCTCTCACAATGGAACCTATGTTAGAACAAGTTAATATTGTTACTTCCACTATTGTTAAGCCTTCTCTTACTTCTTCCATTAGTAATCTTTTTATTACACCTAGTTCCATTCTTCCTCCATCGCCACCTTCTCTTGGTGATGTTTTTCTTCCCCTACCTAAGCTAGATCCTATGCCCATAAAATGATATGATGATCCATATCTATCTTCTTTCATGCCTGTTATACCTTCTCCCATGAGTGTTTCTCCTAAAAATACTCATAAGTGTATTTATTGGGACAAATAATCACTCTTCTACCCATTATCATAAGCTATGATAATATATTGATACCTTATATCCTTCTTCCCCATCAATAGACACTACCATACCTTCTCAAAAAATTATTCCTAACCATATACCTAAGTATGGTGAGAGGAATTTTATATGGCACCAATGCAACACACATCACACTAATCATTGTTGTATCCTTTAGCAGCATCTTAAGGACCATCTTATAGTTATTCCTCGACCTTATACCATTCCTCCCATACATAATTTTCACAATAATTATCCCCCTTCTTCTCCCATAAATACACCTTTTATAGTCCATTCACCACCTTTTGTACCTCTATATGTGGTTCCTTATCCACTCATGGACCCTCCTTCACCTGTGGATCCTTCTCCACTAATGATTCCTCCATATCCCATAGATATCATTCCCATGAATTCTCTAGACTATCATTTTCCCAATTTCCCTCCTCAGCATGATCCAATCAATATTTCTAATTTTTTAGTTGAGGAGATTATAAAAGAAGTATTTTATTGATATTCAATAAAGATTGATGAGACATTAGCAGCAATTCATATTTAGCTTCATAGAGATTTATCTGATATCTTAGATAATGTGTGTGGATAAATTTACCAGTACTTATGAACACATGCATGGTGATTTCTGCATTTATATTTGGATTATACATGTGCTCTAATATTATTTCTATGTTTTATTATATCATTTGACACTGTGTCAATTTATTTCTTATCTTATATCATGTTTATCCTTCTTATTATACTATAGTTAGCTTATGTTTTTGTTTTAAATTTCACATATACATGTCTTTTCTTTATCATTACTATTTTTTTCCTTATCATTTCTTTATATTTCTTTAGATATTTTCTTAAAACTCTTCCCTTATATCTTCATGATTATTTGTTTTCTTATCTTTATTTTTCATAGATAATTGTCATGGTGACTTGGTTATATCTACCCTATTCCCTTTGGTTATTATCTCCTTTTACCATATGATTAGTTAGCAAATAATCTCTCTCATTACTATTTACTTTTACTAGTACACCTTTGGATCTGCTTTTTCCTTATTTATTTTTTTCAAACTAAGCATATACATGGTTGAGACTTGAGATCACATACTTGTTCATTGTCAAGCTTAAGTGTCCTAGTCAGTCTTTTGTCTTGGGTTACTGAGCTTCCTTTATCCTTAGCCTACAACTCATTCATGTGTATCACTATCTCTCTCATTATTGGTCATTCCACGTCCATATGGAGGAGGAATCTTAAAAGGCCTTCAAAATAAATTTAAAATTTAAATCATTTAAAAAAAAGGCAATGATATCAAAAAGAAAAAATATTGAATATTCTTATAAGTCTAATCACACTAAAATACATGATTCAAAGCACATCTCCTTATTCTAATTGAAGCTCAAACTCCACAATTTACCTCATGATAGATTTGAGGTCCTTTGTGGTATGGTAGACTAGTAGATTAGAAGAGGCGAATAGGAAAATATTTTAGTGATACCTACTTTCTCATGCAAATACCCAATCTTTGTAGTAGAATAATAACTCTATAAGGGGTCCTGAGTAGTGGGGAACACATCTTGGGGAGGTAGGTCCATTTTAAATTTTTTTGTATTAATCTACATTCATAAGTTGATCTTAGTAGCACACTTATTTTCCTATAAATCTTTGTCTATAGAGAATAGGTTCCTTTTGTACATAGATGACCACTAGTCACTTAGTGTCTTCTCATGTCCCTAGTATGCCTCTTGCCTCTAAAGGTCTTCTCATAAGATGCCTAAGTCTTTTATTTTTACATTCCCTTTTTCATTTCCTTTCCTCATATTTACTCTTTGGAAATATTGTTTTTATTTTTTATCACTCCTCATGGGATTTCATTTCTAAGTTGCTTTTTAAGACCATGGATAAGACCTAACATCCTTCACAAATTACCACCTTTTCCATCTTATTACCCATTTCCTTGATTTACCATTCCTTATCCTTACACTTACCAATCTTGATTTGGTACCCCTTAGGTTTTCTTTTCTGATTTTCAGTGTAATACCATGGATACGAACCAGCCCTCCTCACAAAACAAATTTTTTTCCAATAAATAAGTCACCATCAAAATTAAATGTGTCAAATAAGAGATATGATTTGGTTGATTATGAGGTTAGACATCATTTTACATACTTACCATCTTGATATTTGGTATGGTATTATGCTTATTTCATTTTTATTTCACCTTTTATTATCTTATTTTCTAAGTGCATGTAAGATTACAACCATTTCTTGAATTTTTCATACTTCCCAGCTTGAATTAGTATGATAAATTTAAGACCAAGTTTTTTCAAATTTTTTTTTCTTTTATACTTACCATCATGAAATAGTATAATTTATTGACTTAATTTTGATTTGTTTTTTATTACCATTTGTGACCTTTTACATACCTTACATTTTATTACATTGTTTGTCATACTTCCCAACATGATATTTAGTATGATTTTACTTATTTTAACTTGGTGCAAAAGTATTTTACATTAGTTTTAAATCAAATCCCCTTTTACCATCTTGTTTTCCATTTTATTAGATTTTTATACGTAGTCATTTTTCATGTTATTACACATTTCCCAGCTTCAATTAGTGTGTGCATTTCCTTGATTGATTATGTTTTTCCAAGTGTTTTTTTTTCTATTTCTTTTTAACCATGTATGTGTAATCCATAATAATAGAAAAGGAACCACATCACATATATTTCCTATAGCATATTCAACAAAGTTAAATACATGTGCTAGAAATAAATATATCTAAAGCATCCATAGCCTCAACCATAATGAACAAATACAACCATCATAAAGACAATAAAAACAACCAACACCAATAAGCCAAAGTGATATATATATATATATATATATATATATATATATATATATATATATATATATATATCAAGAGTTTGATAAAATCATATACAATGCCTCAAGACTAAGGTTGAGCTCCATCCTATCTATCTTTTGGCCTTACCACATTGCCTATTAAGACCTTGGTATGAATCCTCTAAATGGTATGATGTAATGAGGCAATCTAAGATCTCAATCCTTATACTTGTCCCTATAGACATGTTATCTTCACCTATGCCTATACCAACTCAATTTGGGTCACTTCATGTACCTACATCAGCTGGGTCTACATTATTGTGTATGACTACATCATCTATGTCACTATTTCCAAATGCATAGCTCTCTTGTTAGCTAGGGATTTCCATTCCTACCTCCCCATATATACTAGTGGTATAACCCTCTTTATTTGTACCCATATTTTCCTCACAACCTCTCCCACTGGTCTTAACTAGCTCACCTAAGCTAGGTAAGATGGTACACTCAAAACCTCTAATGTCATGGAGTCATACAAATGTAGAGTCTCATCTAAGATGTCATAGAGTGATCTCCTAACCATTGACCCCCATCTCTCCTCCTCATCCTTTAGTATGCCTAAAAAATCATACCGAATAGATATTGGATCATTGTCATATCTCATAATGTCTATATGTATCTCTCTACTACCAAATAAAAACTTAAGAAATAAATAAATCATATTATTTTACCTAGTTGTGTCTTAGATCCTATGGTTTCTCCATTTTCATGACCACATAGCATAGTCTCCCTATCTACATAGCCTCCTAGTACTTCCTCTATATAGAATCTCCTCAATTTGAACCTAACTATGATGGCTCACATCCATCTCAACGTATGCCTAAGCAATCTCTCTCTCATCTATCTCTCCTCTAGCTCTTCTACTAACACACCAAGGATGATGATGGTCTTTGATCTCTCCTCATACCTCTATTGATGCCATATCCTTAGTGTTCATGGCTCATCTCTATGTGGATATGGTGGTGGTATATCTAGTATCTCTACCTCAACCTCAACCTCCACCTCCTCCTCTTCCCCTCATCATGGTTAATTAGTCCATGGTCACTCTCAACATGGCCTCAATATTGATCTCACTATCAATGCTTTGAGTCCCCTCTTCCCTTATGGCTCTCTCACATGCTGAGTTTATTACTTGGGCATGAGTATTGATGTCATTAGATGAGGTAAACCCATCTACCCTAGCACATATGCCATCGAATGTGGCTCTCTCCACCATATATAGCGTCTTATCACCTCTCTCCTCTCTAGAATTGGTCCAACTATGTGCCAACTCTCTTAGGTAGTCACTAGCTACTCATATGGTTGAAATACTATGTCATTATATCTCACCATCTATAACACTAGCATGTGGGGCATTTCCCATGCTACATGGTCCTCCCTCCATCTCCTCACTTGAAGTGACCTATCATTAATCATATGGGGCAAGCCAGTTGGTAGATACATAGGAAATCTCTTCATATATCCATTTTGTTAGTAGTATGATCGATCTTATGGTTTTATGTCCTCTGACTCACATCTCAAATATATCATGAATAAGTTAGACCCAGATGATAGAGCCCAAATCATACAATACTCCCTTGTCTATCATCATATTACTCAAGGATACCACATATAGTGGTACCTTGTCATTTGAATTGTGACAGATAACTTGATATGTCATAAGGCTAATCACCACCTTATAAAGATCTAAAATCTATGATATGTACACATAATCCATACTAATTCTCTAACTTGGTAATATCATCTCTAAGAATGTAGCCCATATGATTAAGGATACCCTCTCCTCTATACTATTTGGTATCCCTACTATCACTGGTTCTCCTACTATAGGCAGTCTAAGGATGGCATGGACATCCTCTAGTGTGATATCCACCTCTATTACATCCCCATCCACCTCCCATCTGAAGGTGTTGATTAGCCATTCCTAGCACCCAAGAAACATGACCAGCACATCTATACTCAGAGGGATCTACACATAACTAATATACCTCTAAAACCCATGGCTACTAATCTAGCTCTATCTCCATCTGTCAATCTCTCTAACAAATCTAGCAACCAAGACACATCTAACAACCTCTAAAATCTAGGTCATCTTTGTAATCAAGAAATAACAAAGGATGTATTAGTTTCTCCATGTCATGTATAATCATAATACATTCTATTTTTAATAAAAAAACAAGCATAATTTATTCATTTTTTATCCATTTTATCTTATTTTGGTCTTTCTTTCCCTTCTCTAGTCATTTCAAGCCATTTTAGCCCTCTTTCAGCTTTTGACATGCTTTTACATGTTTATTTTGATCCTTGGTCAACCTAGTTTTACTAAAATTTCCCTATTTTTGTCTTATTTTATCATAAATTTCTTATTTTTCCTCTTATCTTCTTCTCCCTAGTCTTAAGTTTCCATTTTGGCCCTTATGGACCAACTAGACACTTTTCCATTAGGTCTTACCTTGCAGAATACACTAGGTTGATGTATACCTACTAAGTCAACCACAAAAAATTTTGACCTTGATTCAACCTACTAGGTTGACCTGGTCAACCTAGTTGGTTTAGTGTGCTAACCTAGTATATTTTGCTTAAAATATGCATTTTTATTGTTTTCTTCCTATTTTCTTCAAACCCATTTCCTATCTTCCTATTTTCCACACTTAGAATCTATTTTTTTTCATTTTTGACATGTATAAATTCTTAAAATCAAATTTTACTAAAAATTCACTTAATTCAATACAAATTTTAAAAATTGGTTTGAGATTCATATTTGCATACTTATAGTGCCCCTGTTGTCGCCTCTAGGTGTCCTCCTAATTTAGCATGTCATTCCCTCACCATCCTAGCTTGTTTGGTCTCAGAGATCTCTTTACTCTCTTTCAAAATTATAAATAACAAAATGACTTCTCTTTTTCCCATTTAAATCCACTTTTTAGCAATTCAAATTCTTCAATTATTTTCCTTCAGGTTCCTTGTTTTGCTCATATCTTTGTTTCTGCTCATCCATTTTACATACCATAAAATGTGTTAGAATCATGATGAATTAGAGATTATTTTCCACTACTATATGCCTATCATCCAAAAATTTCAAATTTTGGCTATTTTTTGCACTAACTTCTACAGATTCACCTAGTGTGCTTTACATTAGATACCTTCACTTTCTTATAGTTTTCTTATTTATCTACAACATTAAGGTAAGTTAAAGGTATGTATTTTTCAATTTTATCCTTTCATTTATCTTATTTTATATATACTACACTATACTTAGCATTAGTATTGTGTGTTATCATCTTTTATCTCTGAAGCACCATCCCTATGTTACACTTACATGACACATAATGAGATTTGGCTGGGGCATATGTATATACATAATATTTTAAAAAATTTATTGATTACTAACACTTTATATCTTGTAGGAACCTATCGAGTATCAATCTCTCTAAGTGCTATGCCTTAAGGGATGCACCGAGAAAGGGGTGGGTAAACCATCGGTGCTTTGTAAGATTGTTGTTCCTTTTGTCATTTTCCATCTACAATCTTTCCTCATAAAACCTTGAACCCTAGGATTATTATTTTCTTTCCTATCCATTCCATTCATTGTTATTCCTTATTCCTTCATTTCTTACCTTCTTACCCTTTTGACCTATTTAACACACTAGGTCAACCTGGTTGACCTAGTGTGTTTTATAAACACTTTAGCTCTTTTAGATTACTAGTATATTGGTCAACTTAGCATAGAGTTTAGGAATTAGATAAAAAATGTACTAGGTCAACCCAATTGACCTAGTACAATTGACATGTCTAAATTTTTTTAAGTAAGTTAACACTACATATATAAGGAAATTTACCACCACTTCATAAGAGAGAGCAAAGAATTAAATAAAGAAATGCAAATAAACATTTGCTTATTGACCATTCTACTTGAGGAATAAAGATTTAGGGTTTAATACTTTCTTTGGAACTTAGATCTTGTCTTGTGGAGAAGTCATTTGGATGCTTAGGTAGGTTGTGTATCCTAGAGCTAATTTATCTTGGTTATCCTTACAACCACAACAATCTCTTGTGAAGCACCTTGGCTAAGGGAGAGATTGAGGCTTAGTAGGTTCATCTTGAAAGACTAGTATTCTTAAATTTATTTCTCCTTTTTAAGAGTAGATAGATAATGTAGTATGTATTATTCTCTTCCATGTTTTAGGATTATGATTACATTGATGTGAGTATATATCTCCTATGCATGTTTATTTTAGTTGTTATTTAGTTGTTTTTTTTAACCACCACTTTGTGCCATAAGATTTGGTGTGCACTAGATTATTTTATTTTTCTTGTTATTAGAATAATTTACTTTTTGTTTATTAACTAAGTGAAATATCAAATCATAGGAATCTTTCAAATTTGTTGTGAGATTGTGTTAGACTTAAGGCTTTAGAACCCTTCCTAGCATGATGTGTTGTGACAAGTGATGCAAGTGATCCCCTAATTGGGTCTAGTGAATCCCCATATTGGTCATGCTCCCACTTAACAAGTGTATACCCAATCAGAAGTGTAGGTGTGTTGTATCTTATCTGATCTAGGATTGATTCATGTACATCACACAATTTTGATTGCATACAAATAGTACACTATAAATAGGTTGTCTTGTTAGGAATTGAAAACATAGACCAATATTAATGAAATAAATACATAATTAAAATTCAAAAAAATAATATAAGAAAGACATAGATTTAATGTGGTTCACCCAATATGGGATACATCCACATATAAATAGCTAGTTCTTCTCTTTATTCAATCCAACAAAATGAAGGGATGAAATCTGCAATACATCCACTATAACCTCCTCTTCACTCACATATAGTGTTCCATCATAATTATAATTATCTCATATCAAAAAGAGGGTTACATATAGGTCAAAAATGCACAAACATAATTTTTACCATTAGATATGTAACTTAATAGTGAATAGTCCATATTTACTATGAAATTATAATATTTTACAATGCATTTTTAATTAAATTTTAATTCAAAGGCACTACCCTCAAACCCCCCCATGGGGATTCAAATTAGGTCATTATCCCCCCCCCAAAACCTACATAGTGACCATATTGGGGGTGGGGGTGTTGCCTCCCCACACCCCCTATCAAGAACTGGGTATTATAATAAGGTCAGGCTCCACCATCCAACAATCTCCCACTTAGAGACTGATTTATAGAATTCCATGGCTATAACTCTTCCTTGGAATTTTATTTAAAATTTAACCTTAGCATGTTTCTCATCTTCCTTTTTATCCTTGAAGACCTATTGAAGCTAAACAAATCTCCAGATTCTCCTTTGTGACTACTTTTGTTAGCATATCTATAAGATTTTGACTTGTATGGATATGTTCTAACTTTAGTTGCCTTGTCACATCCCCTATCAAGATCTAGGCATTATAATTAGATCAAGATCCACCATCAAAAATGTTTGAGATCTTATACTTATCACCTGTCCCTATAGGTTAGCCACCTAGGCATGTACCTATGTTAGCTGGGTCATGATATCCATATGCATGGCTCTCTCATAATCCAAGGCTTACCATGCTTTTACCTCTCCCACTCCCACCTATACCAGTGGTTGTATCCTCTCTTTTCACACATTTACTCACATCACAGCCTCTCCTACTAGTCTAAATCATCTCTGTAGTGAAAATACTATTGCAAGATCCTCCAGTGTCACCAAGTCATATGGCATTAGAGCCTCATCAAAGATCTCATAGAATGTTCCCATCACTCAGAATCCCCATCTGATCTCCTCCTCTACAGGATATACAAAATTCAAACTAGATAGATATTAGATCATAAATATATCTCAAAAATTTATCTATCTCAAATAGTTTAAGAAAATTTAAAACTATCTATTATTACCTACCTATGTGCCACCTATTATCATCTTGTCATTTGTGTGACCACTTAGCACAGTCTCTCTATCAATATATCCTTCAAGTACCTCATCTATAGGTCACTACCCAAGAGAAAAACCTAATGTCACCATTCATGTTTGTCTTAATATATGCCTGAGTGGTACCTCTATCTCCCAACTCTATCTTGGCCTACCTGATGGGTCATTTAGGATGACCACTATTTCTACTCTCTCTTACTTCTAGTGTCTCCATCACTAGTATGACCAAGGTGGTCATTGCTCTTATTAAGGTGGTATTAGAGGTGGTACATTTGGCACTCCTAAATCCACATCTATATCTTCTCTATCTACTTCCTATCATGTTCAACCAATCTATGGTCTCTCACAACATGGCCTAATCATTAACCTAACAACTAGTGGCCCCAATCCTCCTCTCCCCCTTAGCTCTCTCAAATTATTAGCCCAAAATGTTGGCACTAGTATTAAATCTATTAGATGATGAAATCTCATCTATCTTAGTATATGTGCCACTAGATGCAGATCTATCCACCAGGTATAGTGGTACATAATCTATGTCTATACTAATATTAGTACCATTATCTCATAGCTCAGCCATACCATAACAATATGCCCATATAGTTATCACATTATGTATACCCACCTAAATTTCTATAGTACTAGCACATGGTGCATGACCTATACTACCTGATCTTACCACCACATTTGTACCTAAGGTAACTAATCATCAACCACATGAGGCAACCTAACTAGCCAATATATAGGGAACCTCTCATATATCCATGAACTCATCAAGATAATAAGCTCGATATATTTTTACCCTCTCAAAATCATCATATACATGTCTTGTATAAGATATCATAGATGATAGAACCTAAATCATATAATATCACATGTTCTAATATTATCTAGCATAAGGCTATCATGTACAATAGTACCTTGTCATCTGACTTATGACACAACACCCATGTTATCATAAGTTCCTATAAATGCCTTACATATATCTAGAATATAAGATGCATAAATGTCAAATAGGCTAACTTTTAGCCTAAGAAATATCATCTCTAATCGTGTTACCCATATGGATAAGGCTCTCCTCTCCTCCTATCCATCTAGTACTCCCATGACCATAGACATACCTCCTATTGGTAGTCTAAGAATCACATGGACATCCTCTAGGGTGATACCCACCTCAATGGTATCCCCATCCACCTCCCATATAAATGTGTTATTCAATCATTTTTAGGCTCCCAAGAATATGACTATCAGATCTAAGCTTAATAGGACTCTACACATATCTGTAATCCCTTTTAGAACTAATCTAACCAATCTTGATTGATCCTCAATTATCAATCATTCTAAGAGGTTTTAGAGCCATGTTGTGTCCACCAATCTTTAAAATCTTAGATGCCCCTACAACCATAAAATAAAAAATATGTATTAGATCCTCCATGTCATTTATAATTAAAATACATTCTTTTTTATATTTAAACAAAAAAAAGCCTAAATTGCTTTAATCTATCCATTTTTACCCAACTTGACCTATTTTTATCCTATTTATTCGATTTTAATACTCAATCAACCATTATGGGCCTTTTTATCACTCTTTTAATACCTTTTTCCACATTTTGTACTATTCTAGTCACTTAGTCAAACACTAGGTTGACCAAAATTTCATCATTTTGACCAGGTTGACTTAATAAACTAAGTTGAACCTTTACTTTTTCCCACCTTATTACTAAGTCAGTAGAGTGGATCATTCTACTAAGTTGACAATTATGTACTAAGTCAACACACACCTACTAAGTCGGCAGTGTGGATTTCACAAATTTTCAGCCTACTAGGTTGACTAAGTCAACCTAGTTGGTTTTTCCTACTGACCCCTTTCATTACCAGTAATAAATTCCTTCTGATAGTTATTACTTTGATCCCTTTTAACCCATTTCCCCTTTTGGTTTTTACTACCCCTAGAAACTTTTTTGGGTTCATTTTGGTTCCTATAATTTCTCTAAATTACAAATTTCTATAAAACATCAAATTTTAATAAAATATTCAAAAACAAGTTTGAGATTCTTGGTTGCCACTTGTGTTGCACCCATTGTGGCAACTAGGAGTCCCTCTCATCTTGGTTGTCACCTCACCATCCTAGCTCTATTGCCTCTTGTTTGGTCTCTTAGAGCTCTTTTTCTCATCTACAAGTCAAAAATAACAAAATGACCCCTTTCACACTATTTAAACTTACTTTTCACAATTCCTTATATTTTAAATTTTTTTTTTTAAGATTCCTTGTTTTGATCATATCTTTATTTTTACTAACCCATTTTTCAAACCTTAAAATGTTCTATAATCATGACATCGTAGAGAATATTTTCCACTACTATATGCCTACATCCAAAAAAAATATTTTTGGCTATTTTTGCACTAATCTCTAGAACTTTGTGTAATGTTATTCACATTGGATGCCTTCACTTCTCTTATAGTCTCCTTGTTTATCTACAACACTATGGTAAGTAAAGGTATTTTTTTTCAATTTTGTCCTTTCATTTATCTTATTTTCTCCTTACTACATTTTACTTAGCATCAATGTTGTGTGTTATCATGTTTTATTACTAAACCACTATCTTATGTTCCACTCACGTGACACGTGATGAGCTTTGAGTGGGGCATATACATACACATAATATTTTTAAATTTTTATCAATTACTGATGCTCTTTATCTTTCAAGAACCCATTGAGTCTCAATCTCTCTAAGTGCACACCTTAATGGGTACACTGGGAAAGGGATGGGTAGACCATTAGTGCTTTGCAAGATTGTTATCCCTTTTGCCACTTGTTATCTACACACTTGTCTCCTAAAAACCATTTCTATAAGCTTGTTCTCATTTTTTGCACATTCCTCAGTCAATTTCTACA
Source organism: Torreya grandis (assembly GCA_037957365.1). Classification (NCBI taxonomy): domain Eukaryota; kingdom Viridiplantae; phylum Streptophyta; class Pinopsida; order Cupressales; family Taxaceae; genus Torreya; species Torreya grandis. The sequence goes on from JARHVA010001698.1 coordinate 3,160,742, forward strand.
TTTTTATCCCCCTTTTCCTAACCTTAATCCCCTTTTAAATGTTCATTGTACTAGGTTGACTGGTTTGACCCTATATAATTTTGGGTAAAATTCATTTAGGGTCTAGGTCAACTCTTGGATGACCTAGCTTGTGACCTAGTGAATTTTGGTCCATAACTGTGCTAGGTTGACTAAGTTGACCTTTTCGACTAAAACTTTAGAAGGGATTAGGGTTAAATTTACCTATATATAAAAGATCATTTCATCATTATTTCTAGAAGAGAATAAGAAGTAAGATCTATTATGCATTTTCTTATCCATAATTATACTTGAGGATCAAGCTTAAGGTTTCATACTTTCTTTGGAGATACAGATCTTGTCTTGTGGAGAAGTATTTTGGATGCATTGATAGGTTATGTAACTTAGAGCTAATTTATCCTTGTCATCCTTACATACCACAACAACCTCTTTTGAAGCACCTTGGCCAAGGGAGATATTGAGGCTCAGTGAATTCATCTTCAAAGGTAAGTATTCCTACTTTGTTCCTTCTTTGTAAAAGTAGATATATATGAATTTTTACTTATATTTTATGCATTAGGATTTTGTATACATTGACATGTGTATATGTCTCTTATGCATGTTCAATTTTATTATTTCCTACCCCGACTTTTTTCCATAAGATTTAGTGAGCAATAGATTAGAATTTACTTTAATTTTTATTAGTTTAGTGAATATAAAAAATATGACTTATCTAGGTATATTTACATGATTGTGCTTGATTGGAGGCTTTGGAACCCTCCCTAACATTGTGTATTATGATAAGATATCCCCTAATTGGGTATAACAGATCCCAATATTAGTTATGTTATCAATTATCTAGTGTATCCCCAATTGGAAGTAAATTATATGATTTATCTTTTATGTTTAGGATTTATTTATATACATGATGTATTCCTAATTTCATATAGGAACTCCATCAAGCCCTTGACAATCTCAAAAGGGTTAGTTTGAGTTGGATGGTATGGTATATATAGGGGGAGTTAGATCTTAAGCTCTTATCTAGATTTAATGTCTCTAGTGGGATTGAAATAAGTGGCATTAGTTTTTAGGTCAAATCCCTAGGCTTTATGAACAATCACTAAGACCCCTAGGTGGTCTTAAACCCTTTACAAACCCAATAAGTTTAATTACAAGCAAGATATTTACGAAATGTCTAAGCTCATTGGTATAAAATGAGAATGGGGAGGGTATAAAAAGGTCTAGTATTTGCCTTAAACTCCTTTAATCATGTTCTCATATCACTTACAAGGGTAGATCAATATCAAGTCTCCTATGGTTGGTAGATTTCAAATTCATGTGCTTGTATTCATGTGTTTCATGAATAAGAAAAGCATAAGGGTGATCATTAAATAGTTTATATGCTCCCATAATGTTTGTGACATACTCTACATGGTCAACACTTGGTCATATCAAATCTCCTTAAGTTTCCTCAATACCCACCATATTAAATAAGAAGAAAGGCTCCATGCATGACTTAGTTTTGTTCTCATGACAATCCATATCTAGGATACAAGTCTATGAATAATATCTTATTTAGGTGGCAAGGGTAATGTGAGAATGTGGAGGAGATACTCCTTCAAAAAAAATAAACTTTCATAAGGCCTTCAAGACCAACACCCACAAATCAGCTCCACTTGCCTTCATAATTTATTTATCATAGTTTAAGGTTTCTTGTCATTGTTTAAGGTTTTATAGGATTCTTAGGTTTCATTTTATCTGCCAAGATGCTTGATTTACATGGTCAAATGCAGTACCCTATTAGATACCTAGATAGGGTATGTTTAGGTCTTAATATGTGGTCTTGAATGGAGAGTAATAATCCACATAAGGTATCCCAAAAAGAATATGCTCTATAATGAATATATGGAGCCATTTTCACCTCATATTAGGTTTTGCCTTCCAAATTCATAACTTCAAAAGTACTATATAAAACACCTACAAGCTTATACCCTCATACATAATCTTATATATGAAATTAAGACCAAAATATTGTATGATTCCATGAAAGGTCAATGAAAACATGAGAAATGGATTCCAATAAATTTTGGTTACTATTAAGATGTTAATGGAATAGTTTAAAAGGCCAGGTTCAAGATCAACTAATAAGAATTCTCCCAAATCAATAGCTATAGTTGGGCCTAAGTAGATGCAAGAAATATCATTATATGCTTACAAATATGACCATCTTGATAAATTTTAATAGGTTATAAGGAGGTAAAATAAGATTTTAGTATGTTTTATAAAGCCTTTCTCTTGCTCATTAATCTATAGAAGGCTTCAATTAAAGTGAAATGCTCCCAATCATAACTTATAAGATTATAGTCTAGTTGTCTCCAAACTTGATATGAAATGCCACATACACATTGAGGTTTGATCTCAAGAAATTGGATAGGGTATATAGGTTATTAAAATTTAAATGTAATATGAAAGTTATTAAAATAATCTAACCAATAAGACTCTCTAACCCTACATGCACAGTTGATTTAGTGCACACTAGCTGCCTATTCAAGATAGAATACCTAATTGGTTTGAATTATGATATTTTTTAGGAGTAAAAAACATATTAATATGATCCTATAGTTTTTTTATGTAGTTTATACATCCTTAAATATCTTTGAAGGAAAATTCAAATTTAGAAGGAGTTGCCCATGCTTGACTGAGCACTCACAACACACAGGCTTGTGTGTGTATGGTTATAAAGTATGTTTATTGTAGGTAAAGGGAGACTCAATCCTAAAAATGTTTTGATATATATTTAAGTACATTTCATAATTTTTTTAACTCCATTATAAATTAATAAATAAGGAAACAAGGCTACGTAAATCATTAGCATCAACTGGCTTTAAAACCTAGTATAGGCTAATGATGACCATAACAAGATTAAAGAGGAGAAATGATAGAGAAAAAATATAGGCCACCATATGACTATATAAAGATTTTAAATTTAATGGAAAAGTATTCTAATAATTAATTTAAGTCAACATAAGCACCTATAGGTGGTATGGTGTCTTGAAGCTTAGTTTAGGCCTATAGGGCCTAAAACCTTGTATACACCCTCAGACCTCCAATTCCATTCTTATGATAATACAGGTTACTTAGGCATATGTAAGACCATTAAATTTTTGCAATGATGTTATAGGTATCAAATAATATGTTTTAAGTAGAAGAAGATAGGATTTATTAGACTATTTCTACCTCTAATTCATGTTTGTAATTGCTTATTGGATGAATGATGGTCATCATGGCCTCTATACTCCACTTATACACTAAATTATCCTTCTCTCCCATTATCATGTTCTATAAATTGGTCTTATAAATCCATTTTATTGATCCTTGTATTGGGTATGATAAAACTTTACTTGTTTGTATTTTATAGACTTGAGCTAATATAAGGACTAATTCAACCTTTTCCATGTTGGTTTCTCTAGTGTGTTTCATGCTTGTTTGATTTTCATAAGTGTTTTATCCCATTTCTATCCCTTTACAAGTCCTGTAATCCTAACCTAGATGTTAGTATACTATTCTTATGTAGGTTACATGGTGTGTGTGGGTGATAATTATTATGTTTGTAGTGAAAACTGATTGATAGTGTCTTGAACCAAACCTCTCATTCATCATACTTAGGTCATAGTCATTCATCATAACATTGATGTGAATCACTCATGTGTAGGATTAATTTGGAGAGAGTGTATTATCACTTAGTATTAATTTATATCCATAAGTATTCTTGAAGGATCAAGTAAGAGGAGACATAATATATTGGTGCATCACCTTCCATAGCTTAGGTTTAACTTCATTCATTATTATATGCCTTTTTAATGGAAAAATGGGTAGGTTTAGGCATTGAGTTTATATGATGCATTATGGAGCTAGCCACAAAACTATAGACTCACTTAACCCATTAAGCTACCCACACCTATAAGTGAATCATTATATCATATAGATGAGGTAGGTCTGAAATGCTTTTGCCTCAAGGGTGAAATCTAGATTGATAATAGGACCTTTGTAAGCTTTTTGAATCACTTAAAATAGATTCGTTGTGTTTTATTTTATTATTTGGATATGAAAGAGTGTTAGGAATAACTTTGATAGGTGTAGATGTATATACAGATGAACACTAGCATATTTTGAAGACTTTGTACATGTAATTTGATTTACCAATAATGTGACCTATTTACTTAATAACTAATTTTGATTATGTAATTCTAATATTATATTACTCATTTTGATATTTTGATCCCTTAGAGTCTCACAAGTGCAAACCCTAGTTGCTTCTGATTGAACATGTAGGCAATTACCCTATAGGGGAGAGGTGTGGATAGGCTCAGTATGGGAATTAGTAATAATAGTATATGTTGCTTCATCTTGTGAAGAAGTGATATCATGGACCTTGTTAGAGGTAAATTAGATATCACCATCATGGAGATGAGGAAGATAAGGAGATTATTTCTTGTGCATAATATATTAAATTAAAACTTGAAACATAGTTGTTAGCTTATGTATTAAATCCTCTGCATGAGTAAGGGTTTATTTCTTAGTTTAATTTTTCATAAGAGAATAAGAACGTGTTAGAGATAGAATGAAATATGACATACATTTAAATTCATATAACACATCATGTATACATGTGTTTATGTCTTTTTTGATATCATTCTAAATTTAAAAAAATAAGCATGTAAATAAAAGTATTAGACTTTGCATCAAAAAGTGAAAAAATTAATCTGTCATTATTATCATGATTATATGAAATATAAATCTGGTTGGGGGTCCTAGAATTATAGAAATATAAACCATATGGTTGTATAGGGTTAGTGTTTGAGTAGTATTTGAAGTAAGTCAGCTTCACCAAATGTTTTTACTTTTGAAGACTTAGATAAATGTAAAATCCTATGTTGTTAAAGAGTTTAGTATAGTAAATCAAGGTATAAATATGAAATAAATATAGCCACTAATTTTTTACATAATTGACTTGATTTATCCTTTCTAAAAATAAAAATAAATAATGTAAATGATTAATTAGCTAGAAAATGACTAACACGGATGATCTAGAGGTTGAAAACTAAGGTAGAGGTTAGTCTGAGTGTCACAAATATGATCCAAGTGTCAACACCCCTCTTGGATAATATCACCTGAATTGGATAGTATCACCATGTGGTTACTAGTGTCCCTATGTTGGTGGTAGTGTCCTTTGTGTATAACTATTTCAAGATTTTAGGTGTACCTATGTTTGAGTCTATCAAGCTTATTCCTACATACATGAGTTACGGAACCCTAACTCAGAGAGATTGAAACTCAATAAGTTGATGTAAGAGAGAAAGTATCAATAATTGATAAAAATTTTAAATATTATGTGTATACATATGCTCCACTTAGAGCTCATCACGTGTCACTAGAGTGTACCATGGTATTTTTCTTAAAGAATGAAAATAGAAACACATAACTAATCTAACTAATTACAGTAGAAAGTGGAAAAATAAATGAAAATAAATAATTTAGAAATGTATACCTTCACTTACCATATTTTTGTGGAAGATAATTTATGTGTGAAGTAGATGAAAGGAGGTTTCTATTACGTATAACAAGATATAGACACAAAAAATAAGATAAAATATAAATTATTTGTAAAAATATGGTGTTAGCACTAAAAATTCTCTACTTTGTTAGGATTTTGAAGCTTATTTTGGTTTTTGAAAACTTACAAAAACAAAGTCATGATCAAAATATGAAATTTATCAATAAATAATTAAAGGTTTGAAATAATCAAAATTTTACTATAAAATGGGTGAATTACTTTCCATTTTCACATATTCTATTTTTGGAAACTAGAGTTATGTGTATGTAAAAATACAAAAGAGAGATATGATGGCCTGAGACTCAAGGAAGTGGACAAGTTGGAAGATGGATTATAATAACAACTAGTGTAGTCTAGGTATAGGGTGCATTTATTTTAATTTTTTAGCATTTTTGAATTAAAATGGATTAGCTTGGGAAAAATGGGCACCAAGGAAATCAATGTAGAATAATTTTCTCCAAAAAATGTAATAATAGAGCATAAATTAAAATGGGAAATGGGGAGGAGATAAAATTCCAAAAAGTATGTCAAGGGTATTTATTACAACCTAATAAAAAATCATCATTTGAATAAGATAGTATCAGTCAGGCTAATGTAGTTGGAAAGGATGGGTTTTTATATCTAGATGATGATGTATGCATTGTTCAATATAATTTTATATATGGTGGTTGATGTAGTATAAAATTTACATGGACGATGTAGTTCTAAACTTGGTAAATAATGTGGTAGATGGTCGATAGCATATAAGTTGGTTGATGGAGTTTGGATAAATGGATGATATAGTTTATGAAGGCCAATAACATATAAAATTATAAATGTTTGATATATTACATGAAGGTCGACTATGTATAAAATTATAGATGGATAATGTAGTCTAGTACATGGTTGATAAATTTGAGTCTAGAATATGGTCGATGTAGTATTGTACATGATCAATTTATTTATAAAGATATAAAAAGGCTAATATAGTATTATAATGGATGATGAAGTAGTTAATTTGATTTTTTTTATGTTTCTATTTTTTAAATGTTATTTATGACTATTTTTTGTCATAGATCTAATTATTACTTTGTTGTTTGGCATTTTTTAGAGGTGACAGAGACTTTTGAGGATAGTGGATACACTATGGTTATCATATCTACTAAAATATTGTTTGTAATGGATTGAGCTTGATTTAATACTCTCAATTTTTATAGGATCATGGAGATGTGATGGATACCATGAAGCATAGATTTAGTCACTATATTCTGAGGGATATGGGAGAGGCTAAAAAATAGGCCTTTGTGGGTAGTGTAGTAAGTCCTTGTGATGGATGATAGCCTTATAGTTATTTTTGTGCTATGTATCATTATCTTCATGATGTATACAGATTTTTTGAGTCATATGTGTATGTGTGTGTGTCATTATGTCTCATGGATGTTTTTTTATTGACATGTGTTTTTGATTTATTATGATAATGTAAAATTTATAATGTATGTTTTATTATTTTATATCAAATGTAAGAAAATGAATGGCTTAAAAGAATTATAAATGTAAAATGATAAAGAGTTGTTAGTAGATAGAATTTTTTGAAAAATAATCAAAGAATGGTGAAAATGAATGTAAAATGCATCACAAATAATGATATGTGTAAAATATTAGAAGAACATGGAATCAAAATGATCAAATATGGAAATTCAAAAAAAAAAAAAATGAAAACATGGAAGAATTTGAAATAATTAATTCAAATTTAATATTTGTGCTAGTGTGTGATGGAATAAAATGTGTCCATCGAGTGACATGTGAATGATGGTGACAATATGGCATGAAAATAATTTTATGAGTAAGTTTTGTTCGTATATAATTTATTACATTGTAACTCAAAATATAAGCTAAGAGGCATGATAAAGTGAGTAATTTGTGAGGAAATCCTAGTCTTATCCAAGGACTTACACTAAAACTTAAAAAAAGAAAATGGTATAGCGAGAAAGTGATCAAATAGAATCAGTATCCATCAAGTGGAAAATAGGAAATGAAAAAAATGGAGTGAAGTCCTATGAAGGTGATATATAAATCCTTATCAATAATTGGAAACACTAAATAAGTGTTGGAAATATTGTCATTGATGTCAAAGGTTTAGCATTATTGATGATAAAGGCCCCATTGCATTTAATATTGTTTATCTTGGCTAATATGAGTTAATATTTATTTAATATTAACGAATATATTTTTGGTTGCATATGAGACAAAAGAAGGGCCCATGGAGAAGTTGAAGAGCCATGGGGTAAAGACAAAAGAAGGATGGGATTCATTTTCCCATAAAGAGTCATTTTGGGGAATACCAAGAGTCATCAAGTGAAGACAAAAGAGTAAAGGGAGAATTTCTCATGAAGGGACACTGTGAGGAATATGAAAAGTCACCAAAGATAAGGACAAAAGTGAGAAAGACATTTTTGGTCATGAAGGGTCACCACATGACTTTTAAAATGCTTGGATATGAAGGGTCATCCAAGATTGGTGCCATTTTCCATGAGGAATGAAAGGTCACAAAGGGGGAATGCCAAAGGTCATTTGGAAAGCTATAAATAAAGGCTTGAGTAGCCATTTGTAATGTGAAAGTGAGAGGTTTATTTGATACTATAATATCTAGCTTAGAAGAGCAATTGTGAGAGATGAATATGATTTTTATTTGTTATATCTAGCTTAGAAGGGCAAAGGTGAGAGAGAGAGGAAGGAGATGTTGTATTGATCTATCATTTGTTGAGATAACAACATTGAGAGATAGGTGTGTGGTATACATAAAGGGGTTGGTGCTCCTATGGGTTGGTGCTCATGAATTGTTGCTGAGTTAGTGCTTGGCAAAGGGGTTGGTGCTCCTATGGGTTGGTACTCATGAATTGTTGCTAGGTTGGTGCTCGACAAAGGGGTTGGTGCTCCTGTGGGTTGGTTCTCACAAATTGTTGCTGGGTTGGTGCTCGGCAAAGGGGTTGGTGCTCCTGTGGGTTGGTGCTCACAAATAAGTACTGGGTTGGTTGGTGCTCGGCAAAGGGGTTTGAAGCTCCTGTGGGTTGGTGATCATGAATTATAGCTGAGGTTTGTACTTGGCAAAGGGTTATGGTGCTCCTATGGGGTTTTTCTCATGAATATATTTGAAATTGATTCTCTGTGGTTTTTCCCACATTGGGTTTCCATGTTATATCTGGTGTCTCTCTCTATCTTATGTGGATGTTTATTGTTTGAGTTTTATTGCATATCTTGAATGTTTGATTAAGTGTATTTTGGTTAAAGGAAAGATTTATAAGATATATAATATACTGATTCACCCCCCCTCTCAGTATATTATGTGCTTAACAATTGTTATCAGAGCAGGTTCCTTCAGAAAGGGTTTAACAGCTTGAAGGTAGATCAAAGGAAAAACACAGATGGCCAAGTAGCTAAAGAAGGAGAATCAAGAATTGAAATCTATGGTTGAAGCTCTTAAGGAAAAGGTGTGCATCTTGGATTCTAAGTTGGCTATAGAAGTAAAAGAAAATAAGATATTTATTCAGGATCTTAAGAATCAGTTAGAGGTTGCAACTTCAATTTTAACATCAAAAGAAGAAGAGTTTAATCATTTGAAGGATCAGTTAGGTTCTTTAAAGGATAATCATGAGAAGCTTATAATCAAGGTTGAGAAAGATCATGAAATATCAGTCCAAGGAAAGAAGGATGCAGGTTTTGCAGGAAAATCAAAGAAGCCAATCAGGTAGCCCAATGCTTTCAAGTTTTCAAATTCTTTTCATGGCTATTATTTTGTTTGTCATCATGTTGGTCATAGGGAAAGATATTATATGAGGAGAAGCAATTAGTCAAAGGGAGATCTTAGTCACATTCAAGAAAAAGGTATGAGAAATATTGTTTGCTTTTGTTGTCATGAGGTTGGACATATTGCTAGATTATGCCAAAATAAAGTAAAGAGATATTCAAAGTATGTCAAAGGTTACAAAGCCCCTAAAAGATATGATAAGAGTCAAATTAAGGTTTGGAGACCTAAAATAGTAAAGGTTGATTAGGTTGAGTTCAAGAATGAAAATGAATTACTTGCTATAATAGATAAAGAATCGGATAAGAAGGATTGTGCAGAATCTCTTGTTACATTTGAGCATGAGCTTTGTCAAGATAAGATAGTTGCAAAAGTTGAGAAAAATAAAAACATCATAAATGATAAGGTTATTAGGTCAAAAAGGTTAGACATGCTTAAATGGATTCTAAAATAAAAACACAAGAAGATCAAGGAAGAAATAGAGGAGATGTGGGAATCTCCTGAGATTTATGTCTAGAGCCCTTCTATGTGGGGGTGTCTCTTCTAGGCTTCAAGGAGACACTTTTAAGAAAATTGAAGCAGGGTGGGTGCTATTGGTTCTTGGATATTTTGCATGACAAGAATATTCAATCAAGAAGGATCAAAGTTTCAAAGCTCCATTCATCAAGAAGAAGGTTCAGACATGTTTATGGCAGAAGAAACAACTTAAAGATTATATGTTGGTGCAAACAAATTTGCATGTAAGAGATAAAGATCAGCCATGGTTTGTTGATAGTGGATGTTTGATGCATATGACAGGAGATAAGAGTAAAGAAGATCAATGGTGGTACAGTGAGATTCAGAGATAAAACCACTGCCATGATAGCCAAAAAAGGTACTTTATTTTTGGATAATGGTAGAACCAAGACTAAGAAAGTTTTATAAGCATAAAGCAAATATGTGATCAAGGATACACCTTAAAGTTTCATATGGAAGGAAATATTCAAATGAGTTGATTGCAAATTCTCAAAGGATAGGTAAAATCAGATATCTTTTCAAAGATCGGTGAGAGGAGTTGGGAGTAATTTATTTTACTTCCTACCATTGATGTTCAGCATCAAGTGAGGGGGGGCTAAGTGTAAGCTCTAGGTAGGCCCTTTGTCATTGATGTCAAAGGGGGAGAATAATAGGTATAGGTATAGGTGAAAAAAATAGGTATAGGGAATAGGTACAGGTTGTTATAGTAAGGGGGAGTTACTGTATGCTTTCAGATGACAGTATGTGCAGGTGACAGGATGTGGCAGTTTCAGGATTGAGGTTGCCATCAATGACAAAGGGGGAGATTGTTGGAAATATTTTCATTGATGTCAAAGGTTTAGCATTATTGATGATAAAGGCCCCATTGCATTTAATATTGTTTATCTTGGCTAATATGAGTTAATATTTATTTAAAATTAATGAATATATTTTTGGTTGCATATGAGATAAAAGAAGGGCCCATGGAGAAGTCGAAGAGCCACAGGGTAAAGAAAAAAGAAGGATGGGATGCATTTTTCCATGAAGAGTCCTTTTGGGGAATACCAATAGTCACCAAGTGAAGACAAAAGAGTAAAGGGTGAATTTCTCATGAAGGGACACTTTCAGGAATATGAAAAGTCACCAAAGATAAGGACAAAAGTGGGAAAGACATTTTTGGTCATGAAGGGTCACCACATGACTTTTAAAATGCTTGGATATGAAGGTTCATCCAAGATTGGTGCCATTTTCCATGAATAATGAAAGGTCACAAAGGGGGAAGGCCAAAGGTCATTTGGAAAGCTATAAATAAAGGCTTGAGTAGCCATTTGTAATGTGAAAATGAGAGGTTGATTTGATATTGTAATATCTAGCTTAGAAGAGCAATTGTGTGAGATGAATATGATTTGTATTTTCTATATCTATCTTAAAAGAGCAAAGGTGAGAGAGAGAGGAAGGAGATGTTATATTGATCTATCATTTGTTGAGATAGCAACATTGAGAGATAGGTGTGTGGTATACACAAAGGGGTTGGTGCTCCTATGGGTTGGTGCTTACGAATTGTTACTAAGTTGGTGTTTGGCAAAGGGGTTGGTGCTCTTGTGGGTTGGTTCTCATGAATTTTTTCTGAAGGTTGGTGCTCAGCAAAGGGGTTGGTGCTCCTGTGGTTGGAGCTCATGAATAGGTGTTGGGTTGGTGCTCGGCAAAGGGGTTTGAAGCTCTTGTGGGTTAGTGCTCACGAATTATAGCTAAGGTTTGTACTTGTCAAATGGGTATGGTGCTCTTGTGGGGTTGTTCTCATGAATATATTTGAGATTGATTCTCTCTGGTTTTTTCCACATTGGGTTTCCACGTTATATCTGGTGTGTCTCTTTATCTTGTGTGGATGCTTATTGTTTGAGTTTTATTGCATATCTTCAATGTTTGATTAAGTGGATTTTTTTTAAAGGAAAGATTTATAAGATATATAATATAATAATTCACCCACCCCTCTCAATATATTTTGTGCTTAATAATAAGTATGCTAGTGCTAGGAATTATTGACATCAAGGATCTAGGACCACTCCAACTATTGAACATAGGCTTAGGATAAAAAATTAAGTACATAGATCATCCCATTAAGGTTATATATATGAAAATTAAAATGGACCTACCTTCCCACAACATTTTATCTATTCCTCAATACCCATTACATAGCTATCGGTTTAGTGTGAAGATTGGGTACTTGAATGAGAAAGTAGGTGGCACTAGATGATAAAATGAGACAACTTATCTTAGTCTACTAGCCTACCAAAACACAATGGACCTTGGATATATTAGGAGACAAAATATGGAATTCTAACTTTGAATAGGATAGGAGATGTTCAAGAGATCAAGTCTTTTAGTGGGATCTAAATTTTAAGATTGTAATTTTTTTTATCCTTGCTTTTTATTTTCTTTTATGATATGGATTTTAAATTTTTATATATTTTTATGTTCCTCCTCTATATGGATTCAAAATAACAAACATGATTGAAATAAGTGACAAGAATAATATAGCTTGTGTTTGGTTTCTAGAGAAGAGTCCCAAAGATCATGGTATCAAAAAGTTCATATACTTGCTCACATGTAAGTATGCAATCTAAAAATTGAACTAGGTGTGATTCTAATGAAGGGAAATGAAAATAAAATATGGAGATTTTAAAATATATATATGTATGTAATGAGTGGTACAATGATGGGTATACTTGTAACTAATCATTGATATTTAAGCTAGTGTAATGGTAAATGACATGGGATATTTTAAATATATCCAAGGCACTTGGAAGATATAATATCTTACCAAAGATCTCTCATAAGTAATAATAAACTCAAGGAGACAAAAAATGAAATAAATGTGAACCATGATAAAGAGGACCCAAAGGTGTCATTAAAGTTGTAATTTTTAAAGACAAACATGAAAAAGATCATAATATAAACATGATTTCATATAAGTAAAGTACATGTAGAAAGTATAATGTTGGAATTTAAAACATGATATAAATGAGATATAAACCCCAAGCCATTACCAATTTTCAAATTAAATTGTAAATATCAAATACAATCATATGATAATGTGTAAAATAATATGATATGTTACACAAATATTGGTATATGTCCAAACATAAATCATCAAAAACATTATTAAGTCATGTTATAACTAACATATAGCTCTAATCAAGGTCTCATAGATATTCATAGAGACTCATGTGAGGACTTCTTAATGCATGATCTCTATTGAGAATGTAGGATAATTAAACTAATAAGGAGGTGGGCATGGTACCTCCTTTAAAATATAATCAATATAAGGAATTTGTAATGGGATATGGTTTATATCATCTGATCTATTAGAATATATGGATCTAAGAGAATATTGAGCCTTCATCTGATAATTATCCTAGTGACATTGATGTGAAGATGAAGCTATAGGCCATGGAAATTCATGCAAATGTTTATAGACTAATCTACATATATTTGTATGATATTAGTACATTGATGCCAAAGGAAATATACAATTCCATGTTTGGGAATATATTTTGGATATATCTTAAGAGGTGGTAAACTCTTATTAGTAAAAGGTTGTGTTATTTCAGGACACAACACATCAATATATTGTCTAAGTTGGCATTAGTGTGTTAAAGTATGTGTAGTTGTTCCATGGAAGAAATAAGTTCACCTAGGAGTAACTGAGTGATGAGGTATACTATCCATGGTATAAATAGAGTTATATGTTTATATTTGTGTTAAGAATCTTTGGTATGCTTGACAATATTTAACCTAATTACTAGCTATCTTATGAAGCTCATAATATGACTCATCTACCCCTCATTTATATGGATAATAAAGTTTTGGAATTGGTAAAATATCATCAAGTAAATCATTGTGATCCATGAATCTATGAGTAGGCTCTTCAATATGTTATGTATATTTGAGAGATAGATTTGGTGTAGGTTAGACTAATGTATCCATCATGTTTGGGGGATGGATGATTTAAGGATCAAAAAATCTATCAAAGTGATAAGGTCCTATCATGGCATGATCTAGGAGTATACCTATAATACCCTCATAAGTGACTAGAGTAGAGTGAGTATAAGTTGGTAGATAATCCATCTCAAACCTATGAACATCAATGGAAGAATAAATAATTTCAGGTCCAATAGAATGAGAAGATATTATATCTACCAGGTGAATGTTATGTACATGTAAAGTAGACTTATAATAATGTTGCAAAGAATGTATGTAATGAATAAATTTTTCATTTTTAGATTGGGAATATCCAAATAAGAATGGATAATCAAGGGAATATCCATCATCATAATCAAGTGTATTAAAATAAATAGTGCATGCATTAATGATTCTATCAATTGAAGAAACATGAGGATGTGATTGTTTAGGCCTGATAACTAATATGAGAATGCCATCTATTATATTTTGATGAGACTTAGGTCATAATCAAGGAATTAAATGATCATGTATGTGTGAAATGATGTTTGAATATTATATTTTTAAATTTGTCTCATCGGGTTCATTAACACCAAAATCTAATAGGTTAGGATGGATGTTTCTCACAAGTTTAGAGTGTCTACTATAACCCTAATTATAATTTATGGGATAGTTAAATCATTCATATTGACTAAAGGGGATGTTAGGTAGATTTTTAAGGTTAGTATTTTAAAACAACACCATAATCTTTTAATTTTTCAAAATTTCAAGGAGTGTGTTTAGTGTCTCTTTGAATCTTATATATAGCACTGTTATGGGGAAAATTTGACACAATGGTATGTTGAAAAGAGGTAATATATTTCATACGATTTGTCCAAGGTTAACCGAGTAAAAAATTATATGATATAGGTTAATTAAAAATAATAAAACCTTAACTCTAACCATGATGGGAGGGACTTTGATTGGAAGCTAAATAAATCCAATGGGAGGCATTTGACTCTGATCATAGCTTTGTCACATACCATGGGTAGAGTTAAGATTGAATTGAAAGTATCAAAAGATTATTAATGAAGTCAAGGGAAACAACACAAGTGTCAGATCTTTCATAGGTAGGATCAGGGCATGATTGACTAATAAATATCACCTATTTAGACACTGATGAATAAAGTGGGGTCGTTCATATAAATTAATTTTTTTTAGATATCATAGAATCAATCGGAAATTTGAGTGAGAGAGAAGTGTCTATAGTCTAATCAATATGTACAGACAAGTCTTCACATTGTTGAATAATACTATCTTTAAACTTGGACAAGGTAGTTTATTTCCCCATGAGTCAAGGTCAAGGGATGTTCATTTTCAATAAAATTTACATTAAATGTTTATGATGATAAGGGGAAATCCTCATGAGTTATATAAAAAGGAATTTGAGATGGGAAGCGAGAAAGTTAAATTGTAAGATCCCATTCATTATATCTAGTCATAATTGTATCAAATAAAGGTGCATAATTTTGAAGTAAGTTCATTGAAGGAGGAATGAATGTGAAATTAAATTTATGATTATTGGATTATGATGTTTTGGGATTGACCAACGTAGGTTATCTAGGTGGTTGATGTTGTTTTTGGTGTATTTGGGTTAATAACTTACTCACTTGCAGTAGTTGTTATTTTGAGTGGAGATGTAGGCATATAAGTAGATGGATTCAAAACATTCCAAGTAGTTAGATCTAACTTGAGAGAATTTGATGGTACATGATTAGTATAAGTTATAGAAATGAAAGAGTGAGAATCAAATTGTATCATTTTTATAAAGTTTAGACCAATGGTAAGGGAGTGGAATGTATTTTTATGTGTTGAATATTCATGAAGTGAAATGAATAAGTATATATAATAGTGTCAAAAGTAGGAAATTTATTATAGTTAGAATGTTGATAAGTATAAATAGATTATATTTCATGCCTCATGTTATTAATGTTGAATACATTTTCATCATTGGTTAGAGAATTATGGTCAATTGAAGTTTCCATAACATTAGAGGTAAGAGATTGAGTAGTATTAGATTGATGATTAGGAAATAGATCTTTATAGATAACAAGGTGATAATTAGAATTATTAAGAAATTTATGATTAGCTTTGGAATCATGAGATTTAGCTACCTTTTCATATTCTATTTTTACATTCATGAATCATAGTTTTATGATCAAAATTGGGACCAAGGACAAATTCAAGATCAAAATTCCTCAATTATTTGTAGTTTCATGAAAATGTTCCCAACTTGCATGATACAAATAAAATTTGTGTGGATCATAAAAATGTTTGGTAAGTCAATTAGGATCAAGTTATCTTATTAAAGGTTTAGGAATACTTATTTGGATTTCATGCATGGAAAGATGTTTATGGACATAAACATTATTTACATATGATGAAGATAAGGAAATTAGTTAGGAGGAATTTTCCATTAAATATGGGGAAGGATTTGCCTCATTAGATCCATTAGGAATAATATAATGAATGGTATATATTTATAATCCTAAGTGTTTGTAACATCATAGTTGGTAACATGTTTATTTTTATATCTTATAAACATATGAGTTCATACTAGAGGTTGAGAAGGATTGAGATGTCTTATGATAAAATTTTGACATTTATCTTGATAGAGGAATTCTTCCAAGGATTTTGGAGAGAGATTCATAACATGATATTTGAGTTTGAGATGAAGATAATTAGTGAAAAAATGGAATAGGTTATCTTCTAATAAGTTTTGTTCTATCACATCCCATCCCACTCTACAAAAACTTCTTAATTATTAGTAGGGAATATGGAACTAATGATTTTTAGTTATAATTTTTATGTCTTATCTAGATATGTATGATTGAAAATCATATTGTTTGTTTTTATGATCACTTATTATGTTGGAGAATATTTTAACATGTTTACATTATGCTCTATGATCATGTTGACTATGATTTCACTCATAGATGATTTACATTACAAAAATTTATTGATACTTATATATTATGAGTATTTGATTACTTGTTATATTCATAGACTAAATACCTTTTGTTTGATCAAGGTGGTTGTAGGACTATTCTTACCTCACAGGTGGTACAGGAGGAGAGTATCATCAAAGAGGGGGTGTAGATATCATTATCAAGGATTGAGAGAAATGAATTGAACATGTACACATCACATTCTTGTTTTCCTAGGTGAAATTAATGTTAGTATTATGATAAAATGATAAATGATGCTTGCATTGTTTGTATTTATAGATAATAATACATGTTTGCATTTGTTTTAAATTATTACTTGCCTAGATGCTTTGATTAGCATATTATGTAGATTTTATGTTGGTTTTCATGTTTCCATTAAAACTTGTCATGAATTAGATCATATAAAATTGTGTGTAAGGTAAATCAATTGTGTGTTTTAACACTAGGATAGCATTGATTATTTATTGATATTGTTAAGTTGGTTACCTTATGCCCCTTTTTGGTGACATAGTAAAGAAGCAAGTTAGGATGAAAAAAACCCAAATCAATTTAATTTAGTGACTTTGGATTTTATTTGGGTGTTGTTTATTAGAAAATGCCATGAATTTGAAAGGAAAATAAATTAGGTATTATGTGAATCATGAGAAGGAATTATGTTTGGTTTTGTTACTATGATGATGAAGTTGACTTTTCCATTTGGAAAATGGAGGATTTCATGTAGCTTACATGAATACAAATTTTATGACTACAATTCAGTGACCAATGGATGGGTTTTTGCATTGATGAGTTTGAGTTTCATTATGACCAAGTCACAGAGATATAAAAGAGTTACCTAGTCATGAAAAATATATGTAGATTTTGGGAAAAAAGAATAAGAAGAGAAAAAGGGAGGAAAATGAGAATTGACAAGGATAGAAGAGAATAGAGATCAACCAAATAAGATTAAATTTATCTTTCCACACATTGAGATGGTAACCATAATATAAAAAAATTGGTTCATCTTGATTTTGTAATTTTAATTATTGATTGCATATTTATATGTCAAGGAAATGTGATTATTGTTATGGGTTTTAATTTACATTGTTTGAGTGTGTGAAATAGTAGTTTTAGGCTAAAATAAAAGTAGGGTTTCATAAATATAGACCTAGGTATAAAATTTTGTTCCATACATAGTCTTATACACATGATACTGAGACTATGTGTAAAGCAAACTAAATTCCATACATGAAAATATTACATAAAACCCTAGGGCTTTAGGTCTATAGACTTGGGGATGGAACTCAGTTCCATCTTAAATCTTATAAATATGAGGCTAAGACATATTTAGGAAGAAAAATAGGCATTTATTAGAATAGATGAGACCTAAACATTAATATTTAATATTTGTGTTAATTATATTATCATAAGACCTTTTTAAAATGATAAAAAGGGAAACATTTTATGTTTTTTTCTATTCTTGTGAATTGATAATAATGGTCGAGCTCCATTATTTTTAGGAAACCAAAATGGTATAAGGATTTGGTATGCATATAATGTAACTTAATTGGTATACTATCTTTATAAAATTTTATACAAAGCTGAGCATGATAAAAATGTATTACTATAACTAGTTCTAGTTTGCTTGATTTGTAGACTGAATGAGTACTT